>CM075853.1:80185430-80552930 GCA_037975125.1 Latrodectus hesperus
AATTTCTCGACGTCTTTTGCTTGTAGCTGTTCATTCAGCTGAATTCCATTTGATTGTGATTGAAGCGAAAATATCAATCGTCACGTAACGCATTAAATTTTTTATTGTACTGAAACAACTACAAATAACACTCTGAATAATTGACGCGTTGTTGTTTTTGGTCGAATGTGAGCAAAAAATGGTGTCTACTTTGTAAAAATAACCAAAACGTAATAACGTTTATTTATTTTTTTACTGGCAAATATTCATATATATATAATTGTGAATGCACTGTCCCATCTGATATTTTTAAGTATCTTTTTAATACTTTTAAGTACCAACTACTTTTCAAAACATCAATTTATGATCAGTTGAAACTATTTCTAGAGCTTTCTTTAGGTTGTCTTGAACAATTGCCAAATTTGGGTGACAAAAGTTTTTTTACTGTAATTCGTACCTTTATCGCAATTACGTTTCCTCTTTTAGCATTGTTATGCTAGACGTTTACACTGTTTTCCTTATTGGAGAAATTTCGAATAACACTTGTGAAGACATTGCTTTGTGTTAACAATATTTTGCCTGCTTTAAAAATCAAAAAACAGTACCAACATTTACATATTATCGCTTTAATTTATTGAGTGATGTGTAATGCTGAGATAATTAATTCAAAAATACAATGATAATAAATTCTTTCACTGTCGAAAAATCCCATTAGAGCTTTATCGCACATGTAAATGTAGACTGTTCAATAAGTAAGTGTTTCAGAAAAATATATATTTGAATTCCAAAGAATTAATACATTTTAGATTAATTAATAACATTTTATTGATATTATTTTGGATTTATTAGTTGTATTGAATCGTGATTAAAATATGATAATACGAGAAATAAAATAATATCAAAATAATATGAATTATGTTATTTATGTATCGTACAAAAAATACATTTTATTTCAATAATTCAAAAAATTCCTGATTCATATAAAATACAGAAGCTTTTTTCAATACTATGGTATGAATTTATATTTTGAAGAAATCTTTCACCAAAGCATAACTAATTGTTGAGATTTATATACTGTAATAATAAAGCATTTAGGTACATAATTGCACAATATCTGTTGTATTTATATATACATAATATTTTAATTATATTAATTGTACCTTTGCATATTTTGTATATTTATGTGCACCTTGCATTTAAGTACAAAGTACACATAAAGTTTTTCCTTTTTGTATTTTCGCTTAGGATATTAAAAAGAGTGTATGATACTAAAAAATTAAAAATATTAATATATTCAGGAATAGATGCTTAGAAAGTATGTTTACAATCGATGCTTATTGTTGAGCTTGCTATTTAAATTTGTTTGCTGCTAAACAGCTGACATGCAACACAAACTTTACAAGTTTTTGCTTGTAAAATTAATCCTTTTTTCACTTTTTCATCATTTGATGAAGATAATGAGAAATGTATTAAAACGCTATCATTTTATGACACTTATACGAAATATTTTTAAAACTTGTTTCTTATTGTAATAACAGTTTTCATATGGCTATAACTTATAGAATACATTAATGAAATTTATGATTTTGTCGCTATTAGACCAAAAGCCGAAGTTAACCCGATGCTTAATAAGAAATACATTATACTTTATCTAATAGGATATATTAAACTACTTTTCTTTGTAATTACATTATTTGATATTTTTCAGTAGGGTATCCGTTAAGTCCTGGAAAACTATCAATGGAATTGTGACTCCTGTAACACAGCAAACAGTTCTCGTTAGATTTTTGGTCAAGTTGGTGTTCCTGCCTGATTATTCTCAAGCAAACCGTATAAATATAATTAATATCCAGTTAACGCAAAAAAATCCCTGTTCCAAAGTGTCAAAAATACGCCATTATCTGAAATGTCAGCACACAAAATAAATTATCAGCTAATCAATTAGCGCCAACTGACAAAGTTTAATTCAGAAAAAAACAATCTCACATTAATCAAATCCAACAATCTGACACTCTAATACGACAACCAAATTCCATGGCTGGTATAATTCTTTGCAGTAAATAACATTTATAAAGTCTACAGATGGCCATCAGAGTACTAGATCAAGTATTATATTTCATCAGGCTACGCGACACTTGTCTACAACTCCAAAGTTTAATTATAGAGTTCTTTGCACAAATACCTCAAGATGTACAAGGGCATGGAATTAATAGCTTATGAGGATAGCAAGACCATAAAAATATTAAGTGCAACTTAAACATCTTAGTAGAAAATCTTGCCACTAACTTGAGTTGAAAAGGTATATCTTTTGACAGACATCTGTCGATTGTTTTGCAACAAATCCTTCAAGATTTTTTATCATTTTTTTTAAATTACAAAAACACAATAATTTGGTTCTTCATTTCTTAAGCTCTTCAACTCGATTATAATAATACGTACTCAATAGCTTCACACTGATCCAGTTAAGATCGGCAAAGCGAAGCAGCATCATTTGCCGCGGGCAGTGATTGGGAAGGTGACCACGTACTCTCCCTCACTGGGTTGATGGAGCTCCGTGGGTTGAGCAAGTGTCCACATGACGTCTAGAGTCCTTCCACTGGTGTGGCGTGGATGTGGAGAGGAGGGTGACAGCTCAGGTATGACTTCGTCTCCTTGGTGTTGGGTGAGTATTTCAAACTCGTTAATTTAAAGGTGCCATCCGGGTCCCACCTGAATTGCTGCATATGTATGCATGTTAGCACGAGTCAGATGTTATATTGCTTACTTGAAGTGAAGGAGATTCAAGTACCTTTAATTGCATACTATGTAATAGAGTTTAATATCATATCTATATAATCTAGCGTAACTCCAAATTGACAAATACACCCTTTCCGATGATATATTATTAATGATATATAAGTAATTATTAATTTATTGTTGTTCAAATTATGTGTTATCAATAGTTACATTTTCTGTGGAATACGTTTATATATTAGATAATTGTTTTTGAAAGTTGAAGTATTTAAACAATATCAATTTTATTAAAAATGTGAGGCATAAACTTTTAATATTAATATTTTGATTAATTTTATTTTCTATGTAGGCACTTATATTGGGGTCTTATGCTGTATAAATTCCTTTGTCCATGTTTGCACCTATACTTACTACACATTAGCAGCTTTTGGCCCCAGCATGCAAAAAATTGTGAATCCATATAAAAAGTATCTCACAATTATACAAGTTGTAAGTATTTGTTGAAATATTTTTTGCAAATACTTGTCTTTTATCAATTTAAAGATTTCATTGTTATTAATCTAAGAAAATTTTTTTGTACTTATTTTTATAGCGGGATATCTTTCATTTTAAAAACACACAACATTCATTAGTTAGTTTTGCTTCTTATTTTATGAAAATTGCTTAAAAAATATGAGAATGCTAAATAAAGATATCTATTAAACAATGTGTCAACAAATAAAAATAACCTAATGATATACATAATAAATGAGATGCAATATTTTAATGCTAAATAGACCTTACAACCTCAAGCTAATTTTAGGTATTTTTACAGTCATCGCTCAAATTATTTTCCCCGTGGTATTTTCATAGATAATGGGCCATATTTACATGCTGCAAGGGAAAAACCGAAAATCTCCAAGTCCCGACCCTGACAGACTTGCAAACATCAACAAATTGACCGGCAGTAGCTGGGATCGAACCTGGAACATTCAGCTGTAAAGAGAGTTGTCATACCATTCGGCCACAGTGTGATGCTTTTCGTATTTCAATTCCAAATGTCATGAAATCCACCTTCCGTGTTGAAATACATATACATTTTTCAATAATAAACTCAATTATCAATTGAATAATTAGAACTGTTTTTCAGTTTAATGGTTAGTGCAAAAAATTATTTCGTAGTTTGTTTATTTGAAGTAGTTAAGATTAAACCTATTCATCCGTATCGAATTATTCCACCAAAAGGAAAAGGGGGAAAATATAATTTAGGATGAATTTTGGCGAAAATTGGCGATTTTTTTCCGCCAAGTGTGTTTTCGTGCATGTTCGAAGAAGCAAGATAGCACTAAAAACACAATGGCATGAATCGCAAGTAAAATAACTATATAAATTTTACAGAGGCTTTAAAAGATAAATCACGACTTTTTTAAGTGAAAACAAATATACTTATTTCCAAGTAGCTCAATTTCGCGTATTTTTTAAAGTTAACTAAATTTTCTAAAGTGTTTTCGAGCTCGTTCGAAACAAAATGGCGTTGAAAAATGTGTAATGAATCACAATTAAATGAGTTACATAAATTTTACGAATGCGTCTAAACTTAAAATTAATATTCTTTTAAAAAACATCAACTGCATCAGAGAATCCATAGAAATATCTACAGTAAAAAATGATACAATCGATTTAACAAAAAAAAAACGGTTACTTTATTTTTACAAATTAAAAGTAATATGATAAATTGTTATGAAATAAAATATATTTTTACAAACTATGAAACATGCCTAGAACTAAATAAAAAACAAAAAAGAGCAATCTGAAAAAATTGATGCTCAACTTGTATCATCACAAGTGCGTATTATAATCCATAAATAGAAATTTAAGGCTCGAAAAATATAAACAAAGCATAAAATGCTAAATCATTTGAATATTAAAAAAATATATAAAAATAAAAAATAAATATTAATTTTGAATTATTTAGAATTGATAATTTTTAAAACCCTTAAAAAGTTTTGATTTTAAAGAATATTAACTGCAAAATATATTAATTAAAACTGACCGTTAAATAATCATTAAAAAGAAAGAGGTTACGTCATTTTAAGTTTTTCCCAACGAGTAATATCACCATTCATTTATAGAACAATTATTGAAAAATGTTTTTCTGTTTTAAAAAATGTTAATATTTTTAATAATAAATTCCTTTACTTGGTCATTTCAACAGTTTGAAATTTTATACATGTTATCATTAAATGTCTGATTCCTTTTGATGTATATGTTCCTAAAATAATGAAGAAATATATACCCTATGATATTTATATATGTAATAAATAATAAGTCTTGGCAATTTAAGCTTGTGTACATTATTTTATGAATGTTGAGAAGGACACGCGGTTCTGAAGTAGGTATCCATACAGTTTTTTAGTTTTTCCTTACCAATTTGATCTCTTACTACTACCTTCGATGGTAAAATCGAATGTACTACCATGACTATTCAACAACTGTCCATTCTTCTGTAAGAGCTGTCATTATGCAGACTCTAAAAAGCACGCTTCAAGCTTATACGAATAATCAAAATATGTTCCAAGGAGTTTTAGAATTGCTTAATGCAGTATTAATCAGAATTTCATTGTAATGGATTCCTGCCCATGGGAAATTATGGGTAGTGATAAAGATGATGCATTGGCTAAGAAGGAAACTTGGATAGGACAACTTACAAATCATCTGCTTTCTTTTCACACCACTAAATGGCTCATTAACCTGACTTTTCGAAAAATTCTGTTGTTGTTGTTGCTAATCCCAGATGGCCCAATTCCAATACTAGACCAACTCCGCAAGTTCATAAACAGCCAGGAAATCCAAAAACATTAGGGACTTTGAAAAAATCTCTTCCAAATCAAAATTCAAGCAGCTCAAGATATGCTCAGGAGATGCCTGTTCAGCTTTACATTTGGAGCACAGGCTAAAAGTCTTTTGACCCAGCACATATTTGAAACCCCTTATGTGATCACTGGCAAAGCGTAAAATACAAGTCTGTTGGTTTCTAGTTCCCTCAAAAAGCAAGGCACCATCAGGGCGTTTATCATCAGGATACTAATTATGAGTAGGTGGACTATCAGGATACTAATTATGAGTAGGTGGACAATCAGGATACTAATTATGAGTATGTGGAACCCTCCAGACTTTTATAAGGGTGTTTGTTTTGTTTGTCGCTCAACGGTCATTTTCTGCACGCGAGGGCTAATTAGACCGGGACCTACGGTTTAAAGTGGATTCCGAACCACTACAAATATCCATGCCCAAGGTGGGATTCGAACCCACGAACTGTTGAACCGAAGGCAAGAGCGCTAACCGTTCGGCTGCCAGCTCGGCTTTTATAAGCATGTTTTTAACTCTCAGTAAAATTCTCATTAAAGGTGGATGGTAAAACAGATTGTGAAGGTTTCGAAAAACTCTTAAACAAGGCATGATTCAACGTGTTAGGGATGAGAATTGTAAGAGTCTGGGGGAGGACAGAACTGTTCACAGCTTTCCAAGAAAGCTCTATTTAGAAGACAGACTGAACACGTCTGCTTGCAGGACCATCCATATAGTGGTGGATTCCCCAAACTTTGTTTTGTGTTACTCTAATCAACTAATGGTTTTTGAACATTTAAATAAATGTACCGTACTTTTTCAATATGTCATGAACTGTTGGAGTGACCGTTAACTAATGGCTTAAGTGCTAAATTTCAACATTTCACAAATTAAACATTATTTTATTAAGGATTCAATAATAAAATGTATCATACATTTTATATCTAACTAATATAAATTTTGAAAAACTATTTAAAATTAAGTTTCATTTTATACATTTAATCAACATTAGTTTTAGCAATCGTAAGACATATTTGAGTTTTATTGTTATTAATATTTTATATTTTCTCCGTAGGCACAGTTTATCATTTTATTGTCTTACTTATTTTTTGGCATCCTGACTGGTTGTGAAGAGCTAGATATTATGATCGTTTGTCTTACAGGCTTCATATCTGTACTGATGGTGTTGTTTGCTAATTTTTATATAAAAAATTATTAGAATGATTAAATATTTATCATATACGAAATTAAACACCTTCATTTATTGAACTGTTCTATAGTGTGAGAAATGTATGTGTGAAATTTAAGAAATATCGATTTTACTAATTTTACCAATAATCGATTTACATTAAGAAATATCGATTTTACTAAATCATAATAAAATATTACTTCAAATGACTTGCTGTTTTTTTAATTAAGATTTATTCTAAAACGTTATGGAACATACAGTGAAAATGTAACGATGCCAAAAAATTTTCACGTTTCTCTAAATCATAAAACACAACAAATGTAAGATTTATTAAGAGGCAATTAATTTTTGTTTTCATAGAATAATTTTCATACACACTGCCTGACATTGAAAAGGCAATACCAAGAAGAAGTTGCCAGAAAACGACGAGACTCGGTATACAGAGACGGCAGCGAACAATGAATAATCAGTATTTCGAAATGATATGCATAATACCAAGAGAGAACAGGGTCGGGTCAGTAGATTAACATAGCGAAGTGGCATGGCCCCGGACTTTACCAACTGGTTATCGGGTCCCGAGAGCCGTCCGTAACATTTATGGGGGTCCACTTACGACCCCTCCTGGAGTTTATTTAAATCTATATTCACATTGGTGAGATTTGAAAGCCTGCTGACAACCTAGCGCAGTAGGTGTTTGGGTCATAGTTCAGTTACATGATTGTCGTATGTCTTACAATAATTGCAAACTAAATATTATAAATTTTAAAGAAAGTATAAAAAAATGTTAAGATAAAGTATAGAAGTAATTACAGGAAAATTAAATAAGAAGTTATACAATCTGAAATTAATAACAATTTGCATGAATTGACAAGACATTAATTTATCATATTTCTTAAAACATTAAATTTAACTAATAAAATAATTATACACTGTTGGAGATGCAATTAAAGACACTCTAAAATTCACTTATTTTTTTATACAAAAGTGCATGATATTTTTTTGAATTACCTTTATTTGAATCACATTTTTAGTTTTCAATTATTCAGTGTAAAAAAATTGCAAAGAAATTTTAATTTAGTGAGAATTTAGATCATTTAATCAAAAATTCAGAAATTTTGAGTGGAAATGCAATTAGACACTTGTTGTTTTTCGAACAAATTTATTAATTAATAAGTGACACCTCCATTGCTTACAATTACTTCATGCATTCTATTTGGCATCGATTTCACAAGATTTTGAAGGTAATTTAATGGCAAATTCGACAATACATCACGAATTTTGTCTTTTAAGACCATTACTGACTCAAAGT
This sequence comes from Latrodectus hesperus, assembly GCA_037975125.1. Taxonomy (NCBI): domain Eukaryota; kingdom Metazoa; phylum Arthropoda; class Arachnida; order Araneae; family Theridiidae; genus Latrodectus; species Latrodectus hesperus. The sequence continues at coordinate 80,193,467 of CM075853.1, forward strand.
GGCCGTTTCCGTAAACTTTTTGTGTTATCAATCTCCAGACGTTTTCAGTAGGGTTCAGATCAGGATTTCTAGCAGCCAGTCCATAACCTTGATGCTTCGCTCCATGAAAAAGGCTTTTGTTGCTTTAGAGTTGTGAATGCTTGCATTGTGTCCTATTGAAATATTCACAGGAATCTTCATCCATATCTTCGGCATAATTCAACAGAACATGATCTAGGAGTACAATATAATCGGAGGAATTCTCTTTAGGTGTGATCCAACAGATGAGAGTTGTTCCATAGCTCGAGAAAGCTCCCCACATCATCAATGTACCTCCACCAAAATTGCGGCTAACTGAAATCTCCTTTTTGGTCCCTAATTGATGCCAGTAACACTTGTTTCGATCTGGTCCATCTAAATTAACCTCTTTTCATCACTGAACACCACACTGTTCCATTCAGAGTCCCAATTGGCATGTTTTTTTGCAAATTCCAAACAAGCCTTCTTATGTTGAATATTTAAGAGATGTTTGTGATGTTTTTTCCGCCCATTTAATTACTCCAAATTGACTGAGTATTTGTCTGATTTTACGAGTTGTAACAAATAGGCGTAAATCTCTCCTAATTTTAGTGGAATTCACGTTAGGTCTTATTGCCTCGCGAATTATCTGCCGCTTTTGACGGTCACTTAATTTACTGCAAATACCTCGACGCCTCTTAACTCCATACATATCACCTAGATTTAAAAAATTGCACACAACAGTTGGCGAGCAGTTAATTTTCTTTTCAATTGACCTCTATTTGAGTAGTATTCTTCCTTTAAAATTAGAATTTTTGCCCACTCTTCTATCGAAAACCCGATGTTATGTCCGATTCTATATCTACCTTTGAGTAATAAGTGTTTGAGCCAAGATGTTTTGAAATATTTAGTATTTAATACACCAAAGACAACAAACTGCTCCTTTTAAGCACTTTTGAAAGAAAAATGAAGTGATAGATAATTTTTGATTTAAAATAAGTGTCTTTAATTGCATTTCCTCTCGAAATATTGGATTTTTTTTAACTCTAAAGGTGTAAATGCTCCCTAAATTAGTTTTTCTTTGCACGTTTTTGCGCAAAATGATTGAAGGCAAAACATTTAATTCAAATAAAGTTAGTACAAAAAATATCACGGGCATTTAAATGAAAAATAAGTGAATTTTTGAGTGTCTATAATTGCATTTTCACCAGTGTTTTACCATGAGCACCATATGTTAAATATACAGAATTAAATGAAAGTATGATTATAAATCAACAAAGTAAAATAATAAGAGAAATAAGTAGAATTATTATGTAAGCTTAGATGAAAACTATTTACATGATTTCTTCTTTAGTCTTTTTTTAAGAATTTTACTTGAAACATTTGACTCAACTAACAGGTTAAGTCATGATGTTATGGAGCACTAAAGACTTAATTGATATAAGGTATTCGTGTTCATTATTTCCTTTAAGACTTAGCATGAATTGACAACACATTAATGTTACATATTACTTGAAACATTAGTTTTAACAGTTAAAATAATTACACTATTATGAACATCATTAGATATATACAAATATTAAAAGAAGTAAATGGACGTATTATTCATCTGATGATGAATAAAGTTCATCATCTACCATTGTTGAAGATTGTACAGGGTCACGGCATAGTTTGAGTCGTTGTACAGTTAAGAATTTGAGTATTTGAATTATTTTTCCGTCTAAAACCGTCCTTAGACCGTCCTTTGTGACTAGTTATTTAAGTGCAAAAAACTATTAAATTTCTCATCATGATCAAAGGCAAATAATTTCTGTTAATTATCTCGCATTGACGATGGATGAACAAAGAGTGAAGCTGGGAAACGCCTTTTCATTAGCAATAAAGGAACAATTATTCAGTTTTGTATAGATATATGGAAAAAATTGTCCTTTATTCTTTCAAGAGAGATTCGCATTTCAATTAAAATTTCATATACCAAATTAATAGCACGAAAATCAAAATATATGACCATAAACTGCGCAATATTTTCCTCGAACCTAGAAAATTGTTTATTTTGCTTTTTGTAATTGCGGATGTTAACAGATTGATACAAGATATTGATTTTCTTGCAAATTTTAATCTTTTGGCAGACTTCAAAACAAGAAAATTGATTGATTGTACTGTATTAACATGGAACAATATTCTTTGTTTTGAAAATGGTATTCTACTATTATAATTTGTATAAGTGCCATAAAAAATATTAATGGTGTACAAGATTTGCTTTAGCACAGTTACAGATAATGCTGGAAAACATAACATCGCAACTAAAGGACAAGTAAGAGTGATTGTATTCTTTAAAAAAAATAATTAATGAATAATAATAATGGTTTACTAAGAGTGATTCCATTCACTTGTTACGATGTCTTATAAAACATATTAAACATAAAAGAATGTTTGCTTTCTTTTAAAAAATTATGAAATAATGATAATAATGGTTACCATGAGTGATTCCATTCTTTTCATACTGTTACCAATTTATAAATAATGATTATATTTGTCTTAAAATATCTCAGACAGATCAGAAATTCTCACATTTTGGGCAAAAATTGCGGTATTTAGACGTGTTGTAGTTTAAAAGCGGATTTCCTAATGATTTGGCGACTTGGCGACAGTTGGCGGTATTCTTGGCGACTTGGCGACGGTTGGCGAGATTCTTGGCGACTTGGCGAGAAATCGATACTTCTGGAAACATCCATCACCTAAGCTCTAGGACCAATATTTTCCGAGATAGCCTAGAAGCTTCCAGAGCCTTGGCGAAATTGGTAGATTTCTCCGCCAAGTCAGGTATAAATACCGCAGCCCGACATGGAATAGTAGAGAGTTTTTGTGAAGACAGTCAGTGAGTGAAGACGATTAGTTGTGACTGCTAGTTGTTCTCTGTCTGAGGTATTTGAGACCTCTGATTGGAAGCTATTTCTTATTGTATCTGACGAATTGTAGCTGTATAATTGTGATTGTTACAGCGGGAATTTCGTTTATCTAGTGAAGTTTTTTACGAATAAAAGTCTTGTGTTCATTAAGTGGTTGCTTTATTCAACTCTCAATCAACACGAACCCGTGAAGCTCGGTACAACTGGTGTCAGAATCGGGGTTGAAGAGTTGATGCAGCGTGTCACAAGAAAAATGGATATGGATTTAATGAAAAGTCTTCTCGAAAAATTAGCGGAGCAGATGGCTGAGATGAAAGCTGGACAAGAAGAGATGAAAGCTGGACAAGAAGAGATGAAAGCTAGACAAGAAGAGATGAAAGCTGGACAAGAAGAGATTAAAACCGAGATGATGAAAGAGATGAAAGCTGGACAAGAAGAGATGAAAGCTAGACAAGAAGAGATGAAAGCTGGACAAGAAGAGATTAAAACCGAGGTGATGAAAGAGATAAAATCTGGACAGGAGGAGCTTAAAAAGGAACTTAAGAAGGACATTGTAAGTGTTAAAGAAGAATTCTCCAACATCATCCAGGAGAAGATGATTGCAATGGAAGATAAGGTAACTTCAGTTGAAACTAAAGTTCTGGAGATAGAAGAAAACGTTGAAGGAGCATTAGACAATATGAATAAGAAGATTGAACGCTTGGAGAAGCAAATGTCAAACAAACATGAAGAACCCAACGTGGCATTTGTGCCTTCCCTAGCCAATATTAAACTCTCAACATTTGATGGGAAATCATCCTGGCAAGTATACAAGACGCAGTTTATGATGGTAGCGGAAGCTAATGGATGGAATCCCCGAGCCCAAGCTTTTCACCTGGCGGCTTCTTTAAGAGGAGACGCGGCTGACATCCTCGAGACGCTTCCGGAGGAGCAGAGGCACGATTTCCAAGCCCTATCGAGTGCGCTTGAGCTGCGGTTTGGAGATAAGTGCACTAAGGAATATAGCAGACTACAGTTAAAGTCCCGCTATCAAAAAGCGGGTGAAAGTCTGCAAGAATTGGCTGCCGATATTCAGCGACTTTCCCATCTAGCATTTTCGGACTGCCCAGCTGAGACACGTCAAGATCTGGCTCTCCATCACTTCATCGATAGTGTGCGGGATCCGGAGATACAGAAAACACTTAGAATCGCCGATGTCAAAGATATTGGATCTGCCCTAGTCTACGCACATAAGATAGAGGCTGCCCAGCAGGCCGCGCGTAAAGACCGGCACTCAATCAGAGCCGTCTCTACTACTGATAGGGACTATGATCTCAGAAAGCAAATCGAAGATCTGCGGCGAAAATTCCGTAACTTAGAAATGAGTAAAGGTGGCAGAAACACGAAAATTCTGTGTTGGACTTGCGGAGCAGTCGGACACGTTCAGAGAGACTGCCCGAAACGAAAAGATGATGGAAATGATCTTCGTCAGAAGCCCCATTTCAAATCGTTTCACATTTCTTCCGTAAGTAGCGGCGACAACGGACTTTTCGTTATGGGACATGTCAACGAAGTTCCCTGCAGAATGATAATCGATACTGGAGCCAACGTAACTATCATTAGGACAGATTTGGCTCGCAAACTTGGTGACAAACTCATCTGGACGCCGCCCTGCATTACCCTCCAAACTGTGACAGGTGATAAGATTAAAGTGCATGGAAAAGTCAATCTAAACATTGCATTTGGTAATGCCGTGTACCATCATTTGGCATATGTCGCTGATATAAATGACGAATTTATTCTTGGATTGGACTTTCTCAAAGAAAACCATTTCAAGTTAGATTTTAAAAATAATGAACTACACTCATGTTCTGAAGACATAGCGATTTTTAAGACGAAATATTCAGATATTAAAACAGTCCATCATATAACTGCAAAGAGTGAAATAACATTACCACCAAGAACTGAGACAATAGTTTCCGGAGCTCTTTCAGAAGATAATAATTTTCATTATGGATTGACTGAATATCCAGATTCCGACAATAGCGTTAAAGGAGTACTAGTGGCTTCTTCCCTCGTCGACCTTTCACGAAATGTAATCCCGGTAAGAGTTGCTAATCTAAGCAATAAGGTAAAACTAATAAAAGAAGGAGAAGTGCTGGCGACTTGCACTCCAGTGACCTGTATTAACCGAAATTGTCAAGCCACACTATCTGAGCCTCCTGACACTCTAATTAATGAACTCCTTCAGAATGCAGAGTTAGATGATAAACAAAGGAATGCTGCAAGAAATCTATTATTAGAATTCGGAGATCTCTTTTCCAAGAAATCAGATGATGTTGGGCGAACCAAATTGACGCAGCACCGAATCAATACAGGAAATCATCCACCCATTAAACAACATCCGAGAAGATTGCCATTCGCTAAGCAGGAAGAGGTGGATAATCTTCTGATGGAAATGCAGCAGAATGACATTATTGAGCCATCAGAGAGTCCTTGGGCTTCGCCTATTGTTTTAGTTCGGAAGAAAGATGGTTCTACCCGATTCTGCGTTGACTATCGTCGGTTAAACAACATCACTAAAAAAGATAGTTACCCTCTTCCTAGGATTGACGATACACTTGATGCTTTATCCGGAAAACAATGGTTTTCGACTTTGGATCTCAAGAGTGGTTATTGGCAAGTAGAGATACATCCTGAGGATCGAGAAAAGACTGCATTCACCACAGGACAAGGACTTTGGCAGTTCAAAGTTATGCCATTTGGGCTTTGCAATGCACCTGCAACGTTTGAGCGCCTGATGGAGACAGTATTACGAGGACTTTCCTACGAAGCCTGTTTAGTATATTTGGACGATATCATTATTGTAGGGCGCACATTCGAAGACCATTTAAGAAACATCCGAAAGGTGCTGGAAAAATTAAAAATGGCCAACCTGAAGCTGAATCCTTGCAAATGTAATTTATTCCGACGTGAAGTAAGCTATCTGGGACACATTATCTCTGCTGAAGGTGTAAGAACAGATCCTGAAAAGATATCTGCAGTTAAGGAATGGAGTCGTCCAAAAGATGTCCACCAATTAAGAAGTTTTCTTGGACTATGCACGTATTACAGGAAATTTGTTAAGGGTTTTTCGAGTATTGCCAGACCCCTCCACAAGTTGACAGAAAATAAACAGAGATTTTTATGGACAGATGAATGTGAGAAAGCTTTTAAACAACTGAAGGAGGCGTTGACATCTTCACCCATTCTTGCATATCCCCAGCCCGGAAAATTATTCATTTTAGATACGGATGCCAGCAACGAAAATATCGGAGCTGTTTTGTCGCAAGAAATTGATGATAAAGAATATGTCATTGCTTATTGGAGTAAATGTCTATCGAAACCAGAGCGGAATTACTGTACAACCAGGAAGGAATTGCTGGCAATTGTTAAAGCCATAGAACATTTCCACCATTATCTCTATGGAAGAAAGTTCTTGCTCCGGACAGATCACGCATCCTTAACCTGGCTTTTAAATTTTAAAAATCCGGAAGGACAGGTAGCCAGATGGATTCAACGACTCCAGGAGTTTGACTTTGAAATACGTCATCGCAAAGGAACTCTTCACGGAAATGCTGATGCACTATCAAGGAAGCCGTGTAATGAAAGCTGCCGATACTGTTCTAGAGTAGAGAAGAACTATCAGCTGATAAATACTTCGGTACGCCAAGTTACTGTTTCACCTCCATCAAAACCAGACCCATGGAGTGATGAAGGACTTAGGGAAGCCCAAAAAGAAGACCCAGATATAAATCCAATTCTTGAATTGAAAGAATCTTCTAGTATGAGACCAAGTTGGCAGGATATCTCCACCTACAGTCCTGCTACTAAGCAATATTGGGCTCTTTGGGACTCACTCCATATAAGAAATGGTGTCTTATACAGGAAATGGGAGTCCGATGATGGACGTAATTTCAAATGGCAGCTTGTTCTTCCAAAATCAAGAATTTCAGATGTTTTGAAAGAATTGCACAGTAGCTCAACTGGAGGCCACTTCGGAGTAATGAAAACTCTACAGAAAGTTCGAGAACGCTTCTATTGGAGCAAAACGAGACAAGATGTAGAGAAATGGTGCCAATCTTGTGATGACTGTGCGGCACGTAAAGGACCGAAGAAACGTAGCCGAGGAAGGTTGCAGCGGTACAACGTAGGAGCACCTTTTGAGAGGATAGCATTGGACATTTTGGGTCCTTTACCACGATCCTCAAATGGCAACAAATACATACTAGTTGTCATGGACTACTTTACTAAGTGGCCTGAAGCGTTTGCAATCCCCGATCAAGAGGCGACTACAGTAGCCGAGGTTCTAGTGCAACAATGGGTTTCCAGATTCGGCACACCCTTACAAATTCATTCTGATCAAGGGACAAATTTCACCTCTGTTGTGTTTAAAGGAATGTGTCAAATTCTCGGAATAGACAAGACGCAGACCACGCCACTACACCCACAATCGGATGGCATGGTAGAGAGGTTTAACAGAACCATCTTGAATAACCTCTCCCTTATGGTTTCCAGAAATCAGCAAGATTGGGATTTGAAGCTACCGCTGTTTCTGCTTGCATATCGCAGTGCTGTCCATGAGACTACCGGATATACTCCTTCACAGATGCTCTTTGGTCGCGAACTTCGTCTCCCTTGTGATCTTCAGTTTGGTCGTCCACCGGATACATCTTCATCGCCAGAGGAATACCTTCGAGACCTTCAGGCACGTCTTGAAGATGTCCATAACTTCGCTCGAGACCGAATCAACCTGACGACCGAAAGAATGAAGACAAGGTATGACACAAGAGCGACGGGACATGAATTTCAAGAAGGTGACAAAGTTTGGTTGTGGAACCCGATTCGACGTAAAGGACTTTCTCCAAAGTTGCAAGCCAACTGGGAAGGTCCCTACACAGTCCTAAAAAGACTGAACGACGTCGTGGTTCGTATAAGAAAATCATCTTCTTCAAAACCAAAGGTAGTACATTATGATAGATTAGCTCCTTATCGTAATGTAGAGTAAAAATTAGTAGACCATGGTCTCTTTGTAAATAGTATAGATAATTTTTTTATCTTTTCTATTTTTTTGTATTTTTAGTTGCTTGTGTATGTAATGTATCCTCTTGAAATGTAAATTCTCTTATAATTAAATTTGGCCTCCTATCAGGGGATTGTACTGCCCGGGACGTGCAGTCCTTGAGAGGGGGGCAATGTTACAAATTTATAAATAATGATTATATTTGTCTTAAAATATCTCAGACAGATCAGAAATTCTCACATTTTGGGCAAAAATTGCGGTATTTAGACGTGTTGTAGTTTAAAAGCGGATTTCCTAATGATTTGGCGACTTGGCGACAGTTGGCGAGTATTCTTGGCGACTTGGCGACGGTTGGCGAGATTCTTGGCGACTTGGCGAGAAATCGATACTTCTGGAAACATCCATCACCTAAGCTCTAGGACCAATATTTTCCGAGATAGCCTAGAAGCTTCCAGAGCCTTGGCGAAATTGGTAGATTTCTCCGCCAAGTCAGGTATAAATACCGCAGCCCGACATGGAATAGTAGAGAGTTTTTGTGAAGACAGTCAGTGAGTGAAGACGATTAGTTGTGACTGCTAGTTGTTCTCTGTCTGAGGTATTTGAGACCTCTGATTGGAAGCTATTTCTTATTGTATCTGACGAATTGTAGCTGTATAATTGTGATTGTTACAGCGGGAATTTCGTTTATCTAGTGAAGTTTTTTACGAATAAAAGTCTTGTGTTCATTAAGTGGTTGCTTTATTCAACTCTCAATCAACACGAACCCGTGAAGCTCGGTACAATACGATGAAGGAATAAAGTGTATTAAACCTTAAAAATTCATTGCATTCTTTTAAAAAATAACAATTAAAGAATGATAATAATAGTTTAATAAGAGTAATTCCCTTCATTCGAAACGATGATTTAAAAACATAATAAACTTTAAAGAGTGAGTGCATTCTTTAAAAATATCGATTAAAGAATAATGATAATGGTTTACTAAGAGTGATTCCATTCAATCAATACGATGATTTAAAAAACGTAATAAACTTTTTAGAATGAGTACATTCTTTAAAAAATAATAACGAAAAAATAATAATAATGATGATGATTTATTAAAAATTGAATTCATTTAAGAAAAATTTATAAATATAAGAATAGAATAGAATAAATTTAGAATAATTTAAGATGAGAATTTAGAATAAATTTAAGATGAGAATTTAAAAAACGTATTAAACTTTTATTTTTCAATATAAAATATTTTCTTTACATTAATAGAAATTTGTGGTAAGAATATTTAATACAAAATAATAGTTACAGAAAAAAGAATTTCTAATAAAATTCAAATGATGTAGAAATTATAAATGCGCATTCCAGTCAAAAAACCAATGTCAGTTGTTTCGCTCCAAAGAAGTACAAAATGTATAATGTATAAAATAGAATCATATTGATTATGGATTAACATATAATATATATTTGATTTTCAAATCCCTATTTATGGTAGTAATTTAATAAATATTGTAATTTTATTTAAAACATGAAAATTTTGTATGTTCACTTCGTTGATACTAGCTCATACCCTCTAAAAATAAGGCTAGAAATCTATTAGAATTGTAGATGATTAATTAAGCGGCAACCGCAAAATTAGTTAGTTACGCAAGTTAAATAACGATTTCTACATCACTCCGGCAATTTCCTGGTTATAATCTAAAGTTCGCGATGGTTTTCATAACGGTGTGAATCGTTCTTGGAAATGCTCAAAATCTATCTTTGATTATATATTCTAGTATTGAGGTTTCAATAGTTAAATGTTTAATTAAAGCTTTCAAAGTTTGTGAAATCCGCCTCAATATTTCTAAATAAGAAAATAACAATACAATATAATTTTAGTTCTCGAGATTAAAAAGGCAACACTAAGTAGGAGTTGTGTTGCCTTTTTAGTCCTTTTAGTCTCTGTTTATCAAGTTTCATCACTCAGAAAGTGATGAAACTTGATAAACAGAGACAGGCAGCAAGGAACAATAAATTATCTGTATTTCGAAATGATGTGCATAATACTGAACGGAAACAGGATCGGGTCAGTAGATTGTAGGAATATTGTGGACGGCGATACGCGAAACAACACACCTAGGCGCAGTATCAATTTTAATACGGATAGAATCCTCAGGAATAAATCACCATCCCCTGTGAGTTTTCTGAGGAAAGCAGTGGCAGGGTCTGCAAATGGCATCCAATCATACTCTAAACGTGTTCGATTGGTGAGAGATATGGCGGGCACGTTGGCCCAGGATGCAGCTGTAAACCTTGCTAGGCATGTTGGCTGATGCGAGCAATGTGCGGTCGGGCGTTATCCTGCTGTTAAAAGGCATTTGGCACTCTCTGAAGGTATAGGAGTGTCGCTGACCGTAGTACATCCTCCATGTAACGTTGAGCTGTCATTGTGCCATGCATACGGACTAGAGGTGACTTGGAATCATACGCAATGAGATTCCAGACCATGATACCGCGTTTTCGTGTGGTGGGACATGCCGCAATTGCTACAGAATTGGACTGTCTCCACGTCAACGCCACATTTGTACGCTGCGACTATCACTGAAGAAACAGAAGCGTGACTCATCTGAGAAGACGATTCTGTGCCAATCCGTTGTCAACATCATTCTAATCCAGCACCATTTCAGACTTTGGCGTCTATGCTGTGGGGTCAATAGCGGTCTTCTTAATGGACGCCAAGAGCGCAAGCCACTAGCAACCAATCGACCACAAATTCTTCTGCTCGTTATGGGAGCATCCTGCATGTGGTGCAGATTTTCAATAGACTTGCTTTACGTGGCCGCCAACGCCTTCCGTTGGACGCGTCGATTCACACATGCTGACGTCACTCTGGCTGCACCGGCACCTTGCAAACGTTATACAGTTCCTTGTTCAAATCGTGTTCACCACAATCCCTGCACTGTGAACGCACGCAAGTGCCTGTCAGCTGCAATTTGTCGTAAGGTCCAACCTGCATTTCTCAGTCCGATCACCAAGTCCCTCCTAAACTCGTCTGTCTGCTGGAACTAACCCCTTCAACGATGCCTGGGATTCTCTTCAACTACATGCGTCCTGCCAACGGCCATACCATGAAGAAAATACCGGTTCTCGTTCACTACATGCGTCCTTTGCGGCAAGAATGAACTTTCAACGATTGGTTTCCAGGCAGCAAACATTGGCCACTCTGCCAATTCTTCGCTGTATATCTCATCCAAAGTACGCTGGAGAGATACACATTTCACATCATTTGCGTAAAGTGCGTCTACCTTGAAATTTACATAATTTTCTGGCTACTCCTTCTTGGTGTTGCTTTGTCAATGTCAGGCCACAATTTTTAGACCCCAAACATTTTGGGAGAAGGAAAACCATTATGAAATTAATTAATAAAACCATTGTATATGTTTGAAATAAATATATGGATACATAAATTTATAGTAAAATAAGAATTTCTAGCAAATCATGCTAATTAAATGAAATTAATGGGTAAAGTTTTATTTACAAAAGGAAATGTAGACTTTACTTTTTAAGATATAAATCATATGTTATGTAGAATTTGTTGTTCGTGTGAAATTATGCTTACTAAGTCAACGAAATTTAATTAGATATACTAACTTAAATTAATTTCTATACTTCATTGCCAATTCAAAGAGTGGCTTTACGTGGAGCTTTTAAAGATGTTTCAGAATTCCTCGACAAAATATCAAGCACTTCCCTGTATCTGAAAAAAGTGAGACCAAAGATTCAGGAAGATGTTACAAATACAGACATGCATATGCAAACAAGCTTGATCAAACTACCAACTGAAGGACTCCATAAAGGGGCTATTGTTGCCCAAATGACAAATGGTTTTTTATAACAGTTTATATGAAAAAATACCAATAATTAGATTATTCCTCAGTGGTAGTTTTACCCCTATGACAACCCAATATCGGACCAGCAGATAAGTGCTCTTTTGGACGGACATTTAAAAAAAACTATCATTTAAAGATTTAAAAAAGGTTTCATAAAATGAATTTCTAACTCAATATAGTAGCAAGTATAGAGTTATGCAAATTTTACAGTATATCTTAGTTCTAACATGTGAAATAAAAAAATACTTATATTTTATTATAGTTGCATTCTAAGTTCTATTATATAATTATTAAATTTATAAATGATAGAATATAATATCTGCTATTTTCTGTCATTCAAAAGTTTAATAAGTATATCAGATTATAGTTTTTCTCAAATATTTTATTAGTTTCGAAAAATATGCAGGAGAATTCATATAAAAGCTTTAATTTTTTTTAAAAAATGAAAACAAGAAAAAAGATTCCTACAACAAATATAACAGGTTTATTTATATAACTTAAAAGTTTTTTTGTTTTATTTGGTCCTTCTTCTTGATCTGAAGAACTCTTGAATCGATTTTTAAGATATTCCTCTTCGTTCTGTCGGGGAGTATTGATTCTGTTATTGAACATTTAAGAAAATTAAACATTTACTTCCATAATCAACAAACTAAATTTATTTTAAATATTTTCCAAGTTACTAATGGTTGGGCATGATTCCTGGTCAAGGGTTTTTGCTATTCATGACTATATGGTCGCCAAATATCCTTCCATTCAAAAAGCCAAGTTGTAAACACAACAAAAAGAACATTTGTTACGTAGATGAATTTACTTTGGGAAATATTATGCGGAACAATTAAATATTTCCTACATCACAACCTTATTATTTCTGTATTTGAAAATTAAATATAGTATAGACATAAAAATATAAACAGTACTAAATAACCACAAACTCATAAATTGTAATGAAAGTTACAAAAAAAATGATGATTTTTTATTTAAGGAAAAACAAATTACTATTATATCAGCAACATCCCTAATAAAAATTTATACATTTTTAATCAAAGTCATGCACTAACAATGAATATTAGTGAAGGCAAATTAAAAATTATAATATCTTAATAAACTCTTGAAAAATATTTCTAAACTTCTTGACCATGAGTACGTTTAATATTAAAGCATTTTTAACACATGATTTATAAGTAAGGATGAATAAGATTTTATGTGCATAAATATGTGTGTGATGTTAATTAATTGTTTAGTGAAGCAGCATACTGAAGTATTGACAAATAAAAGAAAAAGATCTGCAAAATATTCAACTCGTCTCCGAGTTCCAGTAATGGAAATAAATAAATAAAACTTAGCATAAGAATTTACGATAGGCATCTAAAAAGAAATCAAATGGACATCATCAAGCGAAAAGTGCTAAGCATTTACAAACACTTTAAGCAACATAGAAGCAGCTAAAAAAAGTTTTTACGTAATGGTTGGTCATAAAAGTTTCAAAAACATTATAGCAATTCATAGCACCAAAATTCAAGGAGAAATTGCACCTGTTGATCAAGAACCTAAAAAGTAGAAGACGTGGATGTAGTGACATTTAGAAATCGTAAATTTCAACAAGTGTGTTGTTGTTGTTTCCAATCCCCGTGATCAACAAAGCTAGCTCAGGTCCATGAGTGCATTCACCCTAAAAAAGTCAAGCACCAGAAGGGGATTCCGAATCAGGACTTGCTTGGTAAGCCCCAAACAAGATAAAATGTGGTCAGGGGAGGCTTGCACCGAAGAACACTTAGTGCAGGTCTCGAAGTGTTTGTTACCACCTACGAAAGTCATAGAAAGCAGATGGCCGCTAAGAAACGTGCAAGTGCAGTTTGATCTCGTCTGCTGCAGCCTTAAGCCAAGGAGCCACCAGGACATCCATAAGAATTGTTTCCTTAGGAATGACACAAAGGGGAATTTGCAACAGGACGATCTTTTGTACTCTACAAATAAAATTTTGAAATTCTATCTTTCTTTCTTTCTCAAGTATATCTGTATCCCAAGGTAAATCTGGAAACTATAATTTTGGAATAAGAATTTTACAGCTTTCACAATAATAGCAGCGGTCACATCCAAAGGGTAAAATAATTTAGCAATAAATGTGTGTTTGTATGTGTGTTTGTTTTTATTAAGATGGTTGGGTAATCATTGTTCGATTTAAAGTGAAAGCTATCCTGCTTCGGATTGCTTTCTTTTTACATCAAATAATGTTTTGTACTCTACCCTATTCGTCTATTACTTATTTTTACATTATTCCAATTTTATTTTTTTTAATTGATGATCCTTCTAGGTATTATCAAGTGTGAAGTTGTTCATATTTAAATATTATTGAAACTGTCAGTCATAAAAAAAATATTTTATTTATTTAATTTCACATCATATTTTATCTTTCGGAAAAGATATTGTAAGTACGTTTGATATTTTGTTGTTTTTTATTATATGGGTAAATCTTTTTTTTTCAGTTAATATCAGTGATTAGTGTTTTATTCTGCGCTACATTTACTATTGTAATTACTCTAAAACATTTTACAAAACATGTTTTAAATTTTGCATTTGACGAGATCCAGTTATTATAATTTTAGAAATTAAAAATGTGTTGTTCGCTCTATGGTGAAGATTTAATGTGAACAAAATCACCTTTTATGAAGTTTACCTTAAATTTTGCAGATAAGTCTTTTAATAAATTTTGCAGAATTTGAAAGTGATTGTTTTGAAAATATTATTAAATAATATTATCAAATAATAATTACAGTATATATTGCTCCTATTTCGGTTTTTCCCTTTAAATCTAGACAAATTATTATTTATTTTGACAATATGTTTTCATCTATTCTAAAAATAGGCTAAATTTGTGAATTAATGTTTATAAATAATAATTCGTTCAATATTAAACACTATATACTCTAACATCAGAAAGGTATAACAGTTAATATTCTATAATATATTACTTTTTGGAAAAATTTTTCATGAATAATTCGCCATTTTCTTGTGACGTACATAAAGAAATAAATAAAAAATTTTTAAGGTATCCACAATATCAATTGAATGTGCAGAAAACAGAAACATTTCAAATAAATCCTGTTGTTTATAAGATTAGATATTGATATGTAACTAAATGCAGATTTTAATTAAATAATATAAATATATTTATTTATAAAATAATAAAGATATATATATAAACTTATAACATTTACATTTTTTTACTGTGTGAAAGATTCTATACATAATTTTTTCAATCTGCCTGATCTGATTTCTTTTAATAAATATCAACTTATAATATATTATTAATTCAAGGAATTTTTTATTGAATTTCTTTTAATAATCATCAGCTGAATCCATTTCCCAAAAAAGACAAATTTAGATCTATTTATTGATCTCCAAATAGCTTGATATAACATCATTCTTCTGGCTTTCTGTAAATAGCATGACTACTCACAAAAAATGTCGTACGTTAAGGAACTAAAAGAAAGAAATAATAGACAATCATTAAAATGTTTTTGTGATGTGAAATTGATTACTATTTTCATATTGTGTATGCGACAAATTGCGCACGTGTGGCTGAGAAAGAATCTAAGGCTCTCTGCGTCAATTCTACTTTTTTATTTTATTCCTTTGAATCTACATTTTAATTATTAAAGATAACTTTTATACGCTCAGTATGAAATATAAGTTTTTTTTCCTGCATAGATCATTTTGTAAGCTATTCAATTATAATTTTTTTCTATATTATAAGATAAAAGTTCCTTATAATTTTGTTGTTTAAAAATTTTGCATCATATCAATATTTTATATTAATTTAATTAAGTTTCTAAATTTTTAACGAGAGTGTAGAATGTAAAATCGAAATTTATACCTTTTGCCATCACTCTAAATTCATAAATATATCATTCTTTTATAGATCATCGATACTTAAACAACTTGGTTAATCATAAAATAGAACCTGTAAAATTCGTATTCATGAATCAGCGCCTCAAATTAGCTATTCAAATGCAAGTTATTAAGTAACGCATACATAATATTTTATTAATATTATATTTATATTGATTTATACCGGTTCTTGATTTTATTTTTAACTTATTTTAAAAACCCTAATTAAAATTTTTCATTACTTTAATTCAAGAAATTGTTAGCTTAAGAAACACTAGATGGCAGCACAAATATTTTGAATCATTTTAATGGACGAAATTAGTCGAATTTATTGTAAATCAACAATATGCCGACGCTTGATTTTAAGAAATTATGGTTGACAATGAAAACAATCTTAATTTGCTTTTAAGAAGTCGCAAAGTAAAAATTTTTGATAAAATAAAAGTAAAAACATTATAAGGTATGTTCATTAAAAAAAAAAACGACTATGGTGTGCTTATATTTCGCAGCATTTACTACAAAAAACGATTTTATAGAAATAATAAAAAAAAATTCTTAGAATAATATATAAAAATAAAATCTTATTATGTAAATAAATCACAATCCGTATCTTCATTCATGAGAAAAATTCATGAAATTTATACTGAAACTTTTTGTGTAATTATTTCGATTTAAATCTTCGATTAATGTAAAAATTTCATAAAGCAACTAAATAAATCAATCAGAATTTATGGCATGATAGAAGTGTGTTCTACAATGGAAAAAATTTGAAAATGAGTTTGTATGTTTGCTGTTTTATATATTCAATTTAATAAAAATCTGAAATAAAAATTTTAACTTTTCTTTATTGATTTAATTGTGAAACACTATATTTAGCATTTTAATTATATATTATGATAAAATAATCGATATAATGTAGTATGTGCGAATTATTTAAGGTTACATTTGTTTATATAATTAAGAGAGTGGATCCTCTGGTGCTGCCATCTATCGGAGGAGTTTAGAACAAAATCGTACTTTCAATTTCGTGGTGCTCTGGTTAAATGAAATACGCACCTTACTGAATTAAACTCACATAGCCAATGGGATAACAACCCTGGCTTGTCTAAGTGTCATAAGTAACAACAATAAAAACAACATTAATTTATCACAATATATTTCAGACAGCAATTTATTTAAAGCATAATACCAGTAAACATATCCAAGCTACGCATAATTTTAAACCACTGTAAAGAACATGTAACGAGTTAGGTCAGTTAATTAGGATGATCATTGTTTGGGTAACGAACAGAATCCTCTTTTATTAGAGTATGAGTAAAATGCCTCATATGTGTTTAGGTTAACAAAAATATATTTCTTGCTAACTTATTTCTACCAGTCGAAGCTTATAAACACAGTTAACCTCCTTACAATTTAAAATCTTCCCAATTTGGAGTAAAATATAAATAAATTACGAAAGATTTGTATTATGCTACATGCGAAGCAAATATATTAAAATTTTTTTAAGTTAATTAAAACTATTATCTCTATTAGTTTTTAGTTAATTAAAACTAACATTCTCTCTCATTGTTGGAAGTAATTCAGTAATAAAGAGAATTGTTTCATTAAAACGACCGTAAAAAATATTAGCTATTCAACAATCAGACTAATAGTATTCATGATATATTATTTCCTAAGCACTGCAAATTTGCCCAAATTCAGATCCAGAAAAAAAAATTACATAGTTTTTAATTTATTCCCTTTTTACGTTTTTATATTTAGAAATGACTCAATTGTATTAACAAAGTTAAAATTACATTATCTAAATTAAACGAAGGACTTTAAATACTGTCTCCCAACCTAAATACTGTCTGTGTTTTTACCTTAGATTTTTGAAATTTTCTTAATAATTAGTCTGAATCAATGAACGTTTTAGCCAAATAATAGTCAAGAATTAATCTTTTTATATTGTACATTTTTTTTTCATTCCATCATTACAAAGCAGACATGAAACAACCATTGAAAAAGTAAATCGAACAATCGATTGAAATGCTCTTTTTATTCATTCAATGACTATTAAAGCAAATATGGAACTAAAGATTTATGATGAAAAACATAACTTAATAATTTTTTGTCTATTTTTGATAAATTTTCCTGTAAGTAAATCATTTTTAGTTGTCATTCATAATTCTAATCATTTCCAATTGAGTCCAATCCAAACTAGATAACACAATCTAGACTTTATTTTTTTAAACAAAAGACTCCCTTTATATGCATATTAATTATTTTAATTTATTTTTATTCTCATTATGTCATTTCAACTAGCTCATTTCTTTTTTCTTAAAATCAATTAACTGATGTTCAATCTTCCTTTTAATTATGTATTAAATTATTAAGTAAACGTAGTTAGGAAGAAAATATTAAAGGTATGTAATCAGATGTAAATTTTTATGTATTTATTGAGAGAGAGTCAAAGTAATTACTCCATCTTCAAGGAAAATTATATTACTCGTATGAATACACCTGATTATGCATTTTAGTTATGATTATGCAAATCCTTTTAATTATGTATTAAATTATTAAGTAAACGAAGTTAGGAAGAAAATATTAAAGATATGTAATCAGATGTAAATTTTTATGTATTTATTGAGAGAGAGTCAAAGTAATTACTCCATCTTCAAGGAAAATTAATTTATTCGTATGAATACACCTGATTATGCATTTAAGTTATGATAATGCAAATTCTTTTAATTATGTATTAAATTATTAAGTGAACGAAGTTAGGAAGAAAATATTAAAGATATGTAATCAGATGTAAATTTTTATGTATTTATTGAGAGAGAGTCAAAGTAATTACTCCATCTTCAAGGAAAATTATATTACTCATATGAATACACCTGATTATGCATTTTAGTTATGATTATGCAAATCCTTTTAATTATGTACTAAATTATTAAGTAAACGAAGTTAGGAAGAAAATATTAAAGATATGTAACCAGATGTAATTTTTATGTATTTATTGAGAGAGAGTCAAAGTAACTACTCCATCTTCAAGGAAAATTATATTACTCGTATGAATACACCTGATTATGCATTTTAGTTATGATTATGCAAATCCTTTTAATTATGTACTAAATTATTAAGTAAACGAAGTTAGGAAGAAAATATTAAAGATATGTAACCACATGTAATTTTTATGTATTTATTGAGAGAGAGTCAAAGTAATTACAACATCTTCAAGGAAAATTATATTACTCATATGAATACACCTGATTATGCATTTTAGTTATGATTATGCAAATCCTTTTAATTATGTACTAAATTATTAAGTAAACGAAGTTAGGAAGAAAATATTAAAGATATGTAACCAGATGTAATTTTTATGTATTTATTGAGAGAGAGTCAAAGTAATTACTCCATCTTCAAGGAAAATTATATTACTCGTATGAATATACCTGATTATGCATTTTAGTTATGATTATGCAAATCCTTTTAATTATGTATTAAATCATTAAGTAAACAAAGTTAGGAAGAAAATATTAAAGGTATGTAATCAGATGTAAATTTTTATGTATTTATTGAGAGAGAGTCAAAGTAATTACTCCATCTTCAAGGAAAATTATATTACTCATATGAATACACCTGATTATGCATTTTAGTTATGATTATGCAAATCCTTTTAATTATGTACTAAATTATTAAGTAAACGAAGTTAGGAAGAAAATATTAAAGATATGTAACCAGATGTAATTTTTATGTATTTATTGAGAGAGAGTCAAAGTAACTACTCCATCGTCAAGGAAAATTATATTACTCGTATGAATACACCTGATTATGCATTTTAGTTATGATTATGCAAATCCTTTTAATTATGTACTAAATTATTAAGTAAACGAAGTTAGGAAGAAAATATTAAAGATATGTAACCACATGTAATTTTTATGTATTTATTGAGAGAGAGTCAAAGTAATTACAACATCTTCAAGGAAAATTATATTACTCATATGAATACACCTGATTATGCATTTTAGTTATGATTATGCAAATCCTTTTAAGTATGTACTAAATTATTAAGTAAACGAAGTTAGGAAGAAAATATTAAAGATATGTAACCAGATGTAATTTTTATGTATTTATTGAGAGAGAGTCAAAGTAATTACTCCATCTTCAAGGAAAATTATATTACTCGTATGAATATACCTGATTATGCATTTTAGTTATGATTATGCAAATCCTTTTAATTATGTATTAAATCATTAAGTAAACAAAGTTAGGAAGAAAATATTAAAGGTATGTAATCAGATGTAAATTTTTATGTATTTATTGAGAGAGAGTCAAAGTAATTACTCCATCTTCAAGGAAAATTAATTTATTCGTATGAATACACCTGATTATGCATTTAAGTTATGATTATGCAAATTCTTTTAATTATGTATTAAATTATTAAGTGAACGAAGTTAGGAAGAAAATATTAAAGATATGTAATCAGATGTAAATTTTTATGTATTTATTGAGAGAGAGTCAAAGTAATTACTCCATCTTCAAGGAAAATTATATTACTCGTATGAATACACCTGATTATGCATTTTAGTTATGATTATGCAAATCCTTTTAATTATGTATTAAATTATTAAGTAAACGAAGTTAGGAAGAAAATATTAAAGATATGTAATCAGATGTAAATTTTTATGTATTTATTGAGAGAGAGTCAAAGTAATTACTCCATCTTCAAGGAAAATTAATTTATTCGTATGAATACACCTGATTATGCATTTTAGTTATGATTATGCAAATCCTTTTAATTATGTATTAAATCATGAAGTAAACAAAGTTAGGAAGAAAATATTAAAGGTATGTAATCAGATGTAAATTTTTATGTATTTATTGAGAGAGTCAAAGTAATTACTCCGTCTTCAAGGAAAATTATATTACTCGTATGATTACATCTAATTACTATTTTGAAGGTCATTAAAAATTTTTGGTATATAATGATCGTTACCAGGTGCACATGCTTCCTAATTCCGGTTCCTCTCACATATTTTAGTACTACGCTGCTGTAAGAATGGTAAATGCATGATTCTGCGAATATGATTAGTTAGCGAATCCATGGTTTTGCTAAAATAAATAGTTAGCGAATGCATAATTCCGCGCGGAAATAAATATTAGCGAATGCATGATTCTGTGCGAAAATAAATAGCGAATGCGTGGTTAGTATATAAAATAAATAATTCATTTCATGCGTTTAAAATTCATGAAAATTCTGCGAAAATAAATAGTTCATTTCATATGGCAATTATAACTTTTATATTTATAATTAATAATGTAATGTTAATAATAATTTATAATGTTCAATTTAAAATCATTCTCCTCTATTTTAAGTTGCATGCATCATTGCATGTGTATGAGTGTGCTTATATTTACTATTGATATCATTCATTATTTTCTTTATTTATAAAACTTTATTTTTGTTAATAACTCCAATATAATGTCTCCGCTTACGTCTTGGAAATTCCAATTTTTTTTTTTAACGTTGAATGTAAATTTTTGTTGTCTTTCACCAAAAAGTAAATTTTCTACTTTCTTTGCTTATTACATATCAGTCAAAGAAACACAACAAACAAAGAAAATTTCTGAGATCCAAGTTTAATTTTTGTATTGCAACAAGTATTGCAGGAAATCAAAAAAATACTATCGTCATATTTTATATGGGATAGGATTTGAAATACACTTACATTTAAAGCCGCTCATTTAATACTGACTTTAATCTAGGTAGTTCTGAATATTTTACATATTTATATTCATTTTATTTTATTGATACAACATACACTCTCATTAAATGCATGTCAAATGCAGTAGAGTCTCCAAAAGATAAAGAAGAAAATCTGTGAATGAAATATATGAAATAATAAAAAAGAAGGTATATAAAATGATTTATATACAATATAAAATCACTAATCTGGAATATACACAAGACTCGTTTTATTCATAATTCACAAGATTCAGTCAAACATGGTGCTTATCGTTATCCTGTAGTGGAACCATAGTTTCTGGAGAAGAGGGTTTCAGACTCGATCTCGTAAGCAACAGGATGTACATGTTGTTCTTAAGTTGTGTACATTTTTACTAAAATGGGTGCTAGGAAATGTTTTCCAGTTTTTAGAATTGAAAAACATGAATATATGTCATCATCCATGAAAAGCTAATGCTATAAGGTGTGCCATTACGTGCCTTAATCCATTCCCTGTTCCTTGTCCCCCTAGTTCACAAAACCAAAGCTTAGAATATGAACAGAAACAATACAAACTTAAACAGGTACCTATATATAAACGAAAATATGTAAACAGGTATCTAAAATTTTATGATTTAAAATTTAATCTGCACTTTAATTGAAATTTTCTACAAAATTTTAAAAATGATATCTATTTCTTATTATTTTTTAAATTACATCTTTGGTTTTAAAATATTTTTGTAGTTTGAATAAACAATACGCGTAATGGATAGCCTAAACACCGCAGATTGTTGTAAGATACTTTTAACATCCATTACTGATGACAGCTTTCCTCGAAGACTTTTCATGGACAGTAAATCACGTATTCACATTTCATAAGAGAGAACACCTTGAAAACTCGTTATTTCGTAGCTTAGGTTTAGCATGCTACCAACAGATGTACATGTAGAAAAAAGAAATGCAACATCTGTCTACCTTGGAACATTCAACCTGAAACATTCTATTCCAAAAAATGCAATTCTCTAGTTTGCCAGAGGAGAATCATAATGGATTTTATCACAACCAAAGATAATTGTAAAGTATTTGAACTCATCCACTGTGTATAGCCTTGTCGGAGGATTTTTCATTCATTGAGGGTACACCGTATTCACGTCACCACCGATTCCATATTCACGAGTCTCAAAGGAGATCTCAATTCAATAATACCTTGGATCGAAACTTGAACCTTGTACTCCAAAAATGCAATCCTCTAGTTGGCCTAGAGGAGCATCATAATGGATTTTATCACAACTAAAGATTATTGTATAGTATTTGAACACATCAACTAAGTGTGGCCTTATCGGAGGATTTTTCGTTCATTGAGGATACACCACATTCACTTCACCACCGATTCCATATTCACGAGTCTCAAAGGAGATCTCAATTCAATAATACCATGGATCGAAACTTGAACCTAGTACTCCAAAAATGCAATCCTCTAGTTGGCCTAGAGGAGCATCATAATGGATTTTATCACAACTAAAGATAATTGTAAGGTATTTGAACACATCCACTAAGTGTGGCTTTGTCGGAGGATTTTTCGTTCATTGAGGGTGCACCGCATTTACGTCACCTTCGATTCCATATTCACGAGTCTCAAAGGAGATCTCAATTCAATAATACCTTGGATCGAACCTTGAACCTTTTACTCCAAAAAATGCAATCCTACTAGTTGGCCAAGAGAAGCATCATAGTGGATTTTATCACCACTGAAGACAGTTGTGAAGTATTTGAACATCCACTAAGTGTAACCTTGCCGGATGATTTTTCATTCATTGAAGGTACACTATATCCACGTCATCACAAACCAGAATTCACCAGAGTCTAAAAGGAGAAAACCGAAAATTCCAAATACAATACACATGCAAACAAAAAGAATACAATTAGACATATTTTACAGTTTTGTATGCAGGAAGCTGCAGCAGAATATCCAAGGAATACAATTTGGCAAATTCAACAGTTTTGCATTTATCTAAATCATTCTCGTTTCTTGTTTTTAAACAACATAAGGTCATTAAGAAGGTCAAATCCATTAATCAATTCGAACAGACTGCTTACAAGCGACGCACTTGTCCTTGTAAATGAGGAGGAAAATCTAAAAATTATGATACTACAACATTATTGAGATATTAGAAAATAATTGTACCTCAATTAGAGCTATATTACTTATTGTTATGTAGCTGCAACCCAGCAGATTTCTGTGAACAAAACTTTTTAATGAAATACTTTTTAATCTTAAAATGCAGTTTTTGATATTTTATACAATAAAGCTAAAATTACAAAAATCTTATTATTTAAAGTGTCAAAGCATCAAAATATTTGTATCTAAGCGGACGAAGTACAAAAAATATAT
Source organism: Latrodectus hesperus (assembly GCA_037975125.1). NCBI lineage: Eukaryota > Metazoa > Arthropoda > Arachnida > Araneae > Theridiidae > Latrodectus > Latrodectus hesperus. The sequence continues at coordinate 80,217,261 of CM075853.1, forward strand.
GAAGCAAACAATCTCTAGTATTAGAATATTAGAGGCGGATGTTTAAATAAGGAACTTAAGTCCATCAAGAAGAATTTGTGTTGAAATTCTAACATTATTAGGAAAATTATTTTACTATTTAAAATTGCAATCAATTATCTCTTTTAATATATTCAAGTGTTTCTTTCAACATTCAATGGTTTTCTTTTGAGTTAAACAATTTCTTAAAAAGTATAAATTCTATCAATATGAATTTACTTAATAATTAAATCGAGCAAATATATGGGTTATTGTGAAATACCAATATTTGATGCTACTGTGTTTATATTGAATTAATGAGGTCTGTAGAATATTTTTCATGATCGAGAAAGAAATAACCTTATGAGGAACAAAGATTATTTTAAGTTTTCTCTATGAATATAAATAAGCAATATTTATTTGAATTGCAATATTATAAATAAATTGTCTACAAATTGTTATTCTCTCCAAATATTTATCTCAGTATTTATAATAAATCGTAATTTAAGTATGAGGTAAAAAGGTTTTAGTTGAGTAAGCCGATATCGAAATGCAAAATGAGACAGGTGGAAAATTTTAGAATTATTTAATTTACAATTAGATACTTTATTATTTATATTGATTTATACATTAATTTCTGTTTGAAAACTAAAATATTCTAAAATTTTCCAGCTATCACTTTTTGTTTTTCAATGTCGCTAAGCTCAAGTAACTGCCCTCGTCATTTACAGCAACAGTCAAGTTCCAAAACTGACAAATAAGCTTTCGCTGTCCTAGAGATTTTATGACAGGGTTCTAAGATCATTCTTCTTGGAATGAAAAGTGCCAAGTTTGATCCTAGCCATTGTTGATTAATGAGAAATGGCTGCTATGATTCTGCTTGAATATCTTTTGCAATGGGAAATTGGCATTCGATGACCTTAGAGGAGAAAATAATTGTGAGTTGTATACGCGCTGCTTCCGAAAGATCGCTTCTCATATAGTGGATCCTGTATTATTATATCTCAAAGAGGATAATTCCAGAAACTCCTCTATGTATCTACTACATCAAATTTGTAACCGGAGATCCGTCGTGTTCGCTAAAGGCGGTTGAGACCCATTAAAACTGGGCGTGGTCGCAATGTCTTCCAAGTGAAATGATACTCTAAGGTGGCAGGCGAAATATTGGGAATTTTCTGCTGGTCTCTGCTTCAAAATCATGAAGGATTCACGCGGTTGCGTCTATTTAACTGGTAGAGCCCAACTGAGGGTTAGGTACAAGAAAGCATGCTGTGCAACATCAAATTTGTAAAGGCCGCGGTGGCCTAGTTGGTTAGGGCGTAATTCGCATTATAAGAAGATAGTGTGTTCGAATCCCGGCTTAACCAAAGATCCATCGTGTTCACTAAAGGTGACTGGGGCATATTAAAACCGGAAGTGGTCGCAATGTCCTCCAAGTGAAATGATACATCTGGGGGTGGCAGACAAAGTATTGGGAGTCTTCTGCTTGGTCCTTGCTTCAGAATCACGAAGACGTCACCCGGCTGCGTCAATCTAACTGGCAGAACCCAACTGAAGGCTATGTGCAGGGAAGCATGCTGCTGCAACTACAACATCAAATTTTTGTATACAGAAATAGGAAACTCACCCTTCATCTCCAGCTATACAACACTCGCAGCAAATCAACCTCGAAGGAAAATTTTCGTGTTTTCTTTTTGTGATACAAGATTATGGACTACTACATTTAGAGAGTCCTCCAAGAAAGTAACAAGTGGTGAATGCTTACATCCCTTACAACGTTCAGCAATTATTTGACGATATATTCCATAGTGACGAAGTGGACACAGTGTAAGTAAGCAACTTGGACACAGTGTAAGTAAGCAACTTGGACACAGTGTAAGTAAGCAGCTTGGACACAGCGTAATTAAGCAACTTGGACACAGTGTAAGTAAGCAGCTTGGACACAGTGTAAGTAAGCAGCTTGGACACAGTGTAAGTAAGCAACTTGGACACAGTGTAAGTAAGCAACTTGGACACAGTGTAAGTAAGCAACTTGGATACAGTGTAAGTAAGCAACTTGGACACAGTGTAAGTAAGCAACTTGGACACAGTGTAAGTAAGCAGCTTGGACACAGTGTTAGTAAGCAACTTGGACACAGTGTAAGAAGCGACTTGGACACAGCGTAAGTAAGCGACTTGGACACAGCGTAAGTAAGCAACTTGGACACAGTGTAAGTAAGCAACTTGGACACAGTGTAAGTAAGCAACTTGGACACAGTGTAAGTAAGCAACTTAGACACAGTGTAAGTAAGCAACTTGGACACCGTACAGTATCTACGTAACCTTTCTCCCTAAGGCTACAAACTTCATTTATATCAATGATCTTGGTGTATCCAGAAATGGTAATAGAAATAAATTCAGACTTTATTCAGACTGTTTTTGTAAATGGTAGCTCAAAAAATAAATATTTTTGATGCAAATAATGCATTTTTTACAATAAATAATTTAAAATAAAATATAAATTTATATATATATATATATATATATATATATATATATATATATATATATATATATATATATATATATATATATGTATTGTTGGTGTAAAATAAAAACATTTGCTGAAATAATTTCATAGCTTATAATAATACAAATATCTTATCATTTCAGAATCAATGCAATTTTATTGTCTTACACTGGAACTAAAAATTAGAGGTAACTTCATTACAATATGAAAGAATAATCTGCTAAATTTGAAAATTTATATTTCACAGTCATTACAAGTAGAACTGTTGAAAATTGCCCTATATTAGTTCATTATAATTGGTTTTCAGCAGCCGCCTGCTTCTGCTATTCAAAACCATTAGGTTGGGGCATAAGTTCGTAGCGATTTTAGCAAAGACTTTTATTTAAACAAAAAACAATAATTATATCAATAAGTTAATCAATTATATATTCGCCTTTACTGTTCACAACCTCTGCCCACCTCTCGACCAATTTGTTGATGCCGTTCCGCTAAAAATCGCTTAGTCTGGTGTCAAAGAAGTTGTGGAGCCAGTTTTGAAGGACCTCTTTGTTATCGAAGGTAACGCCCTTCATATGGTTTGACGAGGAGCGGAAAAGATGGTAATTGGTCGGTGCAAGCTCCGGAGAATACGGTGGATGCTGAAGGACTTACCATTTGAGCTCTTGGAGTGTGGCTTTGATGACTTGTGCAACATGGGGCCTGACGTTGTCGTGAAGGAGTATGGTTTGACCACATGTCGATCAGGTCTTTTCAGTCGAATAGCCTCATTCACGTGGTGTAGCTGGGCAATGTAGAACTCCTTGTTGACTGTGCCTTTCTTTTCGAGCATTTCCCAGTGCACCAAGAGGTCCTTAAAAACTGGGTCAACAACTTCTTTGACACCAGACCAAGCGATTTTTGACGGAGCGGCATCAACAAATTGGTCGAGAAGTGGGAAGAGGTTGTAAGCATCAACGGCGAATATATAATTGATTAACTTATTGATATAATTATTGTTTTTGTTTAAATAAAAGTCTTTGGTAAAAACGATATGAACTTATTCCCCAACCTAATATAATGTACGACGAAGAACGCGTAAATTTGAATAGAACTCAAATAACAATATTGACTGGTATAATCTCATTATGCCAACGGTGCAGGCAAATTAATGTTTAGTGCTCTGGTCTTCAGTTAAATATTTCAATGACTCAATTCCCATCTGCAGCATATGGATATTAATAGTGGCTCTAAATACACTTTAAGCGGTTGGTTCCGGTCCAGTAAACTTTGATGTACAAGAAGCAATAATAGAACAGTAACCCAAACAAACCTGATTGTGCCAGAAGAATATAGTATCAATCAGAACTATAAACCTACATAAATTCCCTCAAATTCAAGATTGTTAAATGAATTTGGTATAGAACTTACAACCTTTTAGACACGAGAGTATAGACTTTCACCATGAGATCACTGCTGGCTATAAAAACTTTAACTTCGACTGAAAATACAGAAAGTGTGTTAGTACAGTTAGTTACATAAAATATTAGATCTTAAAAGTAAAATTAAAAATTTTTCTTATTGGTAAAATTTTGACTTGCTGATTGACAAAAATATATTTTTTAAGACTTTTGGCAAATATATAGCGAGAAATGTTAATATTGAGTCACAAATGATTATCATGATGAAAAAAATTTTTATCGTAATCGAAGTACCGATATCTTCAATGTTCATTTGTAAAAATAAGTATACTTTTTTCATTTAAGCAATTATGATTGAACTCTGTGTTACAAGAGTAAAAATTTCCTCTAATATGCAAATTATTTTTTGTGTTACTGAATAATTATACATCAGAGCACCTGAATATTTAAAGTTTATGAACACAAATGTGAATATTATCTTTATAATGTACATCCTACATTAGAAAGAAATGTACATACTGAATTAGATACACCCATCATTAAAGTGATCAATGTACTTTACGACAGAACATAATGTACATCCTACATAAGGAAGAAATGTGCATACTAAATTGGATACAGCAAACTTTAAAATGATCAATGGACTTTACAACAAAATATAATGTACATCCTACATTAGGAAGAAATGTACATACTTAATTGGATACAGCAACCATTAAAATAATCAATGGACTTTACAACAGAACATAATGTACACGCATCATTAAGAAGAAATATACATACTAAATTGGATAAAGCTATCATTAAAATGATCAATGGAATTTACTGCAGAACATAATGTCCGCACTACGTGAGAAATAAATACACATACTGAATTGAAACTTAAAGTCCATTCATCATTAGAACGTAAATAATAAAAAGTATGGCCTTAATGATATGATGTGTTCTAAGATTTACATCTTAGCTATTAACACAACTCCCTAAATAATAAGTGAAAATCAATAAAAAATTAAAGTAAATATTACGCTATGGTGTACTTTGGTAAAACTGTCAAGTATACATTACATAAGAACCCAAGATACAATATAAATTAAAATCTTATGGACATGTGACATTATGTACATCCTACATATAGAGCAAAGTACATTCTACATTAGAACTTAAAATGTGCTTAAGATGAAAACGTAACGTTCCTAAATGATAATTCACAATTATATTAGAATAATGTACATCCTATATTAGGTTCTTCATACTCTACATTAGAAAACAGCATATACGTTATGTAGGTTCTTAATGAGCACCTTACATTAAAATTAAGCTAAAAAAAGGCATTCGGTGTTTTAATGAGGAAGGTGTTAGTTTGGGTGTAAACCTCGTCACATATCCTTATTTCAACATTTTGAAACGTTTCGCTTCGCCCTAACGATAGGCTCAGTAAGTAATAACGCTTGAGTAATTAGAAATACATCACAATAGCTTAATCAAACTTATTCTGTTGCAAAATTAGGAAAAATAACTTTTATGCTATAATAACCAAATATATATATATATATATATATATATATATATATATATATATATATATATATATATATATATATATATATATATATATATATATATATATATATATAATAGAAATATGAAATATGTAATCTTTGTGATAAAAACTACACCAGTCAATACATTTGTTTCTCCACTCATTTACTATACACTAATGTCCATAAATTAAGAATAATTCAGTACCACACAGAAATTGAACTCTAAAATTAAAATTATCACACAGATCTTGAAGAAAAATATGCAAATTAAAAAGTCACCAGATGGCGCCAATAGTACGTCGCAGTGACGAGAGTGCAAGAGAGGGGTATATAAGGAATGGTTGAAAAGAAATTTAATTTTAATTTTATTATTTACTCTATTCTAGTAGAATAAAAAAATTTCAACTCATTGCTCCACCCGTCAGCACTCTGCTGATTGCTGATTGGCTTTCACCGCCAAGTCTCGGTTCCTCACGCTTCAAGTCTAGCGTTCCCTGTCCAGTACAGCAATGTCTTCCTTCAAGGAATAATCACAGATGAAAAAAAGGCCTGCTTCGCAGGCCGATACTTCGTAAACGAATAGAGATCCAAGATCTAAGTAAAATTGTATATCTCAGCATTCAAGTTTGTGCTCTCCGTAAGTAAAGACATGTTATTTCCTTAATGAAACTAGAACAGATGAAGAAGTAAAAGCCTGTTTCTCAGGTCAAAACTTCGTTAAAATTTCAGATCTAAGATCCAAGAAGTAAAATTGTCCACAAGCGCTTTAAAAGCCTTTCAGTGCAATAACAATATGGCACAAAGGAAGCATCTGGATGATGTTTTACGTGGTAGAATTATCGGCCGTCTGGAATGTGGACGTACCCAGCTGAAAGTATCTGAGCTAGAATTATCCAAGGAACATGGAATCACCCAGAGTGTCATTTCCAGGCTTTGGCAACGGTTCCAAGATGATGGTAATGTGATTAGACGTTACAGCATGGGTCGCCCCCGAGTTACAACGCCGAATAAGGACCGCTATTTGTTAGTTACTACCAAAAGAAACGGACGGAGCCCAGCGTCAGATCTGTCTCGTCATCCCTCTTCAGTTACCGGTACGACAGTTTCAAGGCAGATCGTATACAGATGCTTAGGGCACATTGATCTATATGCACGTAGGCCTGTCAGATGTGTTCCACTTACCAGAACTATTTGTCGCCTGCGGTTAGCTTGGAGTAGAAAGCATGCATTTTGGACACCTCAACAGTGGTCTTGTGTGATGTTTTCCGACGATCCAGATTTAGCTTTCAGTCTGATTCTCGCCGGATTTTGATATGGAGAGGGCCAGGTACCCGTTACCACCAAGAGAACACCATTGAACGACACCGTTACGGTGGTTCAGGATTGCTCGTTTGGGGATGAATTATTCTGGGTTCCAGAACTAACCTGCATGTTCAGAATGTAACCATGACAGGCCACATCTATCGGAATGTCATTTCGGAACAACATGTACGTTTGTTTCGGGGCGCCATGGGTGCAGAATTTCTAGAGCATGTGTGGGACACGCTTGGCTGACGAATTACAGCCCGTCAACTCCCTCCCACATGTCTACCGGAACTTCGGAGAGCATTGCTTGATGTGAGTGAAGTAATATTCCCCAAGATCAGATCGATAATTTGATACTCAGCATGCCTAGGCGTTGTACGGCCTGTATTGCATCGTCTGGGGGGCATACTATGTATTAACCATCATACCAACCATGTTATATTGGTTTTTGTAAATAGGTTCTTTTTTTGAAATGTGCTTTTGGGAGTGAAAATCGCAATTTTTATTAATGATGTAAAACATATAGCATCTTTTTTGCTCTTTACCTTTTGTTTAATAAATACACTTTACAAATAAGTCACATTTGTTTTGCTTCTGTCTCTTTCTTTGCTTGAACTTGCATTACCCTTAATTTATAGACACGAGTGTAATTCAGCGTGAAATATATTATGTTATGTAGCCTCATACCACAATGCAAAAAAATATTCAAAAATATTAGAAAGTTAAAATAACAAACATTAAGAGGAGTTTCTTTTCGCATCAATAATGTTATACTATATATTAGAAAATAATATTAATTTTTCAAGAATCTGTTATGATTCAGTATCTTATTTCAAACTTAGTCACTAATGAATAAAGGGGTATTGAAACTGAGTTTGCAGTTTTCGCACATATAGCCGCAGTGTCCTGGTTGGCTAGGACGTTTGTTCTCGTCATCGGAAGGTAGTGAGTTCGAATCCCGACCCAACCGAAGATCCATCGTATTCGCTAACGGTGGCTGGGTCACGGTAAATATGTCATGGTCGCAATGTCCTCCATGTGAAACGATACCTCAGAGAGTGGCAAGGCAAATTTGGGGGTTTCCTTGATCTCTGCTTCTAAATTACAAAGACCCCCCTTCCACTTTCAATGTAATGATGGCACATCCACTGGATGCTCCACTGTATAAGTTGCCCACTTTAAAACTGAAGCCGGCTGAAAGGTATTTTAGTAGAAAACGGATATTTGAAAATAAAAAATCGTATATTTGTTAGTCATTTCGAGGTGTGTTCACGGAATTTTTCTGAATTTTCCCTTTTACTATTATTGAACACATATCTAGAAACATCCTCACTGAAAACAAATATGCCCTAAAAGTGACTCTGTTATACAATCACTTACAGCTCCAATTCTAATAATCGTCTCTTTTACACGGAAAAATGCTTGAAAATGATACATTAATAAATGTTATTGATTAAGAATGATTAAAATCTTTCTACTGATTAAAAAATTAATGTACCTAATAAAATATTCAGAGACACAACAACAAATACGAGTGATATAGCACATCATGGCAATTGTAAACTTAGTTTGCATTCAAGCATATTACAAGACAGAATTGATTAGATACATCTTGGTTGATTGGCATAAATTAATGCTTATTTGTCTCAATCATTTCATTTTTATGACTTGTTACATATGATAACGGCAAATGGCTCTGTGGTTAGTGTTCCTGACTCATATGCTAATGGTTCCAGGTTCAAATCCCTGCTTAGAGGTAGATGCAACTTTTTCTCTGTTGTCTTTCTTTTGAGATGATGAATGAATGTGGCCCACCCTATAAATGGGTTTGTGATGGAGTAACGTGAGTAATTTATTTGCATGCGTGACTGGGCTCACAGGTGTCCACCGGGTAACGATAAAAGAGTAGCAGTTTCCGACCTACTTATGCTTCTTCGGCTGGGCACAGCCTTGTTCTCGAGGTACCTGGGTCCTAGGACTCTCACCCTCAACTGGAGCTAGAATTGTACTGGTGAGCTATAGCTGTAACTGACTGGCATATTATTGGTTGATAAAACTTGAGTGGGCGGGGCTTATTTAAGAATTTTAGTTGTTTAAAGATTTAGTTTTAATGTGTTAAATTTTAAATAAATTAATGAAGGAATTTAATAGAGGTATGGGAAAAAGGTTAGCAAGATAATATTAAAATTAGATATTAAGAAAAATAATAGGTAAATTATTCAGAATCTTGAAAATATTGTGTTAGTTTGAATAACTTGTCCATGGGGGATTTAATTTCTTTTAGTTCTGTAATAAGATTTTTAATTGGAATTCCTACCTAGTTATGATGAAGGGTCAGTCACCCAGTGTCTGCCTTTAGAAAAGATTATAGATAATTACCCTTAAAATAGGCATCAGTGTTAGAAAGAATGGAATTGAGAGTTGTTGTTAGTAACACTTTTTTAAGGTTTCAATGAACAAAAATTTGACGATAAATTTCCATGGAATAATTATAATGTTATAGAAATAATGTCATAGAATTTTTATAAAATTTATATTAATAATTAACAATCAAAATTAGAATTTAAATTACGTTCTATTGTATTAGTATTTCTTTATTGACTGATTAGATTTTTTGAGATTGGGAATAATGTCTAAATTAAATGCCAGAAAAACGTATTAAGAAGACAAGTTATGCATTAAATTTTCTTTAGTAGGTGACTTTGATTGGTCCACTTTAAATTTTAATTAAAATCCACATATTATAATAATATAGTCATTAAAATTCTTCAAGGAATTCTCATAAGCTTCATGGTCTTAAATGGGTTTTCAGATCGAGAAGAATGTTAAAACTGATTAGCGGTGAATGTGAAAAGAGATATTTTTTAACTACTGTCCAATATGAACTATCTTCCCAATTTCCTTAACATCAATGAGATTATAACTTATAACAAATGCCTTTCGGGTGAGAAGTTCGATCAAGTTGACGTATCTCAAACTTTTGTCAAGATCCATAATAATAGGATTACTACTTTGTAGCTGTTGCATACAGTTTCAGTAGCTTCACGCCGCTTCCCGTTAAGATCAGCAAAATGGAGCATCATTTGCCGAGGGCAGTGATTGGGAGGGTGACCACATTCTCCTTCAATAGATTGCTGGAGCTCCTTCAGTTGGGGGACGTATTCATGTTAATCTGTGATGTCCGAAATCCTTCCGCTGTTGTGGTATGGATGTGTAAAAGAGGGTGCCAGCTCAGATGTGACCTCGTCATCTGACCGTGGTTCAAAATGACGAGGCATTTGTTGAGGGACGAGTATTTCAAACCTGTTAACTTATACAGTCTAGGACGTGCCTTCACTGTTATGCATATGTGTATGTTCCATACAGCATGCCAAATCAAACTGCTAGTATGAATCAGCGTGCAACAGTGTAGATAAATCTGAAGCAGTTCGAAATCATTGGCAATGTATATGCAGAGTTATGGATTAGAGGTTAAGAATGCAATTTTTAAATTTTGTTTTGTACTGAATATGCATCCTTTAGAGCTATTTATTGATGTAAAAATAAATTATAAAAAATATGACAATTCCTTCGATATAAATAAAAAAAACTTGTATATATGCATTCTGTATCGTATAAACATATTTACATAAAACCAAAATAAAAAATAATTGTTCCTTGAATCAAATTTATAAAAATTTTAAATGCTCTTGTATAATGCCTGTCTATTAGAATTTTCCCCTTTCAGCACTTCAAATGGCAAAAGCAATGGTACCTTATATAGTGGGGCATCCAATAGGTGTGCTATCGTAGCCTTGAAAGGGGGTGTTCGCAACTTAGAAGTAGGGACCAAGCAGAAGATACTCAGACTTAGCCTGCCATTTTCAGAGATGTCATTTCACATGGAAGATATTGAGACCTCGATATATTTAAAATGCACTAGCCGCCATTAGCGAAAATGACAGACCTTCGATTGGGTCGGGATTCGGAATCTTTGCGATAACAAAACGAATCCCCTAACCAACTATACCACTGCGGCCAATTTGCAATTTTAATGTGAACCTTATCATTGTATCTGTCGCTCCGTTTATAACTATAATTTTAAGTAGAGTGGTTCTATTCATAAAGTGGTGATGAGTGTCATTAAAAATTTTACGGCGTGCCAAATCTGATACGCGTGATACAAACTCTGTCAAAGCCTGATAATATAATCTCAAAAAGTGCCTAAAGTTAATCGCATTAGTTTTACAATTGTTGATGGTCTCAAAGTATTTTAAGCGGTTGGGAGAAATGTAATGTTAGACAGCAGTAAATGTGGCGAGATAATAGGTTTTCATGCCAGGTATAAAATTAAATAAATTTGGACGAATAGCTTTATCGCAAACAACTTCAATATCAGTCATAAAATAATATATTGCAACCATTCTTTTTTAGAATTGTACGCATACATTAGGTGTTGTTGCTGCATCAGCATGCTTACTCGTACCTAGTCCTGAGTTGGGCTCTACCAGTTAGATAAAAGCAGCCGGTTGGAGTCTTCGTGATTTCGAAGCAAGGACCAAGCAGGAGACCCCCAATACTTGGTCTGCCGTCCCCAGAGGTATCCTTTCACTTGGAGGACATTACGAAAATGTCCAGTTTTAACATGCTCCAGCTGGCTTTAACGAACACGTCGCATCTTCGGTTGGACGGGATTCGAACTCATTACCTTTCGATTATGAGCACGATGCCCGAATTAACCAGGACACCGCGACATTGATTAGATGTAGTGAATTGTTCGTGATTGGTTTCATGTGTTTTTGGAAAAGAAAAAGTATCCAAATGTAGTATCTGTAAATGTGAAAAGTGACGCAGCGCGTATGAAAAAAAAAATGTTTGTGATTATATCAGTAGCTGTCACCAGTTCTAGAAAATGTTGGTTTTTCAATTCTAATTACTTGATAAAATAAACTAAATAAAAAAAAATTATGAGAAAAGGGAAAGCAAATAAGACAGATATTTAAAAATAAGAAAACAGGCGTTTATCTTATTTCTTGGATTTTAAATCAACATTTTTTGATGCCGCAATTCAATTATTTATATCTTATTTCATTTTATCTCAGATCAATCATTCCCTATTTTTTAAATAGATAAATAGTTCCTAGATAAGTTACTTGTTTATCAAAACTTTTCAATAAAGTTCTTAAACACGCTGACTTTTATCATGAAAATAATTCAATTAAACAGAAATTGCTCGGGTTGATGTTTAGTTCGATATTTTGTTTCCATTAAAAAAATTAATCTTTAAAGTACCCGAACATGTTCAGTGAAATGTGCAATTTTTTTGAAATACACTGCATATATATATATATATATATATATATATATATATATATATATATATATATATATATATATATATATATATATATATATATATATATATATATATATATATATATATATATATATATATATATATATATATATATATATATATATATATATATATATATATATATATATATATATATATATATATATATAGCTGACCCAGCCACGCGTTGCAGTGGCTGAGTTTTTATAATACATTGAATCAATTTTTTACTAATTCTTGGGTACAATCAAATTAATATTTTCTAAAAAAATTTAAAATAGGTTCATTCATATGAGATTAAAAATAAAACATTTCGCAAAAATTTAAAAGTAATAGGTAAAGTATCGAAATTTTGAAATTAAGCACAAATCAACATATACTTTCTGAATTTACATTTTATTCATCTTATATTAAATTATAGTTAGTAATCAGTGACTTACTTATAAAATATACTATATAAATTAAAAACATCTAAAAATAAATTGTTATAAATGAGGTAGATAACATTGACATCGAACTATTATTTTTTCAATTTTTAATTATTAAAACTAAAAAATTTTTCCGCGATATTATACTGAAATAAAAAAATTAAAAGAATTTATCATTTGAATAAATAAATTAGATCAAAATGTTCTACTGAATAAATTAATAATTATCAAATTATAAAATAAAAAAATAGAAATAAATAAAAGGCTGTCAAGAAATACTTACATGTTTTGGAGGTGGTATGAAAATTAGTAGAGAAAAACAGCAATAAATAAAATTTTATTTTACTATTTATAATATTAAAAATATTCAAACTGAACACGCACAATAATAACACAATACAAAGTATAATTATGAAAGTGATCCACAAAAAATTGTTATAGTATGATTATACATCATGAAAATATATGTATCATGAAAATATATATGAAAATATATGTACATCATGAAAATATAATAATAAAAATATATGTAAATTCTATATTTAACCACGCGATTGCGCGCGCACGTTAATTTTCTCGAACATGTATAATCTAGAAAAATAAACACGTCGCCATCTGCCGAATACCTGTGCAACTTAGATGCTAAACCGCCATCTATTAGGAACTTACAGAACTAAACAATAAATAAACATTAATGTCGTATAATAAATATTGAAAATAATAATTAAGAGATAAAAACTATTCTATCTTTTAAGTTGGACTATATTATAAATGGTTACAAAATTTTATCAAAATCCGTTCAGTAGTTTCGGAGTTTATCGGGAACATACATCGTGACACGAAATTTATATATATATATATATATATATATATATATATATATATATATATATATATATATATATATATATATATTGTAACTATTTTTTCTTATTTAGTTTTAGAAAACATTAATATTGACCTACTAATATTTAATATATACCAATATATTTTCAGAAATTTTAAGTGTTTATACAATTTTAAGCATTTTTTTTTTTTGAAAAACGTAAAAAAAAAAAATGCTACATTGAAAACTATTATGCATATTTGAAAAAATTAATGACAAATAATCTATATGTTGTTATCTAGAGCATGTACTAAAATTTTAAGTGTTTGTTTAAAAACAAAAAAATTAGGGCCAGTTGAATATACACTACTGGCCATTAAAATTGCTACACCAGGAAAGCGGCACACCACACACGTGAAATTTGCATGACAGGTAGAACTTGCTGCGATTAGATTTTCAGCGCATTCATACAAAGAAGGCGACAGTAGCGACATTTACAATGTGTATAAAACCAGAGATTTGACAGCAGTTTTCTCATACTCAATTTCCGTTTCAATGTTGTTTTCGGCAAAGAAAGTTATTGTAATGCCTCGTGTAAGAAGAAGAAATGCCTATCAGCACGTGTCTGACTTTGATCGAGGAAGGATTATAGCCTACCAAGATTGCGGTTTATCGTACCGCAATATTGCTGCTCGCGTCGGTCGAGACCCCATGACTGTTAGCAGAATATGGAATCGATGGGTTCAGGACAATCATACGGAACGTCATGCAGGGTCTCAGCGACCCCCCATCATTAATAGCAGAGAGGGCAGACAATTTATCCGCATGGTCACAAGAGATCGTACAGCCACATCACGAAACCTGAGTCGAGAAATGGAGTCATTTGCAAGGCAACAAGTTTCTGCTCGAACAGTTCGACGACGTTTGCAGCAGCATGGTTTGTCTGCACGGCGACCATGGCTTCGGCTACCATTGACGCAGCGTCACATACAGGAGCGCCTTCAATGGTGTGATCAGCGACGAACCTGGACGCGGGAAAGGCATCACGTCATCTTTACAGATGAATCTCGGTTCTGTATACAGGACCATGATGGCCGCATCCATGTTTGGAGGCATGGTGGAGAACGCGCATTGCCAGCTTGCATTGGACATCGCCATACTGGCCCATCTACTGGAGTGATGGTATGGGGTGCCATGGGATACACGTCTCGATCACCTCTTGTTCGCATTACCGGCACTTTGAACAGCAACCGTTAAATTTCCGATGTGTTAAGGCCCGTGGCTCTGCCCTATCTTCGAGGCCTCCCTAATGCTTTGTTTCAACAGGATAATGCACGATCACATGTTGCCCGTACTGTTCTGAACTTCCTTGATACAGAACAGGTTCGAGTGTTACCCTGGCCAGCACGTTCTCCTGGATCTGTCACCAATTGAGAACGTGTGGTCAATGGTTGCCGAGCGATTGGCACGCCATCACTCACCATCCACTACTGTCGATGAACTGTGGCATAGTGTTGAAGCTGCATGGACTGAGATCCTTGTACATGCCATACAATCTCTCCATGACTAAGCGGATAAATGTTGTTATTGCAGCCAGAGGTGGCTGCTCTGGGTACTGATTTCCTAAGATCTATACATCCAAATTTCCTGTAAATCTAATCACTTGTTCTTTCCACTATAATGTATGTGTCCAATAAATATCGTTCTGTTATTTGCATTCCTTCTTGGTGTAGCAATTTTAATGGCCAGTAGTGTATATACTGAAATTTTAGCCAAATTTTCTATGATATTATTTGAATAACAGGCCATTATTTGGAAAATATTTAAGTGATTAAAATTCTTTTAGTACATTCTCTAGAAAACAATATACAGATTAAGCTTATCAAATTTTATAGTGATATTATGAAAATATTTTGATTTATCATTTTTGAAGCGAGCAAATTAAAAGCAAAAACCAGTTCTGAGAAAATCGCATTTAAAGATAATAGTATATTGTGATAAAGATAAAAGATAAAAGTAAGTGTAACTTTATAAGAAATTCTCATATTTGCTGATTAAAATTCCCCACATTTATAGCTGTTACCTTCTTTTAGCTCATTTTTAACCAATTTTCCCTTTTTGTTGAGCCTATTTCTTTTTCTGGCAATTTGTTTAGTTGACACTGATTAACGAAGAGCTTTAGAAACTCTCTCATCATTGATGATGAGAGAGTTTCTGAGAGTTCTGAGAGAGCTTGAAAACCTTTACACATGTATTCATCATGATGTATTTTAACTGCTCTAGGAGAACACCCAATAATGCTTTAAAACCTTTGTTAAACTTAATTGCTGCCATATACGCCCCCAACTTGAGGGTTTCATCATGAACGAAACTAATTATAGTGATGTCTGGATATTTACTGATAACCGCAGTTCAATTCAGCACCTGCAAAAATGGACCTGCTTGGGAGACCAAACAAGACTTTCTATTCTACACCAGCTTAAAATTGCCTCCCTTCGGCATAATATCTATTTTCAATTGATCCCGTCTCACATGAATATTGGAGGCAATGAAATAGCAGACACTTTAGCAAAGGAGGCCTCAGGTCATCCTCCTCCTCCTTCTTCCACGCTTACCTACCTTGAACTCTTTTCCCTGAGAAAAGCCCAGTTAAAAACTAATTGGCAGGTTCCTTTGACTCACCACTTCTACAAGGGTAGAAAACAGGAACTTTCTCTGGCTCTTTCTTGTGATAAGAAATCCAGCACTTGCCTTGCACGTCTTGCCTCTGGCCACTCAAATGCTCACTTTTGTAGCGGGTAACAAGACCTTCCCCCTCTGTCCTAAATGCCACGGACACCAAGCTTCTCCTGAGCATATCCTGAATTGTATGAATATATTATGGGACAAAATCTACACTTCTCCCCGCCTTGTCATCGATTTCCTCTCCGTAAACGGATTCCTTGATTTGGTCTGTCTCCGTCAGTTTGAGCCTATTTCTACCCTCAAGTCAAAACCCTTGACTTGAGGGTTTGCAGTTCAACAAATATATCTTTTGAGATAAATTTCCAAATAATAACATTGAAACAGCATTTTGAGTTTTTCCGTGAAGACATTTGGACAGTAATTTTTGGTCGCAGAGTTTCATATAGATTCGCTTAACAGCATTGATCACGTGTTGTGGGAGGCCTTTGGACTTATCACTATATTTGTTTCCATTTGTTGCAGCTCTCTGAAACTTACACCAACTTTCTCGTTCAACTGGGCATTGGCCATGCATTGGTTGTTTTGAACTTGAACAGCAGTGAAAAAAATGCAGCTACCACAACAGTCTGCATACCTTAAAAATCATTAATATTACTTCGAATAGCAATTCCGTCATAATTCCATGCAAATTTTCGATGAAAACGTCAGTTAATTTTCCCCGACCCCCAAGACAATTTTGTTTTTAATTTTTGAAGTCTGGAGCAAAGGCGTTTCTGTATATGGCCTATATATAAATAAATATATATATACTTATATTATATATATATATATATATATATATATATATATATATATATATATATATATATATATATATATATATATATATATATATATATATATATATATATATATATACATTAAGAAACGAAGTGTAGCTATTGAAACCAGTATTTATTTAAAGGATTTTTTTATAATAAATAATTGTTTCATTTACACTGCCAAGCAATTTATATGCATACAGACTTATGTCTTTGTAGTTTTATAACCAAATATGTTGTTGTTACTTATGACACTTGGACAAGCAAAACTCGCTATGCCGTTGGCTATGCGAATGTAAGTCAGTAGGGTGCGTATTTCGTTTAACCAGAGCACCACAAAGGTGAAAGTACGACTTTGTTATAATCTCCTTGGATAGATGGCACCACCAGAGGATCCACTCCCTTGATTGTCACATTGATCTGAAAGGTGGGATTTTTTTTCGGACCATTCACACACATGGTAACTGCTCAATGACCGACCACAGGACTTTCGATTCCACAGATTTAACGAGCAGATATATCGCATGTACTCGGGGGATCTTTGGCGGCATTGGGAATCGAACTCTGCACTTCTGGACGGAAGACATGCCCTAACCACTAGGCTACTACGACATGGCTAAATAAGAACATGGCAATCACCAGGCCCATATGAAAATTCTTTCGCGCTATCTCTGTTACAAACACGATTCGTCACGGAAATCAGAACTCTGAATACATTATTTGACAATTTTCGATATATCTGACAATTTTATTTTAAATGAATATATATTATATATATATATATATATATATATATATATATATATATATATATATATATATATATATATATATATATATATATATATATATACATATATACAGATTAATTTGGACTTTTTACAGAAAAATAGATAGCAGACCGTAGAAATTCCAGAAAATTCTTAAACACCCACTCTCCGAGAAACGTGCATGCAGAAAACAGAAACAGAACATCTATTTATCATTGTTCAACAGTGTCTAGAATCAATCCCAAGAACTTTTGCTCCGAAAAGCGCTATCATGCTACTATGACGCAGTGACAGCACCCCCTAGAATATAAGGCCTGCTGACTGAAACAAAAACGATTCATGGCGTCACTGTAGTAGTTGAGTGATAGAAACCGGTGAACGCCTTTGCTGCGACAATAACAACTTGTAATGCCCTATGGTGTATATTGACTGTTGGATTAATCAATTTAATAAAGGTAAGTTAAATATTACATGTATATACTTTAAAAAGAAAGTTGACTAGTGTTATTTAACTGATCATATGCTGAGCATAGTTAACATTCAAAAAATTCGTACTGCTTAACTGTATTTTTTAGCATGTAATCTTAACATAATGAAAATACTCCTGATGATCTGGTCGTGACGCTTGCAATCAGTTAATATAAATATAATAATGATACGATACAAATATCATGTAAAATTTAAGTTGCTTGTGATTAACTGTGTATTTCATTTAAGTGTAATAATAATGCATAAAAAGATATAAATATGCAATTATAAACTAAATCATTGTTGTTATTGTGGCTTATCTTCCAAATGTCTGACGAAGTCAGACAAGGTCCATCAGATCGTTGACCACAAGGAAATCGAGCATCAGAAGGGGTATGATTATATATCTTCTCAAGAAAGTCCCAAACAGTCCAGGATATGATTAGGAAAAGCCTACTCAGTTTTACATTTAGAGAAGACCTCAAAGATTTTCCTGCCTTTGAAATACGTGAGACCTCAAGTGTGGGCACTTATTAGTCTGAAAATTGCGGTTCTATAGGTTCTGTCGCAATTGAGGGCGAATGAAGATTCGGGCTCTTTGCCCGGGTACCAGTGATGACAGGGAGGAATCCTCCACCCTTTCGAAATTTCAGAATTAACTATAGGCTGATGTTCTAAAAACGTTGAAGAGGAAGGATTATTGTGGTAGCAGTCCTCCTTGGTCATTCTATCCATCTGCCCATTTCCGTATATGTCAACATGAGAAGGAATCCATTGAAAATAAACTTCATGTGACTCCGAAATGTGCTTGAGCTTGAGAAGGATAGAACTGCTAGTTTGATCTCCAATTGCAATCCAGTTAAGGAAGTGTTGAAGAGAGCTTCTGCTGTCCTAAAGGATGCATGGTTCCCCAAAATCACATTAATTAAGAATAGCTTCAAAACCTTGTTCAATTGTAATTAATTCAATTTTAAAGACCGAGGATGAATCAAGGTTGCGAAGGCTGATAGTTTTTCCATAGAACCATAGTTTTTCACCCGGAAACTAAATGGTTTTATGATAAAATGAACAATAATTGAATATAATATAAATTCAGTTTTGTTAAAAACATAATTCATGTATGATAAGAAACGAAATTAAGTCTTTTGGTTTAAAATTATTGTTTATATAGCTAATTTTTATTCTTCATTAGCAAATTTTTGTAAACTTAATCAATTATGTAGCTCACACGTTAATTTCACTTAGAAGAGAGAAACTTTTAGCAATTATAAATATAATTCTTATTCTCTATATAAAATATATCACACAGAGAAAACACGAGCACGCAACTAAAAACGGAAACATTAGAGCATTAGAACCAAACAATTCTAACAGACATTCGTGCAGCACCAGTCTCTAAGGATTAGAGCTTACCTGATACTGTGTCAGCTTGTCTTTGACCGTTAGAGGGCGTTGCTCTGTTTCATTGCCAAACTGTGTAACCAATTTTTTTAAAAAATCTTGGTGTTTTAAAAAAAAGGCTAATATTTCGAATATTTATTTTTTTCAATGTTGCCTTACAGGGTTTGGATATAAAGTTATAGAGTAAATTCTTTAAGTACTTTAATTCTTCTAAAATAAATTCTTTAAATACTAAATACTTTGAATCAATAATTGCTGTAATTCGGCAATTTTTTAATACTCATTTAATAGAAATGTTAAACGAAGATAAGTATAATGTATGCAATATATATATATATATATATATATATATATATATATATATATATATATATATATATATATATATATATATATATATATATATATATATATATATATGTATGTATGTATGTATATACATATATATATACATATATATATATATATATATATATATATATATATATATATATATATATATATATATATATATATATATATATATATATATATATATATATATATATATATATATATATATATATATATATATATAGACTGATGCCAGCTTGATGCCCAAAATAATTTGATCATAAGTCTTTTTTTTAATTCACTTTTGATTTCACTTTCTTTAATGATTTGAAGTTATGTAAAAAATTTAATTTGTTTTATCAATTAAATTTCTAATATTTTTTGAGGTATATAAGGGAATCAGTTTAAATAAAGTAAATTGGTATAGGATAAATGTAGAAATATTATGATGACAGAAATACTTAGAAAAAAGTTATCTTTTGAGATTTCAATGTTAATATCTGATTTTGAAATTCTTTATGGAATTACAGAATGATAAAAGTCCTTTTAAAATATTGCATTTGTAAAGAGCATGAACATTTTATTGTTGAAATATATTAAGCGCATTGGTTAAGATTGCAAAAAAATTTAAAAAGGTTTAATTATTATAAGTAATATTAAACTTTACCCCATTCATTTGTTTTATATTTTAAAAATATTGCTATTTCTAATTTTTATTTACCCAATTTGTTTGGAGAAATTGAAAAAATACCTGAAACAAATAGCTTAGTCATGTTTTTTTATTTTCATTTTTTATTTTTTGTAGCCTCTTGCAATACACGTGCAATTGTTAAAAAATTTTCTTTTATCTATTCAATTTGATATAAATCTGTTCTACTGGAAAATGACCTTAATATTTTTCTACGCATTTTATCATTTCTAGTGTTTAGAACATTTTTCTTTTATCCAATACTCAGCATACGTCAACTGAGTGTATATTCCTTTGCTTCATATATAAATGAATATTCATATATATGCTATTCATATATAAATGAAAAAGGATCTCCCGTGTTAAGCATCTTTTAATTTCGAATAAAAATCCTTTAATTTTTCCTTAATAGAACTATTTCTCTATAGATACCATGCAGCGGAAGTTGCGAAACCAATTCCATTCATTGAGATTTTACTGTAAACACAATACGCATATAAAAACTAATCTGTCTTCGCGTTCAAGTAAGATAGATTATGCAACAGTCTAGATAAAGACAACTTTTCCGAATAAATCACTGTACTGAAGAGTCCTTTATTTGATCTAGATCACTTTTTAATTAGTATTATTATCTCCATCACTTCACTTAAAGAATGCTTTATAATATATAAACAAGCCAATTTTGTAAATAAATCAAGTTTTCTCATTGCTAACGAGTAATATACCATGTATAAAAAGGAGTTAAATATATTTAAAAAAATATAATGTACAATAAATTATCCAAGTTATGAAATATTGCTGAAACTACTATTAATCATTAAATTTATATAATACTAAGTTATTAAATCTGAAATCCTTTAAACATACATTCGAAATGAAATACACTTCCCTTAAGAAATTATTTTGTAAATTAAAATCTTTTTTAAATTTAATTTACAAATTAATTTATAACTTCTATATGTGTAAATTGTAATTGTCTGCACAAATTGAATATATATATATATATATATATATATATATATATATATATATATATATATATATATATATATATATATATATAAATATATATCGAAGCCAAAAATTAGAGCCAACAGCAATACCTCAAATTATTTGAGAAATGGTTTTTAGCTGAATCGGATATCAAACCATCTGCAAACAGCATACTACATCAGCATTTTGATTGACGGGAAAATGGCAGTCAACACCTAAGCTGAAATCGTCCTTTTCAAGGCAAACAACGGAAGTAAATTGGATTCTATGATTTTTATGATGAACTTTTAATTTGCATTGTCCGTCTCAACATGATGTAATTTGTATATGTATATATATATATATACATATCATATGCGATTCATTAAAAACTCAACATTATTTTGTTTTTGAAAAAAAGAAATGTGTAACTGGTAAACTCAAATTCTAATAACGGTGTTAAGAGATACAGTACACAGTAACTTTTCAAAGTTTCCTTTTGAAAAAATATGTGCTGCTTCATTTCTAATTTTAATATACAGGGTGATCTTTTTTAAAGTGACAGTGTTAGGAACGTCCTGTAGAGTGATCTAATAGACGAAATGACACCAAACTTGGTATTTAGACCAATCAAAACATGGGAAAAAAGCTTCCGTTAAAAAAGTTTTAGTTCAAAAGTCATCGTTAGGGTATATTGTGGCGCTGCTGTAGTTTACAATAACGAAAATTAGTATAAAACACAGGTATCAAAGCAAAATGGAAATGTTGTTCGATGATAGTGCCAGTAATAGGGCTATAAAAGTAAGTAATAGACAGCTCCGACAAATAATCTCAGCTGCAGTAAGCGAGCTCCAGTGGCCTGCCTCTCACGTTACCGGAACGTGCGTTTATGTTGGTGGAGTATCAAATTTGTCTATTCTAAAGGACAACATAACAAAGACAGTGTGGAATATTTCTCGTGACATGTTACGTTCTGCTGTATGGAACGTTGTGCATAGAATGCACGGTGTTATTTCTGAGAACGAAGCTCACATGGAATGTCGTCTAATTCATCACCGGGGAAGTTAATGTAATAAATGAACATTAATAATTTAATTATACGATTGTGTGTGTCAGTATTTCTCTTTTCTCACATTTTATACATTGTAAAGCGCCACAAAATGTCCTAGCGGCGATTTTTGGAACTAATTTTTTTTACGGAATTATTTTTCCCGTGTTTTGATTAGTCTGAATACCCAGTTTTGTGCCATTCCGGCTATTAGATCCGCTACAGGGCTCTCCAAACACTGTCACTTTAAAAAAGATCACCCTGTACACGAAATACATTCAAATTTAAAATTTTAAATTAATTTGAGCACTTTTTCAATAAAATGTGTAATTTTCGTCATATAAATGACTTATCATATATAATTCAATATAAATAAATCATCATCATGAATAAAAAAAATTTATAACAAACAATATAAAATAAGCGAAATTCACGAAAAGTATTTTCATGAATTTCATTTATTTTATGTCATTGTGAGATATTGATTTTATTATTTATTCCTTTGATATTAAATCTTTAATCATTTTCTTATTTTAAAATTACTTTCATATCTGTAAAAGTTAATACTTGCATTAAAAATTTCATTCTTTCTAGAAAGTTTTATTACTTATAATAACTCATCTTACAGCTTATGATTTTTATAAATCTATATCATGTCATTTAAAAACAAATAATCAAAGGACTCCAGATTAACACAAAGTATGGAACTCCTGTTCACTTAAGTATTATGTAACTAATTTAATAAAATTTATTTTTAATGCATCTTTTTTCACATTAATATTCACTTCATTTATTTACCAAGACCCCTTAAATAATAGCGAATGTAAATCGTAACTTTTATTTTTATTTTTTATTTTAGAAGAGTAAATTCTATTCGTAAAATGTTTCCTAAATTATTAATTTCTAAAACAGGTTTCTATATAAGAATATTTTTTCCTTAATTAGATTTCTTTTAAATTACTTAGAAAACTTAGGCCAATAGTAAGCAGGCCGATGTGGGATTTGCGTAGATAAAGTTAAAGTTGAAAAATCAAGAAGAGATAAAAGTTACCGTTTCGAAATCATGGATAAAAATCTTAACACTATTACTAAATCACACAAAACATACATCTTCTCCTCCAATAAGGTAATTCCCAGAAATATACATTTTCAAGCAACTTTTTTCCTGGAAAGTACATAATATGGTCTTAACTCATATTATATACTTTATGTAGACACCATGCGTTAAACTCATTTTATAAGTTATTAGCTTATACATTTTTCCAATTTAAATACTAGATTTTCATCTACAGGGTTAGCAAGAAATAAGTTTCCCACTTCAGAGGGCTGTAGAATACGTTCTATTTGTCTAAATGAGATAAAATTTGAACTACAGATAATTCAAATGATGCGCTTGACATTTATTAAAAAAATAGTATAAAATTTCACCGATAGATGGCGCAGTAATGCACATAAAACATTTGATATGCTTTATAAATGTTAAATAATAATAATAAAGTAGCATTACAACTGTTCAATATGCCCCCCTTCATTTTCAACAATGTGCTCTAATCGCAGTAAGTAGAAGACTGGATTGGCTTTCGTCCTCTACAGGGAAGAATTGCAAGTTGTCCAGTTCATTCAAATTTCTGCATCATCTTGCGTAACGCACATGGAGACATTAGACTTCTTTGTATCTGCTTCATACGGCGAAATTCTTTTACAGCCTCAACGGAGTTCTGCTGGTTCTGGTGGAGCAATTTTACAAGTAGCGCTTTTTCTTGCAAAGAAGGCATGATGTGCAGAGAAGTAACTAATGCTCGTTCAGAATCCGCCTTCTTTTTACCCAAAGATAATGCTAATAGGCATGCGCTGTAAAGCAAATGACTTTTCATATTTTCAATATATGCAAATAAGTACCATTAGTATTACAGCGCCATCTATCGGCGAAATTTTGTACTAATTTTTAATAAATGTCAAGCGCATCATTTGAATTATCTGTAGTTCAAATTTTATCTCATTTGGAAAAATAGAACGTATTCTACAGCCCTCTGAAGTGGGAAACTTATTTCTTGCTAACCCTGTATATACATACATACATACATATATACATACATACACACATACTTATATATATATATATATATATATATATATATATATATATATATATATATATATATATATATATATATATATATATATATATATATATATATATATATATATATATATATTAGGTTGGGGAAAAAGAAATCCATTATTTTTTCGGCAGATGGCTGTACTGATAGATTTCTCGTAAAGTATCGATCAAACAATTTCAGATTTATGCTCGTTGGAAAGGTGACATTTCGCAGTAAAAAATATTCTTTTGCTGTTTTTTGTTTGGTGCATTCAGTTGTGAGTTGTGAACAAAGAGAAAATTCGGTACATTTTACAGTTTTTCTTTGACAAAGGCGAAAATGCAAGCCAGGCGGCTAAAATTGTGAATGGTGTTTATGGTTCCGATACTGTAACAGCCAATTATGTGCAATTTTGGTTTCGTAGATTCCGTTCAGGAATTTTTGATGTTAAGGATGCACCTCGCACAGGTAGGCCGGTCGTCGAAAATGTCGATAAAATCTGAGAAATGATCGAAGTTGACCGGCATGTTAGCAGTCGTAACATCGCCCAGGAGCTAAAAATCGACCATAAAACTGTTTTAAACCATTTACACAAAGCTGGATTCAAAAAGAAGCTCGATGTTTAGGTGCCACACCAATTAACAGAAAAAAACATGATGGATCGAATTTCCATCTGCGAAGCCTTGGCCAAACGAAATGAGATAGGCCCATTTCTTAAACGGATGGTGACTGTCCGGACTTGGCACCAAGCGATTATCATCTTTTTCTTGCATTGCAAAATTTCTTTAATGATAAAAAATTGGCATCTAGGGAGGATTGTGAAAATCGACTACTAGAGTTTTTTGCAAATAGAGACCAGGACTTCTATGAGAGAGGCATTATGAAATTACCTTTAAAATGGCAACAAATCATACAACAAAACGGTGCATATTTGTCCCAAATCGGACAATCCGAAGCATGTTAAATAAAGTCCTGAAGTCCATATAAAAATAATGGATTTCTTTTCCCCCAACCTAATATATATATATATATATATATATATATATATATATATATATATATATATATATATATATATATATGTGTGTGTGTGTGTGTGTGTGTGTGTGTGTGTGTGTGTGTGTGTGTGTGTGTGTGTGTGTGTGTGTGTGTGTGTGTGTGTGTGTGTGTGTGTGTGTGTGTGTGTGTGTGTGTGTGTGTATATATATATATATATACATACAGGGTGATTATAAAAAAACTTGGCCAACATCTGCACTTCTAGCGTCCATTCTATTTAACCGATCAAGATGATACTTCAAATATAGTTCTTTTGAGATATGCGCTCGAGATTCTGTGAATGGCTACACAGTGGCCCTCGCGGTTACAGTTATAGTGACAGAAACTCGAAATTTTCAAATGGCAACGCCTACTTTTTACCATCTCAAAATGTTCAGCACATGCGAAAACCCTAAATAGCGTTGAAACGGTACCGATATGTCCGAAAACCGACGTGTTATACACATACAAACAGTTCTTCAAGGCGCACAGAGGAATAATGCATACGACAGAGACAAGACACTGCTCAATGATGAGAACACATAGAGAAAAAAAAATCTTTATTAATTTCAAACATTTTCCACATGAGTGCCATTACAGGCAATTACGCATTGCATGCGGGAGACGGTGGACAATGTCGCTGCACGCAACATGGCACCAGGTATGTTTCCAATCTCACGCCGTATAGAATCCTTTAAGTCCGACAATGTTTGAGGATTGCACAGATAAACTCTGGATTTGAGATAGCCCCAAAACCAGAAATCCATAGGCGTCAGATCTGGGGATCGCGCAGGCCACGGAAAAGGATAATAGCGTGAGATGATGCGATCACCAAAATGCTGATCCAGGAGCCTTTTAACTGACTTCGCTATATGTGGAGGTGCGCCATCTTGCATCCAAACAATGTCATTGAGTGCATTCAGCCGACGCAACTCCGGTAAGACATAATTTTTCAGCATGGCTGCATACCGAGGGCCCGTTACAGAACATGTTGCAGGGCCAGTCGGGGTCGTTTCCTCAAAGAAGAACGGGCCCAGAACAAATGTAGCTGTAATGCCGCAACACGCAGTCACTTTGGCGTCAAATAATGGTACTGGCGCCACAGCATGAGGATTCGTCTCTCCCCAGTGCACACAATTCTTTGTGTTAATGCTGCCATTTAAGGTGAAATGCGCCTCGTCCGTCCATAGTATGCGAAGCGGCCAGCCGTTATCCGCATCATATCGTAACAAAAATGCATTTGCGAAGTCCAGACGTTGTTGTGGGTCACCCGGCTCCAACATCTGGACGCGCTGGAACCGATAGGGAAATATGTGAAGTACCGAGCGCAAGAGCTTGCGGACCGTTGAGTTCGGAATATCCAACAAGCGCGCTATGCCTCTTGCGGTTTCTGTGTGTCCTGCAGTCACTGTATGGTGCACTTCCATGACAACGTCCTCAGAAACAGTTCGCCGTCCGGAGCGCTGTTTGTCACAGGTGCAGCCTGTATCTTCGAATTTCCGCACTAAATCACGCAGAGCTTGCAGAGTACATGGGCCGCGTCGTTGTCGATGATTGCGGCGATACACACGCAAGGCTTCAGCAGCGTTCATCCCATTTTGGTAATAGAGTTTGATCAATTCACCGCGAACTTTCCTAGGAAGACTCATATCGTCGGCATATGCGAGTTCCCGAATGACGACTTCGCATACCCGCTTGGTATTTTATAGGTTTCCTACGCTGAATATCTGGCGACCGGCTTTCTGTGATTGGTTTCTTGACTCTGTCACATGCAAATTTATTGCGTGCGCCCAGATCGTGTTTTATTGGCCAGTTTTCAGAACTCTTTTTTGTGTTTGCAGAACACGTCCGTTTTTAGACATATCGGTACCGTTTCAACGCTATTTAGGGTTTTCGCATGTGCTGAACATTTTGCGATGGTAAAAAGTAGACGTTGCCATTCGAAAATTTCGAGTTTCTGTCACTATAACTGTAACCGCGAGGGCCACTGTGTTGCCATTCACAGAATCTCGAGCGCATATCTCAAAAGAACTATATTTGAAATATCATCTTGATCGGTTAAATAGAATGGACGCTAGAAGTGCAGATGTTGGCAAAGTTTTTTTATAATCACCCTGTATATATATTTATTTATATATAATCACAAATTACAAACCATATAATATTTTGGCGTTAAAGTATTTCATATTTAGAAATACATAATAACGATATTATTTTTATATTTGAGGCGACATTTTCATACCGTCTTTGTAAAAGACACATCTCCGATGTGAGAACTACTTAAAGGTATTAATACATTTTCATGATGGAGCTTTAAGTCCTTATGAGCAGGATAAATTGCTGTGTTAAAAATTAATTTTAAGGAAATTCCCTTGTCGATAATTTATCAAATTTGAGAAATTTTAAATATTTTCCCCTTTTAACGTTGTTTATAGTAATCTCATTTTATAATTACAGTCGTTACGGAAATCTTGTATTCTTACTCATGCTTATTACTTAATTATTATTTTCAATGACTTTTGAATGACATAATTGAATTTCTATTAGTTATTCGTATCATATTTTTGTAGTCTTTGTAGACTAATGTTTTGGATGAGTTTTATTTATGACCAGTACATAATATATACCACTTCCACTTAAAACGACTTTTAAAATTGTTCGTTAGTTTGAATAAAATATAATATTTGAAATCAGTACTTATTCGTTTTACCTCGTTGACCATTTTAAATGAAAATATATGTCGCCAAAGGCAAAAGTCTTCATCTTGTGTTTAACATAACAACAAGCCATTCTAACGAGTCACAATTTTAAATTTTTCGAAATGTGAGGGGAAATAACATAGTAGTCAACTCGTATTTTTATTGAAAAATCATTTTTATTATACCATTTTATTTATTTTTATATTACTACATAAAATGGAACACAAATCACACAGTTTTTTATACAATATATTATTAATTCACATTAAAATATCATTGAAATAATTTTTATTGAATATTTTATAATTATTTTTATAATTTATCAAATATTTTTCAAACCTGCATACTATCCATAATTAGCTAAGAATGAATTAAATATCTACTAATTTTAAAATCAACAAGTCAGTAAATAAAAATGTATACAAATAAATTAATTATTCTAAACATTTTACAAAATGTAAATTAACTAGTGTATTCCTATGTTAATCAGTTTTTAATTTATAAATTTAATTATACAAAAGATTATTCAAATCTGCTAAATAATCGCTCGTTAAAACTATATAGTATCAAAACAACCTTAATTTATAAGAATAATGTAATATTTTTTTCTGAGTGATCGCTTTGAAACAAATAGAAGAAAACGAAAAATAAAAATTTTCCTTGAAATGCGCATGCGTTTAAACCTTGTAATTCTTACAAACCCATTAAGAACTTATTCATCGATATGATTAAATCATAACAAATCAGATTTCCACGTTGTGGAAGTGTGGCTTAGCATGGTTTATTAAAGGGACAATTTTGCGATAGTAGAAAACTATTGATCATTTTTCCTTATTCATGAAAATCCGGAGAAAAAAGTTGTATATCTATTAGTCACTACTCGTTGATTTTTATACACTTAGCTGCATAATACTAATTCTTAAAAATAGCGTCATTTTTCCAAGATTCATTTCCATCATTTTACATTTTTGTTATTGTGAATAAAAATGTTAGAATTTGTTACTGAATCGTCGTGGGTAGGTTTTCTAATCCAGATATTTGTAGCTGGCCTTTTCCTTTACTGGTAAGAAATATTTTATATCAATATTCATTACTTAAAATACTTAGGATTATATTAATCCCTATATTTTAGACTACAGAATATTTCATGAATCATCACTAATTATCATTATTATTATTATTTATTAAAAAATCTCTTTGTGATTAAATTGTATTAAAGTAAATAGTTATGTAAATAATATATAAATGGTTAACTGATTCAATATATGTAAACTGATGATAGTAAATTTTGATGATTTCTTGAGTTTATATAATGTATTAAAAGGCAATAGGATTTTGAACTTATTAAATGTTTTTTAATGCTCAGTATTAAAAAAGCTTTCTATAGGGGGTCGTAAAACTATAATATGTGCAGCATGTATTAATATCAATTAATGTTAATTTTGCACTTAATATTTCTACAGAATATAAAAAGAAGTATTATTTAACATTAAAATTAATGGTAATTAGTCATTTATCTGTTAACATCTGCACAAATAATTGCTACATCAAAAAAAAAGTTTAAAATGCAATGTGTATATAGAGAACTATTTTCTTGTTTCCCTCTACAAGATGTTTTTCAGAATAACTGTGCATTGAATTTTCATGAACAAAGACATTCACTTTAAATTATCTTTATTTCCTTGTAATGTTTCATATTGCAAAAGATATAAGCTTTTAATGGAAAAGGATTACGTTTTAATAAATTATATTAATATTTATGATGATAATGTAACACTTTATATTAAAGTCATAGGATGATAATATAACTTTATATAAAACTTCATAAATATTTTACAACCAGAAGTTATACGATAAAGATTTTACTGGTTATAAAAGACATATTATCCTAAAAAATAAATTATGACAAAATAAATGAAAAATTGTTAAAATTTAATTCGATTTATAACGATCTCGAAGAATAAATTATAGCAAAATCAAACTGCTAACCTTGAACCTATTTCAAATCATTCTCATTATCAAAAGCATTATGAAAATTTTAAAAAAAATTATATTTTATTCAAAAATATTAAATATTTAATCTATTTACAAACGTAAATAGATTTCTTGTAAAAAATAGTTTACTTAGAAATTAATATTAATGCTTACTTTATTTAGTTAAAAATGATAGTTTCAATAAATAAAGTTAAAATTAAAAATATGTGTACTCTCGAGTAGTTATAATTGTCAATTTAAAAAACTAAGGAATGATATTTAGCATTTTGCTTCATTATAATTTTCAAAAAAATGCTATATTGCATTGATAATTCTACTCTTAATAGGTGCTAAACATTTAATTCAACTAAATAAAAATTAAATTAAGTTTAATGTAAAATATTATAAACTATATATAAAAATTTCTGAATGCCATATGTTTTAGAAAATGGTTTTGTGTTAAACTCTTCAATAAATAAATGGATATAATCTCATAAAAGCAGTACATTTAAATTCATCTAATATAAAAAAAATTTGAAATTACATGAAAATATATTAATGGTATAAAATATTTTATACTAAAATACTTTCCAAAATAATGATCGTAGGAAATAACTAGCAATGTTATCATCAATCAAATATCTTAAGTACTTGAAATTAATTAATCTTTTGGATAATGATGTTTTTGTTATCCTCAATAATAAGAATCGTAAAGAAAATGCGAAAACAAAGTAGTCAAGGTGTTACTTAATATCTACTCAAGGAAGTCATTATTTAAACAACGGTACAACCTTTAACGCGCGATGAATGAGAAATTCATAAACAGAGCAGTTTACACTATGTAATTTTTTTTTTTTACTAAGAACATTTCTGATTTTTTCCCTCTTATGATAATAATCAACATTAACTTTTACAATCAAGAGCAAACTATAATCAATATCAATTGCATAAATTGTTGCATGATAACTTAATGTATGCATAAAAAAGAAATTTTGACTTCTTTTCCCGATAACATTATTTAAAGTTGACTTTTCAAACAAAAATAAAAACAAAGAATGATTTAATTTTACTGTTTTAAAGTCATCAAGAGCAATGAGTAATTAATTGATTTTAGTCAAATATACGATATAAACGAAGCAGTAACTAATTTTTTACTAAATATATTTCTGATTTTTTCCTCTCATGATAAATATCAACATTAATTTTTATAATCTAGAACAAACTATAATCACTTTTAATTGCATAAATTGTTGCATGTTAACTGAACGTATGCGGGAATAAAGAAGATTTGGCTTCGTTTTTTGATAACATGAATTAACTTTGATTCTTCAAACCAAGATCAAAGAGTAATCTATTTTCATTGTGTAGCTCTGAGATGGTAAATTTATGTTATTGTATAGTAAAAGAAAATCTTTATCACATTTCTGATGATACAAACTAACACTAACTTTTGATTTTCATTTTCTTAGGATACTAATTAATGTTAATGTATCAGTTTTGAAGTCTATTTATAATTAATTTAGGTATTATAAAAATTAGTTATAAAAACCATTTTTCTAGAATTTTATAATAAATAATTAAAAAATTTCCTTGAGTGTAAATTACTGATAGTTCAATTTTAGCAATAGTTACTAATAATTTATTTGCGAAATTACAATTTAAATACGTGTTAAAGCTTATGCTTTTATTTCAAAGGTAGATTTTTTTATCAACCTTTATAAAAAACATTTCTAAACTTTTTAATTCGGGGTTAAATTTTCTGTAATATTTTTTTAAAAAGATTATTTAATTCTAAATAAAATTATACATAAAAATATATTTAGTTATGGAGAACGAATGGAATAATAAAAAAAATATGCATTTGATTAATAAATAAATATATATGTATGTATATATGTATAAGTATATATAAGGTTGAAACGAAAGTTTTCCACCAAAAATGGTCTTTACAAAGTTAGGGAAAAAATGAAAGCAATGTCTTTAATGTGGAGATCATCAACCAAATCTATGATTTTCCGCCTAAATTTGGGTAGTTTTTCAAAGCCTTCAACCAAGGAAGTTGGTTACCACGAGTCCAAAAGCAGACCAGCCTCTTGCAGACGCCCTGTGTGGAATCGAAGACAGCTCCAGCAAAATGTAACTGCATGTGTAAAAAATGTACAAGTCTGGAGGAGATATATCAGGCCTGTATGGTGGGTATGGCAAAAAATCCCATTCGAGTCAGTACAGAGTCCATCCAGTGAATCCAAACACATGTAGTCTTGCATTATCTCGATGGAACAGAACCTTTTTGGGCCGGAAATTAGATCTGCGTTTGCATTACATAGCAGGGTCAACACGGATAAGCATCTCACTGCGTATTATGTCTGGAGGAGTAATATCAGGGCTGCATTATGAGTGCAACATAAAATGCCATTCAAGTCGGTACAGAGTCCAGCCGGTGAATGCAAACACATGTAGTCTTACATTATCTCGATGGAACAGTACCTTTTTAGACCGGAAATTAGATCTGCGTTTGTATTACATAGCAGGGTCAACACGGATAAGCATCTCACTGCATACCTTAGCATTATGTCTGGAGGAGTAATATCAGGGTTGCATGGTGAGTGTAACATAAAATGCCATTCAAGTAGGTACTGAGTCCAGCCGATGAATGCAAACACATGTAGTCTTGCATTATCTCGATGGAATAGTGCCTTTTGGGCCGGAAATTAGATCTGAATTTGCATTTGATAGCAGCGCCAACACGGATTAGCATCTCATTGTGTACCTTATTTTCCAGATATTTTTTATAGAATACACTATTCTAACGTCTAACTCCTTAGCTAGTTCTCAAGTGGTTTAATACTGATTTTCTCCCACGAGTTCTAATAGGCTGTGACCTCAACAACATCAGTTGTCCTGCCAGAGTGCTTTGTTTCTTCAATGTCATAATCCTTGTTTTTGAACCATCTATATCAAACCTTCACAGTGGCATATAATGCAACAATAGTATCTAAAACTGTACAAATGATATGGTTACGTTCTGTATCTGCATTTTGCAATAGAACTGGAAGTAAATGATGGTTTTAATCTGGTAACCTGATAATTCCATCTCAGATACCTTATACTTAATGATAGCGATTTGTTGTTACAAACCTCACAACACAATATTTTAAATCAAATCTCCTTTCA
Organism: Latrodectus hesperus; assembly: GCA_037975125.1. Lineage (NCBI taxonomy): Eukaryota > Metazoa > Arthropoda > Arachnida > Araneae > Theridiidae > Latrodectus > Latrodectus hesperus. The sequence goes on from CM075853.1 coordinate 80,250,772, forward strand.
AATTCCAAAAATAATCATATAAAATGTAGATGACACACGCCAACGTAAATAGCTTGCGCAGATGATAATAGAAGTGGCAGAAAATTTTCTTTCAATCCGATATATATATATTTACATATATACGTGGTAAGATTCAGAAGTTCCCGGACTGAGTCTATAACTTAAAGACATTTTGCTGAAGTGTGACTACAAGAGTGCTTTTGTGTTACTACCTTTTCCTCCTTTCCTAAAAGTATTTTATCTCGAATCATGTGATCAAAAGCTTGCGAGGACGGCGTTTCTTGTAGGCAGTTGCATTTAGTAACCGGCAAAAGAAATAAATAGCTTAAATTGAGCAGAGAATCAATATCAAATTGCTTTCGCTTGAGAAATATTATCTTGCACTGATGAAAACATCAAAAAGATGTCTGCGGTGTTACATGTGAACAGGTGGAAACCAATTCGCCAAATAGCACAATCAGTTGCGATATCAGATGCCGCATGTCAGCGGATACTGACTTAGGATCTTAACGTGCATAACGTGTGTCAATGTCAATACATCTTTCCCCGAATGTTAAACGTAAACCAAAAGGGAATTCGAATAGAAATGGTGGGTAACTTAATCTTGGCTGTTGGCAATGGTCTTTTCACACTAGGTGGAATCGTTACTGGGGACAAGTAATAGTGTTGTTTTTTTATTCGTACGACCCGTAAATCAAGAAAGCATTGGCAAAGTGGAAATCATCACAACCTTTACGGGAGCAGAAATTTCTCAGTTCATGTTAAAGGTATTCTATGATACTCACGGCATTGTGCATTTGGAATTTATCCCTGAAGGACGCACTGTAAACAAAAAACTCTAAGTTGAAACCATAAATGTGGGCTGAGCAGTCCACATTTATGGTTTCACACTTTTGTCAGAGCCTGTAAATCTTATCAAAGCATGCCTGGAATCCATTTTTAATCATGTCCTTTAATTCAGCCTGCGGTGAACATTTAACTTTATTTGAAGATTGAAATCGACGACATTGCAAGCGTCTTGCCAGTTCAGGAAATAGGAAAAAATCGCAGGATGCGAGATCAAAGTCAATGATTAGTGGTTATCAGTGAGCAGGAGCGTCTTCATGCAACAGCACCCATGACTTCTCAGCCCACATTTATGGTTACGACTTATAGTTCTTTGTTTACAGTGCGTCCTTCAGGGATAAATTCTGCTCCCGCAAAGGTTGTGGGTGATTCCCACATTGCCAATGCTTTCTTGATTTACGGGTCGTACGAATAAAAAAAAGTAATTTGTCTTTTAATACTTTTCCTCAAAGGAATCGAGTAAGTAAATGTTTTTCTAAAATTACGTTCTCGTTCAAACTAAATTCAAACTAATTTTTTATATTAAAAGTTTCAATAAATTGCAATGAATTCAATATATTTCAAAATAATCCACAAATTTATATAAAGATTAGAAATTCTCTTATATTAAACGATTGGGAAAAGAAATCTTATAAACGAATATTTAATAAAAGTTTAAGTCACTAGATGACGCCACCACGTTTAAAGTTTAGGAAATATCTTCTAAAATAAAAATAGTTTCTGAAAATGTGCAATGCGAAGCAAATTTTTCTATAGTTATTCGCAATTACATCATCACACAAACTTTAGCAATCAATTCATAAAGTCACTACTTTATCGTATTACCTGTAATATATGTTCTTGAATTTCACAAAAAATATAGAAAGTAATTTCATTATTTTAAAATCAATGTCTCTTTTTTTTATTACACAAACTTCAGCAATAAATTCATAAAGTCATTGCTTTAACATAATACATAGAATATGTTCTTGAATTCCACAAACAATATAGAAGGTGATTTCAATATTCTAAATTCAAATGTCATTCTTTTTATAAGCACTAGGAATCAGAAAAGAATATAATTTTTAGGGAGATTTAGGCAACTGAAGACTTTATTCTTGCTTCTAACTCGGGATCTAATAGTAGGCCCGCCTAGATTTTGGCTTTAAGTTTCTTCCTTAAGTTTTAAATGATTTTTGTTATTTGAAATCTCTATCTTAAATTTTAGGTTTTTAACTCATTGGCCTTTGGAATCAAGAAACTGCGGTAGAGTGACAATTTAAATCAAGTTATAGATTCTTGGCCCATTTAAGCATATGTCCTGAAAATGAGATATAAATTTGGTATAAAAATGATTTTTGTTATTTTAAATATATCTTAAATTTTAGGTTAACTCATTGGCCTTTGGAATCAAGAAACTACGATAGAGTGACAATTTAAATCAAGTTATAGTTTCTTGGCCCATTTAAGCATATATCCTGAACATGAGATATAAATTTGATATAAAAATGATTTTTGTTATTTGAAATCTATCTTAAATTTTAGGTTAACTCATTAGCCTGTGGAATCAAGAAACTGCAGTAGAGTGACAATTTAAATCAAGTTATAGTTTCTTGGCCCATTTAAGCATATATCCAGAACATGAGATATAAATTTGGATATCAACCCAAAGAAATTTATTTCAAATTCCTTTATTTATTATGCGCACATTAATAAGATTTATTCAAATCTTGATTGTGTATTAAATGTCAGAGAACTATTCTTATACTTGGCCCTCAAAATATGATTTAATAAATATTTCGACTCTCTCTCTCTCTCTCTCTTTAAATCACGTTTATGGCAATATCAATGAACTTGGATTTAGTTAGCTTGACATTGGCACATTTTTGATTTAAATATTTTTACTTCTATAAAAAAATGAAACAAAATTTAGTTTCACACATCTTGAAAAAGACCATGCAGGAAAGATTGAATAAAACAGGCAAAAATTTTCATTAGAAACGCGTATCTATATACGCGTGTGAACGTCCAAACATGTTCACACTTCTTTTCCGCATATCCAAATAGACAAGATAAATAAAATGACCTGACACACTTGGAAAAAATAGCTTACAAATCATCTTGGCAATTGGCCCATCCCAACTTTTGTTTAAATAAACGAATGGGATGTATCTGTAAGCAATGTGCAGCTGTTCGTCTCAAGCTTTTATTGTAATGCATGCAGTTACTTCTACACTAGGAATTTGTTTCCAGAAAAAAAAAATTGATTTAGTTACCATTTCAAAAGTACGAGAAAAAATAATTTTAGTATTTAAAGAAAAATATAACTGAATGTTACTTAGGCATTTTTTTATAAAATTTATATTTAATAGAATCGTTTATGTAAATACAATTTCAATAATGAAAATCATACAATTCTAAGCTAGTTGAACCGTAATAATATTAAAAATTACTTTTTTAAAATTTATTTTTTTTTTAATTTATGTTATATATTTTCATATCTTGCGCTCGTTGTTTTACTTTCTGATTTCACAATTGTCTCGTACGAAATAAACCTTTGAGGAATTTTATTAACAGCTCTTTAATTATTGAGAAGTTAGGGTTGGGAGGAGCAAATACATTGGATTTCAGGTTTTTTAAGTCTCAAAACTGTTTAATGTAAAAATTTTATGCTCAGTTTGTATCCAATTTTTTATATGAATATGCAATTTTATGCTGCAGCTATTTCAGATTAATCAAAATCAATTTCAGGCACATGAAAACTATAGTGATTAATTTCTTGGGATATTATATTTGTAGAAGTATATTAGTATTTAAAAAAAAACATCACAAAGACAGTTTATTTATTTATTTTTTGCTAAATTTAGAAAAAAAATATGACGTTTTGCTCAAATGTTTACATTTAGTTCATCGATGAAGCAAATGTGTATGTATACCTTTGGGAGCACGTTAATTTTTTCCTGTGGTATGAAGTATTGAATGATTTAAATTCGTATAAAATAATGGTGCACAAATGTAGATTTGTAAGTGCTATAACATACAGATTTTTTAACTGAACTAAATGTTATTTTCAGTGAAAAAGGCGAAGTGCTTAATTAAAATTAAATGCATTTAATATTTGATGAATTATAGGAATGTGTTCTATACTTTGTGCAAGTGATATTTTACTTGCACGAAGTATAGAACATTTTTTCAAAATTTATTTATAATTCATATCTATAACATTTTATTAAGTCTGTTATTCAGCATGAATAACAGATCTAACAGAACAACTAAATTTCGTTTTCAGCATGCATAAGGCATTTCACAAATCAACATAATAAGACAACTTAGCTAATCAATTAGATCTCTCATTCAGCATGACTGAACAACTAAATCTCGTATTCAGCACTCGTAAGACATTTGACAGATCAACATGATCTGTTATTCAACATGATAAGACAACTAGCTGATCAATTAGATCTCTTATTTAGCATGAATAAGCGATTTGACTGATCAACTAGATCTCATATTCAGCATGTAAAACAGATCTGACAGATTAACGAGTAAGTTATTATTATTTGTTATTAGTTTTGTACTATATAGTTATATTTAGTCTGTCACAGAAATATCTGTGATAGTTGTAAGCCTTTTTTCGAATTAATCTGATCCCTCAATTTCTTTCTAATCGAATACTTAAGGAATTACCAGGGATACAAAATTAAGAATCCGACGTGTTTGAATGATCTGAAATTTCTCTTGGCCCATTTGTGATCAAAAATGTCTCAGATTTCATATGACACTATATAACATCTTATCGCACTGTATCATGTATCTGCGTTTATGATAGCGCTAAAAAGTTTGAAAGCTATTCATCATTTTTTTTATGAATTGTTCAGCGATAAATTTCTCTCATGCTTATAAATTTTAATCACTTACATTACATTCATACTGCTACCTCTGATGGCAATATGAATGTTAATGCAACTCTAATCCCTTGACCTTTACAATTCATCTTTGATGTTGTAATTCTAACGATGAGTAAAATATAGTAATAACCTAATTATATTGAGTATTTTTTAGTAAAGTTATGCTTTATAAAAGAATAATCAACCTAATTATAAACACGCTACTGAAACATTGGCAAAACATCTTAAATTCTAACAATAATTATTAGAAACACTGAAGATTTCATAATTGTACTATTTTATTTCAATTTTCATTTCTGTACTTAAATCTAGAAAAAAATTTTCTGACCATAATGAAATTTTATGTTTCCTCTCTTTATTTTATAAAATATATTGTTTTATGTTCACATATGTTAGCTCTCTTTATGAAATATGTGAAAATAAATTCACTTTCTTAAAAAAACTAATTGAAAGGTATGTTGTGCAATTAATTTACTCTTTCTCAATGTGTTTTTTATTTGTAACTTTAGGTATTTGACTAGAGGGTTTGACTTTTGGGAAAAACAAGGAGTTCCTTATGTTAAACCAATACCAATTTTCGGGTCACTTTTGGATATGCAGAGAAAGGTATATTCGAACATTTGTCTCTTACTGCCACTTATACCCATTAGCACGGAACTGAATGTCCCACAATCATCAATAAACACAAACTTCGACTCTGGTACAATTAGGTTGCTTTGTTTGTCTGAAAAATGATACCGGTAACCTGTTTTTTGAAAACTGACTAATCACTAAACACAACCAATCATTTCTTAAGTTTGAGCCACATTCAAATAACAAGGTCGACATACAAGTTAACATCCATCTCTCCATGGCATACTAGTGTAGAAACATTAGACCATATGGAAATTATAACATGCATAGGCCCTATCCGCACCACAGTTCTTTGCCTAGGTCAGATCAAGAGCCTATAACTTCATGTTTACAAGAACGATACTCTTCCTCCAGGCTACTACAGACTGTTGATTAGATTTGGTCAGATTACTGCAATACATTTTTGATTGCCTATTTTTTCTGACCAAAGCCTCTAAACACAAGAAACCAGCTCCAATTTTGAATCATGGGTCGAAGTCTTCACCGTATTCAGTCCTCTCTTCCCTATAGCAAATTAGTATTGTAATTTATAGAACTTAGAACGTTCATTATCCTTTTGCACGCTATAATCTTGAGCAGCTAAATTCTGGAACTACATACAATTTCAAAATTTTTACGGTAAAATTCCAGAAAGTTATAGATTCTGTGAATATTTTTTTTATCAGCGAAAATAAATACAAATTATGTATTATTGTTTTTCCGCATCTCCCATCCTCTGACGATGTCAGACCACATCGATTAAACCGTTGAAATTAATGAAGTCTGATAAAAAAAAAAGTGGACAATTGTTGATATCCTCTCAGTCCAATCCAAGATGTGCTGAGGTGAGGCTTCCCTTCTTTTAGGACAAAAAAGAAATCTTTAGTTACCTCTAGAATATGGAAAACCTTTCAAGTGCTTACTGGGAAGTCGTAATAGATATGTATTGGTCTACCTGTCACTAGATATATAGGAAATTCCTGGTCTTTTGCCTTTATACCAGCTATGAGGCTCAGGTATCAACCATTTTTCTTTATTTAGGTCCTTTTACCTCTAGAATAACTCTAAATATGCAAGCTCTGAGGTGAAAGTAACAGATTGTTCTGGTCCCTCTTTTGCAAAAGTATCGGCCAAGTCATTTTCGTAGATGTTAACATGGAATGAAATCCATTGAAAATGTATTTTGTGCTGATGAGATTTACTTTTCTCCGGATAGATAAACTAATTATATATTAAATATGTATATAAGAAAAATAATCCAAAAATATAAAAAACTAAATAAAGCAATAAATTTTAATTTTTGTCTCTGGCCTCATTTTTCTCGGTAGATGGAAGGCACTACACATAGTTAGTCATCTGATAATTTTGAGCAACGAAATCAACGCCTAAGGAAGCACAATATCTACAACCATTTCTGTTGTTTCAAGTCCCAGTTAGTGTAGCTAAGCTAAACCATCTTCATGAAACCAAAAATCATTAAAAAGTCCAAAATTAAAATAGGATTCACCAAAACCACTCGTTTACAGTAAAACTGATACATTCAAGAATATGTCTCGGGGAAGCCTAATCAGCCTTGCACCACTGACACTCCAGAAAGACATTCTGGCCCTGTTGAAAAGAAATGGACCTAATGTGGCCACTCAAGAAACGTGAAAGAGCAATCTTCTGTATACTGGGGATACTGAGCTGATGCCACCAACGAGGTTTTTTCCCAAAAGTACCAAGAGTGAACCATTTCTATCATAATAAAGGATAATTACAATCGATGACATGCCTTGTCTACTTGATGTTCTTTCACAAGATCAAGAATTGATCATACGGTGTTTTAAGTGCCAGAATAATGCTTTCTCTGCCAGGTTATCACTACCTATTAAATTTGAATTAAAGACAAGAAATTGTAATTTCAGTTAATCGCAGTGATAAATTTAAAAATAAATGAACAAATTTAAATTTGAATTGAACACATGTCTTAACAAATATTACCATTCCAAATGAAGAAGAAGCAACATTAAACAATAGGTATCAAATTCTGCTAAACTAGCTCACATTAATTAGTATCTTATTTTATTAATCAACTTTTCTATATTTCCACCCAAAATGAGAAGTTTTTACATAATTGTGTATTAACTGGCTGTGGGGCATGTTAAATGCCCCAGCCATCTTCAGTGAACACGATGTATCTTTAAGTTCAAGCTGGAATTCGAACTCATTTCCTTTCGATGCGGAGAACGATGCTTAACCTACCGGAACCGTGCCCTTGCGATTTGATCTTGAATGATAATTGTAAGATTCTTAATTGAATTAAAGATTTCGGTTGGTAATGTTTAGTATAAGAGATAAGGGCCATAAAACAAAGAGATAAAATTGCCATTTTAATATAATAGATTTATCATACATAAATTAAACTAGTCTTGAGATTGAACACAATTTTACATCAAAAAATATATTTTAAGAAACTATTTAAATGCTTTTTTTTTAGAATATAACTCGATTTTATGCTGTTTTAAACAGAAAACCAATCTACATTAATACAGATTTGGTTACAGTTAGTATAATACTAAATCAAAGATTTTTCTCATGTCTGTCAAACTCCATCGAAATCAGATCTACTTATAATCAAACACATACTTATATACATAGATATATTAATCAATACTGTCTGTAATTCCCATCAGAAACAGTTTTATTGAATCATATGCAATTTCTTTGATGGTAATCTAAAAAATTAATTAATAAATTTCTTTTATAGCCTTTAAAGGATGTGGAAGTTGAAAATTATCAAAAATATGGACCAGTATATGGGTAAGATTCCCAGAAATTTTTATTAATTTAGCAACAACAAAATCAGAATACAGGCTAGATATTTTTGTGCATAAACTATCAAATTATATCGTGTACACAGACACACACACACATATGTGAATGTGTATTTATGATCGTAAATTTTTTTATAAAATTATTCATATGCTAAATGAAGAATATAAATTGAAAATACGAAATATATTAAATAGATGAAACATATATTCAATAGATAGTTCAAAATTTAAAAGAAACAGAATAAAAGGAAAGTGAAACGAAGTACCAATATGGCCAGCTTCTTCAGGGAGTGTTAACCACATTGGCGCAAAGTATGGTTTCTCTGCAATGGCTCCAGACTAAAGTCTTAATGAAGCCACACTAAAAATGAATTTACAATTTGTCAAACCAAAATATAATATCAAGCCAAGTAAAATATTAAATCCAAAGTTGCCAAAATACACTATTAAATTTATAGTAGTCAAAGTCAAAATCTATTGAATATATGTTTCATCTGTTTATTATATTTCGTATTTTCACTTTATTATTCTTCATTTGGCATTTGATTCAATTTATGAAAATTTACGATTAATTATAATTTAGTAACTCTATTTAAGCTGCTTTAGTGCGGAATGTATTGCTAAGCGTATAATTTTTTTGATATTTGTATTTATTCTTGTATTTTTTTCAATTTATGCTTATGATATTTCTAATCATGTTATATATATATATATATATATATATATATATATATATATATATATATATATATATATATATACATACATATATATATATATATATATATATATATATATATATATATATATATATATATATATATATATATATATATATATATATATATATATATATAAAGAGAGATATATTTTTTCAGATTATGAACGCCTTAAAAATTGCACTGTGCTTCAGTAAAATTAATTTTTTCCTACATTAAATGATATAGCAGTTGATTTCCAATTCTATAGAAAAATTTATAAGTTTCTCCTTATCAAAAGTTAAAACATGAAGAAATTATAATGCACCAATGAATATAGTTTAAATCTCATATCCCTATTGTTTGCAAAGTAAGGTTCTTAAGAATTGTTGAAATTAAATTTTGCTTTATTGAAGAATTGATTTGTGTCTCTAATCTCTGTTATGCACACAAAGGAATTTTCTTCAGAAACCAATGGCTTATATAAAGTTCTTAATTACTGTTAACATCTACCTAAATCGGGAGTTGAACCCATGAATTTAGGATTTGAGTACTACAAGATTGTATTTATTCATAAATTTGGTTCGATAATTAAGGAGTCAGATTTTAAATGATGACATTTCAGTTTATTTAAGTTTTATATATATATATATATATATATATATATATATATATATATATATATATATATATATATATATATATATATATATATATAATATAATATATATATATATATATATATATATATATATATATATATATATATATATATATATATATATATATATATATATACGTGTTTAAGAGAGAGGGTGAAAAAGAATTTTATCAATAAATTATAATAAAATTTATTTTAAAGGATAATTTTTATATTCTGAAAAATAATATGAATAAATTAATTTAGCAAAAATGTTAATTATCATAATTCCTATAATCCAAGGAATTATTTAACGTGTTATGTCAAAAGTTATTTAACTGAATGATCAGAGCTGTGGTTTATAGTTGTATTTCTTTTATTCGACTTCCCATTTCGCAAAATTGGAAGTCGCTATCTCATTTCATTTCTGGGAAATTATAGTGGCCTTGGAGTCTACTTTAAGTTCTCTTAGTCTCCTTAAATCATACTTCACTTGAAAAACAGTGAACATAGTTTGACGCAAGACATACCAAATTTCCAATGAGTGAAAATAGTTTTTTATTTCTTGAGTTCTAAATTTACTTTCTTATCGAAATCAAGCTATCAGAAAAGTGAAAAGATATAAAATTTCATTTGTATAACTGGCAAATAAAATTTGTTTGACTGATAATCATTAACTGTTAATTACAAGCTACTTTTCTCTGGTGGTGCCATCTATCGGAGGAATTTAGATCAAAGTCGTACATTCACCTCTAACTACTGACTCAAGTTCGCATAGCCAACAACATCGCGAGCTTGGCTTGTCCAAGTGTCATAAGTAACAATAAACAACACGCTATTTGGAATGCGAAGTCTCTCTCGTTCAATCTTATTTATAGTTCAATCCGGGAAATGTATTGAGCATTTTTCCTCTCTGCGTTCACATCTATTTTAATAATTCCTAGCTTTCCGACCACCCCTTCTAGAGACATTTGTATATAATACACTATCAATAAAATTTCTATAAGGATTTATGCAGTGAATTTTCATAAGAGCTTTACTATAACTTTCATCTGCTAGGCTATCCTTTTTACAGAATCAAACATCTACGTAGTGGTAAGAATCGAATTTATAGATTATTAAACTGAAAGCTAAACAGATAAAGCTCCCAGGAGAAAATTTTGGCATGTGTTCATAGATCCGTAACGCTTAGCGATGGAAATGGAATGTTTTTAGAATCTACTGTGGGTGATCGGTTAACGAACATAATCAGTTACAAATCCGAATTGTTCTTTAATTGATTTATTATAGTTTTTTTTATGAAATCGATTAATTTCTTCTGGGGACACTAAAACTAAAATTAAAAAATAAAATATAATTTCTTATTAAGTTTATAAAAAAATAATTACAAATAGCCTTGTATATTAATCAGTTCTTTTCATTTTTTTGTTTATGGGGCATTAAAGAACGTGTCTAATGTCGCGCGTGCGATTGCTTTTCTCTCTATTTTAAGACGGTCCAGAAGTGATTAATAGCATTGTTGTAAAGATCCCTAACTTTATTGATATCAGCTTGGTTTGGGTGACCATTGCTCTGACATCCTGTATCATCTGCGAAAGTGATTACTCAAAATGAAATCAGTTTCTGTTTTAAATGTAGTCAAAACCAAAACTGATGATCTAATTTGGCTATAAATATTCACTTGGAAAAAATTAATTTCCAATATGAAATTTTGAAGTTCAATAGGTAATCAAAAGAGATGGAAAATGATTTTTGTTCCTTTAGGCTTGATAACTCTGCACATTATGCTCGATGATCCGAGAAATACTCGGTAGAATTCGTTTTAGTTCCTTATCCGAATATGTGTTCGATCATCCACTATATTTGAACGATAGTTTTTAAGCCATTAATACAATTCAGTATGCTATCATTTATTAAATACTAAGATTAATATTCTTATTATTTTTGTTGCAAAGTGAAACATCTTTGCTGGTGACATGGTTTGGGAGGGTGACCATATTTTCCAACACTAAGATCCTAGATTTTTTTGGGTTGAGGACGTGTCCCGGTTAATCTATGACGTCCGAATTCCTTCCACTGATATGGCGTGGATGTAGAGAGGAAGCAGCCAGCTCAGGTGTGACCTTGTCACCTGGTCGTGGTACAAAATTACGATGCGGTTAGTGAAGCGCGAGTATCCCAAACCTGTTAACCTCAAGATCCAATCAGGGTTAACGATTTTGGGATAAATATAATAAAAATAATGCATACATGCTGTACCGTTTGGTATGCATTATTTATTTTTCTAAAGTTTATATTTTTCGTCATATTTCTGAAGCATTTTGCTTGTCAACAAAAACTTTAATACAAGAAAATTATTGAAAAAAATATAAAAACACAATGCACTATTTTTAATTCCTACGACAAAACGAACGATTTTTTAGCAATTTATATTTTTATCAAATTGTTTTCTTGTCAGACGTGTTACATTGAATGTGACTATTTAATTTTTAAAGGTACTTCGAATCGAACAGACCTGCTCTTTCCGTTGCAGACCCAGATCTTTTACGGCAAATCTTGTCAAAGGATTTTAACAATTTTGCCTATCGTAGGGTAAGTATTATTATATAATCAAACAAAAAATTCCCCCTTTGTGGGGTATCAGACCATATTTACCACAATGCAAAATTGCCTTGATTATTTAAGCAACCCTATTGCTTAAACAAGATAAATATATCCATTTGGTAATTTTTTGTTTAAAAAAATCCAAAATTAACTATTGCCCTTATCCGTTGCAGTAAAGTTTTTGCCGATTTTTATTAAAGGATTTTATAATATGCTAATCATAGAGCATCATGAATAATATAATTCTTCCACGTGTTGATTGTCTTTTGAATAACTTGTAACGACGTACTGAAGGGTTACACTTATATCGAGATCTTTTGATTGTGCACGGATAGATATACAGTTTACCACCCTACTCACATGATCAGCTACCCATTTGTTGTTCTCTGTAATGACTGTAAATAACCACCTAGTTCAACTTGCGTCTTGTAACGAAATACGAATATAACAGAACTTTAAGCACCATTCCATAATGTTGATTCTTGACAGCCATACTTTCCCATAACGCATCTTTCATTTTTGAAGATGCTACTGACTTTTGTCCTTTGGCAGCTGTGAAAAATAATAACAGTCTGCTGGTCATGTTCAAGTGCATTAAGGGATGATGTCGCTTTTGTTAAGATTTGAACATTTTCCACGTCCATTTTGAATGCCACTTCATCAAGGAAATAAAAAAATGTTGCTATCGTCACACGAGTGCATGTCGCTCTTCATGCAACCTCATTGGTTAAGATCTAATTTGCCGTAGTTACGATTTCAACATTTTTCACATTCTTTTCGAATATCAGATCACACAAGAAATCGGCGAATGCAACTATCATACCATGGTTACATGTCGCTGTTGATGTACCAAACACCGGTGGCGGATTAATTTGACATTTCAGCATTTTCCACTCGAATATCGGATGCCACATACTCGTGTAACAAGAACTTAGCCAATGTCACCATCATTTTATGACTATCTGTTGCTGTTCGTGTAACCGCATTTTCGACGGACTAATTGGACATTGTCTAGTTTTCAGCAATTTTCACTCGAAGATCAGACGCTATTGCATATTCATATGCTAGGAAATAAGTGAATGTCACTAACATCCCATGTATACTTGTCGCTGTTCGTGTACCCTCATCGGTGGGGGGATGAATTTGCCGTTGTTACGATTTCACCATTTTTCACATCCACTTCGAAATTCCTGTTATTAAAGAAATAAGCAAATATTACTATCTTCCTAAGTCTACATGTTCGTGTTTATGTATCTGCAACGGTGACGGAGTAATTTGTTCTTATTACTATTTCAGCATTATTCACATTCATTCCGGAAATCATATCATCCAAGAAATAAGTGAATGCCATGGTCATACTATGGCTACATGTCGCTGCTCATGTACTTACATCAGTAATGGACTAATTTACCATTGTCACGATTTCAGCATCTTTTACATGCATATCGGATGCCATATCTTATTCATGTGCCAAGAAATAAGTGGTTATCATTCTCATGCCATGGCTACTTGTAGCTGTTCACGTACCCTCATTGGTTGCGGAAGAATTTGACGTTCTTACTATTTCACCATTTTTCACATCCACTTCGAACGCCTTATAAAGGAAATGAGTAAAATTAACTGTCATCTCCTGGCTACATGTCACTGTTCACGTACCTGCGATAGTGAATGAATAATTTGTATATGTAATGCTGTCATCCCAATGTGAAATTTTCCGTCACACCAATTGTTGCATGATAGTAATAATTTTAATATAAAATACTTTGAGCTGCACACTATTTTCCACGCTTGTACTTTTTACATCAGTATATTTTCTTGATAAAATATTTTTATTGTATAGCTTACATAATATCCAAATTACTTTATTGTGATGTAAAAGTAGGTATGATATGTCTAAACGTTTTCTGTAGGCAAAATGATGCATCATTTTTTAATTTAAATTGATTTCTTGTATTTGGCTATTTGTTTTCTCAATGCATTTCTTACACAGAAATTTTGCACTTAATCTTAATTATTAAAAAAAAGTTATAAAGTTTTGGAAATCTCTGAAATATCTCATAGAAATAGATAATGTATGAGAAACTGTTCATTTACATAGATACATAAAAGATTTTTTTTTAAATCAGTGTGAAAATTAATAATAAGAAGATAATAATAAGAATCTAATTTCTTGTTATTATTAATTTTCAAATAATAACAAGAATCTAATTTTTGAACTTACAACTAATACATTTCCTCGCACAACAGAAGTACACCAGGGCTGATGAGATCTTCAATCAAACCTTGGCCCATGCTCGCGGCGAAACCTGGCATCGTATTCGTAAAATTGTGTCACCTGTTTTTACTACTCAAAAATTAAAAAAGGTATGTACAAAGGTTGTCAAAAAGTTCTATTTATATGCCTAAAATTTAAGACTATAATATGTATAAAGTTTCCAAAATTCCACCGAATTCTTTAAAATAAAAACTATATTATAATAACAACTTGTAAAGTACTAGTGATACATCTACATAATGTTTTTGGTAAACAAAAGATTATGATATATATTTATTTTTTACTCTTTCATCACTTTATCTATTTCAAAATTGCATTTTAATTAATATTTGCTAATTAAATTTTTACAAAATATTAAAAGGTAAGTGCCGTATTAATGTGTGGACAAAAAAGCATTAAATGATGTGCCAGAAGTAGCGTATTTGATATTTTTCCCTATTGAATGCTCAACGTGTGTCAAGCGTTTTGACACACGTTGAGCATCCAAAGTCCTTCTATTAGTCACAGAACAAAACTTTATAGAGGTTTCGCCAGATCAGATATCGACTTCGTCACTTGACCATAGATTAAAGTTTCGAGACAATTGGAATTGTTTCTCGATTTATGAGCTCAGTAATAGGAAACTAGTAACATAGCGTTTGTTTGTCGAGAAACGAAAAGTATTGTGATGATAAAAATAGACTTTAAAATTAAAATTTCTTTACATAGTTATATAAATACTCCATCATCCAGGATATATTCAAAAAAAATTACCATGAATCCTAGGTTTCTTTATGAGGCAACGCTTTGTACCTTAAAATCTGCGGGCTTAATATGAAACCCAAACAAAGACCTTCGAAAAAACTTTGCGATGTCCCACTATCCTACATATATACTGATTTTTTGTGGTATCAAAATAAATGGGTTGCATTGTAAGCCAGCAGTTGTTACTGTCGTTGTTTTAATAAGCTATAATTGATACCGGTGCCGTAAAATCCAAGATTCCAAATTATGAATTTTTTTTGGTGATGAAGAAATGTTGCCAAGATGTTGAAAATGTTGCGTATTGTGACGTGCGCGATGATGTAAATACTAGGGTTGCCAAAATACAATCTACTGTATAATTTTTAGATGTCACCCATCTCTATGACGTAATAAAAACCAAGTTGCCAGATAGATAAGAAAATCCGCCAAAACAAATCGCCAAACTCAGAATTTGGCATCCTGGATTATACGACACATGTGCCCTATAATTCATTTACTCGTAGAGAGAAATGTCATCCTATCAGCAAGTTGAGGGGTTTATATATGATTTGGAAGGCGTACATCCCTGAAATGGGAACAGTTGAAAATTTTCAAGATTTCCTTTGCCTTGTAATAGGCATATGTTTCTCACATCTACCACTATTCCTCAGATTTTTTGTCTTTATTTCTTTTCCCTTTATTGAAATTTAATTTTATATTTATTTAGATATGTATAAATATTTACATTTTTTCTTTAAATTATAACGAAACATTTCAACTATTTAATGCACCCAAATCTGTGTTATAGATAAGTACATTTTTCAAAGGCCAATATGCATCTTTTTTTGTTTTCCAGCCGAAAAATGTTCTATGCTATCGAAAAAAATGGGAGCCGCTTGGTTAACTTTCACATATTTCTCATTAACTTATTTCACTAAATGGTCTTTAAGTGTGTCAGTAGTTTCCAATGCATATTGCAGATAATTTAGATTAAATTTTTTGAGTGGCTGGTATTTTATTGTTTATAAATTCTCAAGGATTTTCAATTTTAAAACATCAGAAGACTCCGAACTGTATCCTGAATTCAACCCACGAACTGCTGAATTGAACGTCTGAATGATAAGCCTTTTCAACTCTGGCTAAAAAATTCTTGTACAAAAATGAAATACATATGTATATACAGTAAAAAAATATGTATATACAGTAGAGGATTTATTTTCCCAAACTCTTTTCTACGAATTGCTATTACGTTGAATTCCATAAATGCCATAAAATTCTGACTCAGCTGGTATCGTAATAAATTACGTTTCAAAAAACATAAATAATAAAAATATTACATTTATTTGAAAAGTATAATATTTCTTAATAATCAATTTGATGATTGTTAACAATATTCTTCAACTACTTTTTGTGTAGATATAATACTTAAAGCAGGATAACTGCAACCTGAAAATCCGTTAAACATCATATTATTATATCTTAGAATTTTTATATATAACAGTAAATTATCTAAAAAAAAATACGCCAACTGAAATATTCGTGAAACGTTTTTTCTCTTAAGAATTTTCCTTTGGAATTAAAGCTCAAAATAGAATAGTATTTATCCTGAAGACCTTATTTAAAAGAAACACGCATTTCTACCTAAAGCATTTTATGAGACTAAAGCCGTCGGTACTAAATAATAATAAAAAGCTATTTGATACCTTTATTATTTTTTCTAAACCACATATCATGAATATTTTAACGAGCTTTTTTTTCATGTAAAAATACATTTCCCTAAACAAATATTATTTTCTTTCTAGATGATGTACATTTTAAAGGAATGCTGCCAAACCACTAGCAGTAATTTTAAAAAGGCTGCAGAAAAAGGAGAACCAATCGATGTGAAAGTGTAAGTACCTACATCTCTCTTGAATATTTCTAGAACGCATACTTTCCATTATTTATGTTATCGTACTGTTGTTTAGTCATAAAATATTCTATCGCACGTATTATATTGATATCAAACTGCATGTAATTGAAGGATGTTCTAAGACACTCTAACATTGACTGTGAATCTTTCTGTAAGGAGTTTTCATAGATTGGGACTCTTACTAATATATAGGAAAAGTAAATTGAAAAATCCAAGAAACCATCCTCACCGGCGTGCATGTAGAAAGCAACGGCGCAAAATCAATCTCTTTGTGACCTTATGATACCACAAGATTTTCAGAATGGAAGCTTCGATATTATATCCCAGGTACTAATAAAATATAAAGCGATATGTTGCTTAACCTATTTCGCCAAAAATGTCAAAATAGTGACTTGGAATCTTATCAAGTTCCCTTAAGTGGTGATACTTGTCTGTGACTTATTATGCGTTGTCTTCTAGGAAATCAAAACAAGGCGGGTGATTTTTCGCTTGCAACCTCTACCAGCTTTAGGACTGTAGGAGCATAGTAGTAGGACATCGTTCTTCGAAGTATGAAATCCCGGGTTCCATCCTTGACATTTCTGAACAACAAGAGGGCAGATATTGCACTTCTAATTTCTATATGTGCGTTTTTCGGGTGGTTGTTCGAGAGTTTTCGGAGCTTACTCCCGTGAGATAGTCATACATAACTGTGCAGGCGAGCAATGGTTAATGGTTTTGGAATACTCGCCTATCACCAAGTGCCTCGTCATTTTGAACCACGGTCAGTTGACGATGTCACACCTGCCCTGGCTTCCACTTATTTACATCCATGCAACCCAGCGCTCTCTTGAGACATGTGAATAGAATCCAATATCAGTGAAAAATCCTTCAAGGAGGCAGTTTATGAGATAGATGCTAAAATATATAACAACTAGCCATAAACCATATCAAGGCAATATCAAAACTCTTTTAGATTGTACGTTACTTTGAATTAAAGCGTGTATCTTCCTTTGTTTAGTAGTGACTGATTTTTTTATTTGGTGTCTTCATTTTTTTAACCAGTTATTGTTGAACACCTTTGTTCTAGAATGATAATCAGAATAAAAAAACAGCCTAACCTCTAACACATTATGATTAGTCCAATAAAGATATAATGAGAGTTTTGTAAATTAGAAACAAAAAAGCAATATTGTTTTATATTTTATATCCCTACGTGTCTTTATATTTATACCGCTACTTCATACATCTAACTTATCTTATGTACTGATGCCCAAAGAAATTTGGGTCAATGAATTAAAAAGTGTACATTAAAATTTGGCATACCTTTTTCTGTAAGGCAAGAAATGGAAACAAAATATTTGCATGTGAGTTTAATATAGTCTGGCATGCAAATGAGAGAAACACTGGTCAAAATAGGATACGTCACACAACCCAATTTTTATTTTGTCTCTTATTGAGATGTGGCCACATCGCATATATGTACAATGGAGCTCTCCTACACTCATATTTAAAATGAACTCTCGTGCAGTCAGTAAGTTCATTGATTTGTGGCAGTAATTCTAATTCTTCAAAAAATGCGTTTTAGCTACGAGAACATCCTGGCTGGGAAATCACGAAATGCAATATCGAAAATATCCAGAGGCTCGAAGACCTCACACGCAGAATATGATTAATATCTTCATCCATTTTATCATCAACAACTATTACTTCAAGTGGTAGGACTTTATTGTCCATAAAAATGAATTTGTCTCTCTCACTGGAAAAGAGAAGACATGAAACTCCAAAAGTTTACTCACACACGATGATGCCACTACAACCGATGTGATTGAAAACTCAGATTTTTGCTGGCGAATAAAATCTTCCAAGTTTTCCCTTGATGAAAATTAGTTGAGAATCACTTCTTGGGATCAATTTCGAATCGTCACCGAACAGGACATGGTGTCGATTTGGTTTCTTCAAGAGACAATGTTCATAGCTCCATAATTTCGTGCATTCATGGTTTACCTCGATATCATTGTTTTAGATACAGTAGCAAAATCTTGAGACAACTGTCCAGTAAACATATCTCTACAGATCTGACCATTTAAAACTACATATCGACCCTCCGATCTGATTGCGACATTTAGGCAACATTTTCCAGTCTTCAGTTTGGTTGAATTGTTGCCAAACTATAGAGATAATTGTAGCCAAAAAGTGATTCTCCGGACTATTCAATCTCTAGCCTATTAATTATAGAATTAAATTTTACGCAAAAATTGGTAATTTTGGAAAATTATCACTTTTTGACATCATATTCTATTTTTAAGACACTCTTTTCATATCTTAAATAGATACTAGACTTATAAATTGAACTTGCTTTCTAAATTTCACTATGTAATACCAGTTTTTAAAATAAATATAATAACAGATAATTCTATTTATAGCAAAAAACCGACTTCTACTTGAAGAATGGATAACAGTCCATTAATTTATCACTATATGAGAATATTTCAACTGGGAACTTGTATTTAAAGCTCCCTCTGGAATCAATAAGCCATTTTCCTTGAGGTAGATGTTATTTCATGTCAGTTATACTAAAAAATAGAACACTGACTATTCAGCTAGTAGTTCATTGCATTCTTCTTAAAGAAAAATTAGATCTTCTGATTTAAAATAATAATTAAAAAAAACTGATATATCCAAATCTTTTTAACCTGTAAATCGAAACTATATAACTAACATTAGTAAAGAATTAAACAGTAGCCTGTTAATTTACAACCTTCAACTTTTGCAATTCTAGGAAAAATCGTTTATCATTTCTATTGTCTCTAGTTTATACGATTTTTCATTCAAAGTTCATCCACTGATTTACTCTTTGCAGATATTTCAGTGCTTTTACCATGGATACTATAGCAAGTACCGCCTTTTCTACAAAAATAGATTCTCACAATGATCCCAATAACACATTCGTAAGAGTGGCCCGCAACACTTTTATGAAAGGGTTGCGTTGGAGATTCTACTTGAACGGTAAGATATGACCTTTCAATACCATTTTAGAACATATTCCTAAACTATGCTTATTAGCAATTTCAGCAGATATGGAGATATTTTCATGGAATACACACAATAAAAGTGTATGAAAAATTTTGTGGCAAGATTTCTTTTAATAAAGAGTCATAATTTTGCATGAGGTGTGAGTTCAGAGATTCCTAGCTAGTAATACAAAAAATAAAATACCATAGTATTTGGGGAACGTACATAACAGAACATGTAATTTTGATTTCTTAATTCCAAATGTGCTTTTAAGGCATATTTTAATACTGTAAAATGTAGATATATAGTAGTGAGAATTCTGAATAAGAGTAATTACCGTAGTATTGTTAATAATACGTGATAATTTTAATATCTGATAATAAATGAGGGTTAATAAGAAGAAAGCATCCTCTGAATATTAAGTTTGGAACATTTTTAAAACAATTCACTATTCCACTGTATACTCATCAAACTGTCGTTCAATACATTACTCAGAAGTATCTGGATACTTATGCTAATTTATAATCACCCTAGTAGAGAGATACCATCAAAAATTAGCAAGCCAGAATTAGTTGAAATATTGATGTATATTTGCTTTCCTAAATGTTTTTTTTTTTTTTTATTGCAAACATTTTCAGGAGATTCCTTATTTCGTTGGATTTTCTTTTCAATGAATTTATGGATATTTAATGCAATTTCAAATGACATCTCTTATAAAGAACGAGATAGAACAATCTTAAACATTTTTATATTTAAAAAATCCGTCAATATAAATTTTGGTCTAAAATAAAATATGTATGATGTAAATTTAATTGAAAATCTTACTAAATCTGCAAAATTACAAATTTTTTGTGTACCAAAGTACCGATGTTCTTGGTGGTGGTGAATTAATTTTATCAATAAAAACTTCGACCTCCTATTAGTATTGGATTTCTTCCCGGTGAATGAACTCATGGACCTAATGTAGCACTGCTGGTCACGGGGGTGAAACACAACAACACCACCAATGTTCAAGCTCATCTCAACCATTCATTTATGGGCCATCAACATTTTGTAGTTGCGAAAGAACGTTTTGTGGTTAGTTTCAATATTGTTTCCTATATTGAAAATAACAATTCATCCAATTACTATGTGCACATGTACAAGCACACATTTTTGTACTTAGCTTAGATTTGGATTCAATCAGGTGGAAGGTGCTTGGTTGCAATTTTTGTTATTCCAAAAAAATTACCATGGTGTTGTATTCGTCTTTCTAAACCAGTTACAGTGCATCGGAATCGTTGTGCACCAGCACACTCCACTATACCTTGACTAGAGTTGGACTCTACTAGTTAGGTAGAAGCAGCCAGGTGGGTGTCTTTGTAATTTAGAAGCGGGGATCAAACAGAAGACTCCCAATAATTAACCTGCCATTTTCAGAGATATCTTTTCACTTAGATGAAATTGCGACCTCAACTTATTTAATGTGCTCCAGCCGCAAATGGTGAATAAGATGGATCGTCGAGGTTAAGTCAGAAAAACCTTATCAATAATGAGAACGACGCCCTAACAGGCCACCAGGACTGTTTGGTTAGGGCGTCATTCCAATTATTAAAAGGTAGTGAGTGCATATATATATATACATACATATATATATATATATATATATATATATATATATATATATATATATATATATATATATATATATATTAAGAGAAACAACATAATAAAGATCATTACAATCTATTGCAACAAAATTAAATTAATTTATTGTTGTAATGATCATAAGTCAGATAATTTAACTTGCAGCCAAAATAAATGAAGACTTAATTAATAAAACAACAGCAGTTTTGAAACTTCATATTTTGTGCTATTAAAGATATTTTTGTTTTCTTTTTGTTTTAATGTAAAGAGAGGCATTAGTTATTTTAGTTATATAAAAAGGCATTAGAGATCACTCATTAATTATAGGCTATTTATAAGAACACGAATTTTAATGCTATTCACAATTACTACAGTCCAATAAGTCTCCGGGGAGGATGCATAGTGCATCCATATATTATCTAACTCTTTTAGAAGTAAATTAATTCATGAATATATCAATTAATAAGATTAATAGTAAAATATTTTTAAAACATTTTATTACCTTTGTTACATTGAAAAGGGTAATGAATGTCACCCAAGAAACGATAACTATGTTGTCTATTATTATTATAACCCTGACCTTATGGTCACTGATTGATATTTTTCATTCTGTAAGCAACAGGAAAGAAAACTAAGGAAAATATCTTGTTGTATCATATCAGATGATTTGGATATTCTATGCAGACGTTATATTCAAATTTTAGAATGAAATTATCTACTATTAACATTGTTTGTATACAAAAATTATTCAATTTCGAGAAAAGGAAATCGTATGTTTCTTCACATGTAAAAATTATATCTAAATTCCTTTTTTCATAAATGTCATAGTTTCACTTACATTTTCATTATTTAATGTGAACTTATTAAACATTGAAATTTCTTGGACGTTTCACATACTTTCTATACAGACACAAAATTCAATAATTTCATTTTACAGGTGTATATTAAGCGTTTGAAGCAATAGTTGCAAAATTTAATTCCTCAATATTTCTTTCTTTAGACTAGAATCAGTTTAATAAATCTTGTCAAAAAGAGAAAGTTTAAGAAAATTTGAGAGAATTGACCCTCTCAAGATGTTCCCTGTCGTGAAAATTATGATCAATTCTATCAATAATGAAAAAATATATTTAGATATTTATGCATAAAAAACAGCATAATAATTGGTTCATTTCTAGCTAGCAGCTGTGACTATAATGTCACATAGATATCAGTTATGGTTGATGTTTAATTGCAACACCTCAAGATAAATGTTTTCCATATTGTCCTTCACCAACATTTAAGGTCCATTAGAATTTGACATTTCTATTTAAGCACTTTTTATTATTTTTGGACATTTATAGTTGTGATTCTTGTAACACATTTGGACGTTCATTTGCTCTGATTCTACAACTGTCATCCAGCATAATTTATAAGATTGAAATACGTTGTTTAGAAATTGGCTGTAAGCCAAAATCTATCTTAAGTGCTCATTTTACACAGCTTTAACGAAATGCAGAGCACTTACTTTGTCAAGCCGTTATGCCTTCAGTTTTATACTTAAACAAAATTTAAATGTTATTAGCAAACTTGTTTATAATTTTTGAAAAAATTAATTGATGGCGTTTTATAATATATACATGGATGACGATGCAGGCGAGCCCCAAACTTTATTTTATGGTTATGGGTTTGAAATTCTCGCTCATCATCAAACGTCTTGTAATTTTGAAACTCCTTCAGTTGAAGAGGTCACACCTGAGCTGGTAGACTCTTCTCCACATCCACGTTACACCAGTGGAAGGCCTTTGACACATTCCCAGCCACTGGAGTTTTGGCGTTTTACAATTACATACATACATCCATAACTATGTGGGAAGGCTTTTTACAATAGTAGAACGATAAAATTTGAATTGGCTGAGTCACCTTGAAATGCGCGTAATCATATTTTTATCTTTTTCCGCATCATGTGATGTGACCAAAGATCTTACTAATTACTTTTTCTCGGTAACGCTCTCGCGATCTACATTAATTTGTTTACCGAATTTCTCCATATCTAAAGGAGGATAATTTCCTTAATTTTCTCTGGTGAAGTACATCTGCAAATATTTTATGAATTTAAAATAAACATATCAAAAACAATAGTTATTCCTTCTTCATATTATTAAAAACTGCTTACAAGAAATTTTATTTAATAATAATATATGTAATTATTTATAATTATATATATATATATATATATATATATATATATATATATATATGATGTGTGTGTGTGTGTGTGTGTGTATATATGTGTATATACACACACACATATATATGTGTGTGTGTGTGTGTGTGTGTGTGTGTGTGTGTGTGTGTGTGTGTGTGTGTGTGTGTGTGTGTGTGTGTGTGTGTGTGTGTGTGTGTGTGTGTAATTCAGATGCTTCGATGTATTGATATATAATTAGTCCGTACTAACACATTTGAAACGCTCTAAATTTATGCTGCTTTTATAATATGTATTATAAATATCTTACGTTTCCGAAAAATTCTTTAAAGGAGAAATTCACAGATATTTAGATGCCCTGTATAATAATGACACCTTCAGAAATCAAATAAAAAAAATTTTCTTCAAAATGAAAATATTACAAGTGATTAATTTTAAACAAATGAATCATTAATTTAAGAATATAATTAAAATGCCAAGAGTAAAAGAGCACTCTTTTTAGCATTACAAAGGGCCAAAGTGAGGGCACCATAAACGGAGGATGTGACGTCGTGGCCTCGAAAGTGGGACTTCATAATTTAGAAACAGTGACCACACAGAAGACCCCCCAGACTGGTCCTGCCATTCCCAGAGGTATAATTTTACATGGAGGATATCGCGACCACGATATATACCATGCGAACACAACGGATCTTCATTTGGGTCTGGATTCGAACAGGCAACCTTCCGAAAGCAAGAAAGAACACTCTAACCAACCAGGCCGCCTTGAACCTGGGAACATATAATTATTAAATTTATTTTGTAGTCCTTTATTAATTTTATTAAAAAAATAAAACTAATAAAAATTGGCAGACGTTGGCAGATTTCATACCTGATAACTGATTCCTTAGAAAAATTATTTCCTATATTAAAATTTCAGCCGATACATACTGCTTTTTTGCTTGAAATGAATGAAAAAATAGTGAACGAAAAAAATAAATATGGTAAAAAATAATGGTAATAAAATTTATATATTGTTGCATAAGTATAAATTTTCTTTCAATATTTATTTGTAAACACAGAATTACTAATTTATAAGCAAAAATTTTCAAGAATTATATATATATATATATATATATATATATATATATATATATATATATATATATATATATATATATATATATATATATATACTGTGTTTTAATTTTTTCTCAGTTCTTTTCCCTCGTCTGACTAACTTATTGAAAATAGCAGTGTGGCCTCCCGAAGGCATCAACTTCTTTGCTGAAGTCGCACTTCAAATGATTGAAGAACGAAAAAAAGGTCTAGTAAGTAATCTTTCCATTCTAAAATTCTGTGTAACCACACGACAGCAAACTTCTAAATTTATTTTGAAATTATTGTGATAATAATTGCAAAATCACGAATTTCTCTTTCAACTTATTTCATAACTATTTTATATTGATAATTATTTCGATTATATTTTTCCATAAATTTCTTATTTTAAGTCATTTCATTATTATTTCGAATTCACATCTATTTTTATACAACAATAATTACTCATGAATTTCTCTTTCAACATATTTCATAACTATTTTATATTCATATTTATTTCAACTATATTTTTCCATGAATTTCTCTTTTAAGTCATTTCATAATTATTTCGTATTCACATCTATTTTTATACAGAATTTTCTCAACTATAATAATTCACGAATTTCTCTTTCAACTTATTTCATAACTATTTTATATTGATAATTATTTCGATTATATTTTTCCATGAATTTCTCTTTCAACTTATTTCATAACTATTTTATATTCATATTTATTTCAACTACATTTTTCCATTATGAATATAAAAAGAATTATAAATTTCTCTTTCAAATCATATTCATAACTATTTATTTCAAAAACATTTTATCATGAATTTCTGTATCTAATCTCCTCTCATTGATAATTTTAAATCATTTCACCTCATAGGAATTCATTTTTACTGCCACGATAACCCCACTTTTTTTTCCTGAATTTATGAATTTTTTATTGCTTTATACATTAATTAAAAAGAAACGTGTTTTTTAGCGTAGCATATAATCAACGATATTCGGCATCAAAATAATAACAAACTCTTTTATAGGTCAGAAACGACTTTCTTCAATTATTGTTGGACAGTGCTCGAGAAAAAGACGCGGAAGATAAAAAGTCATCAAATAACAGCAATGAGAAATTAGGAAAAGATATGTACACGAAATGTAAGAACAACTCCTTCTTATGAAATGTATTGATCTAAAACATATAAAATATTAATGTAGCTTTTTATATCATATACCGGATATTCGTATATTAATGATTTGTCTTTCACTGATAAGTGCGACCATTTAAGTCAAAATTGAAATTTGATTTCATTTTCACATTTGATTCCTTTCGTGATTGTTTCGAAATGATTTACAGTTGATTCCTTTCGTGATTGTTTCGAAGTGATTCACAGTTGATTCCTTTCGTGATTGTTTCGAAGTGATTCACAGTTGATTCATTTCGTGATTGTTTCGAAGTGATTCACAGTTGATTCCTTTCGTGTTTGTTTCGAAATGATTCAAAGTTGATTCTTTTTGTGGTTGTATCGAAGTGATTCACTGTTGATTCCTTTCGTGATTGTTTCGAAGTGATTCACAGTTGATTCATTTCGTGATTCTTTCGAAATGATTCACAGTTGATTCCTTTCGTGTTTGTTTCGATATGATTCAAAGTTGATTCTTTTTGTGATTGTATCGAAATGAATCACTTAAATGTTACATTTCTTCATTCATTTTAATTACAAAGAAGATCGATATAATTTGATGGTTTTTTAATCTAAAAAATGACTAATGGTATTAATTAATAGTTTATTTTAATGCAAAAATTTTTATAGAGGTTTAATCTTAATATAGGTAATTAAACTAAAAACGAAATAACGTGATAGCATTTTATTAGGGCTGTAGACAAAAATTCATTATTATATTGTGCATTATTATATAATATTGTGCGATTCAGTTTATTCCTTTACCTTGAACAATAACACTAAGAAAATAAGTTTTGTGGCAGCAGTAAGAAATCGCATTAGAGCATTTAACTAATAAATATAACAGTTATAACACAAGGACATTTATCATTAATGTATTGAAGTTTGTTCTTATTTCCTTTAGGAACATTTTGATGTTTATCAAAAAATTCTTATTTAACAGATTGATGAATGCCTTGGGATAGCTGAATTCAGTAATTTCAATAAATTCCATTCGGTAATTCAAATAACTCCTTTTGATCTCTATTGGGATTAAATTGTATTAACATTATTTTTCAAGCTTACTTTCCTCTTAATAAGTAAAAAATTACATAAAAGAATGGCATTTTCTTTCAACAACATGCTTAATGTAATTTATGCCTGTAATTTTTTACGTTATTGCCAATTTTTAACTTCAATGGTACTCCTTATATCTAAATACAGTGACCAAAGTCATTGTTTTTCAAATAGCTTACAGTTATTAAAACTTATATTTTTCTTTCCCAAATTAGAGATGATGCTCTGACTTGAGATGATAGGTTTTGATCCCGTATGCTGGAATAATGTGTGAAAAATTATAAAAACGCTACTTCATAGAATAACGCCATTTCATAGAATAACACCACTAAATAAGTCTTATAGCTGCTTGTAGCTGCACTATTTTAGTTGCATGTTTTGTCTCTTTTCGTTTCACATTTTTCTAACGCTTCATTCTCCTGTATGTCGTGTGTGTATATCAATTGAAGCATTTAAAGGTGGACTTACGGATGCATTGAGTTCAATATAAAATATTTTCTACAGGGTGATCTATTTTAAAGTGACAGTGTTCGGAGCGTTCTGTAGCGCGTTCTAATAGCCGAAAGGACACCAAACTTGGTATTTAGACTAATCAAGACATGGAAAAATTCTGTAAAAAAAGTTTTAGTTCAAAAGTCACCGCTAGGGAATTTTGAGGCGCTGTTGTAGTTTAAAATAACAAGAATTAGCATAAAACACAGGTATCAAAGCAAAATGCAAATATTGTTCGATGACAGTGCCAGTAATAGGGGCTATAAAAGCAAGTAGTAGACAGATCCGACAAATAATCTCAGCTGAAGTAAACGAGCTCCAGTGGCCATGCCTCTCACGTTACCGGAACATGCGTTTATGTTGGTGGAGTATCAAATTTGTCTATTCTAAAGGACAACATAACAAAGACAGTGCGGAATATTCCTCGTGACATGTTACGTTCGGCTGTGGGGAACGCTGTACGCAGAATGCACGGTGTTATTTCTGAGAACGGAGATCACATGGAATGTCGTCTAAATCCTCACCAGGGAAGTTAATGTAATAAATAAATATTAATAATTTAATTATACGATTGTATGTGTCAATATTTCTCTTTTCTCACATTTTATACATTGTAAAGCTTCACAATATGTCCAAGCGGTGATTTTTGGAACTAAATTTTTTTTCACGGAATCATTTTTTCCGTGTCTTGATTAGTTTGAATATCAGGTTTGGTGCCATTCCGGCTATTAGATCGTGCTACAGGGCGCTCCAAACACTCTCTCTGTCACTTTAAAAAAGATCACCCTGTATATATTAGTTGGGTTATTAAGAAAGTTTTTGTGGCTCTTTTTTTTGTAAATTGTTGTTATTTTTTTAAGCCAGGTATGATCTTAAATCTCTACCATGTACATATTTTCTTTTATTTGGTATGTATTGGGATTATACTTATATTGGGATTTTATGGTATTTATTGGGATGTTATTTCAAGTAAACAGAAATGGCCATCACACTAGGAATGTATAATGCTAAAAGTCTGATATACTCCAATCACTTTTTAATTATTTTGTTTTTACAGTTTTTGTTTATTTTATTATGGTTTATTAATAAAGCTTTCATAATTTGGTTACAATTAATGGCTTCATTTTGTTAACTAGGTACATTTTATGTGTTCTCAGATCACAATTTTCTTATAAAGATATTTAACACATAAAAAATTCTACGAGTGGTCTGCGGGATTTAAAAATCATTAATTTACTGGTCCGTGAGGTCAAAATGTTTGGCGACCCCTGGTGTGAGAAATAATAACCATTCGAAATGATTTCTTTTAAAGGCAAGTTTGTTTTTTTACTAGTTTCTAAGCACGTAATCATAATATTGCATTTCCATGGTTATTTACTCACTACAAAAGATACTTAGTTTTTTAATTAGTAACATGTGTTTCATATTATATTTTCAGCCTTATCATTGAAAGAAATTGTTGCCCAGTGTGTAATATTCTTCTTGGCTGGATTTGAAACGACATCTACATTGTTGTCTTACGCAGCGTATGAACTTGCATTAAACCCAGAAATACAAGAAAAATTAATAGAAGAAATTGATGAAATTTTAAAGGGATGCAAAGTAATGTTACATTTTCTCATTTATTTAACATTTTAGTTAATTAAGTATCACTGCTGTTATAAGCGAGCATTTTTAAGATAAAGCTTAAAAGTAAATCATATATTTCCCTAGGTTTATTTAAAATTTTCAAGTTAAAATTTCCGTAGATTTATTAGGAACTCAAATAAACATGTCAAATTAATAGCCTATTGATTTGTTTGTAGCTCAACGGTCATTTTATGCACCTGAAAGCTAATTTGATCCTACAGTTTAAAGTGGAATCCAAACCACTGCAAAAAACTATATCCAAGATAGGATTCGAACCGTTGAACTGTTGAATTAAAGGCCAAAATACTAACTATTATCCTCATTTCAGTAGATTAATTATGAGAGAAATTCCAAAACAGTGACTGTTTTGTTACAAAAAAAAGGAAACACACACATTTATTAGAGAAAAAAGCTATTTTCTTACATATGCAACTTACTTAACACTTCCTAAATTTAAATATTTACAATATTTAAAATGATCTTCAGAATTCTCTTGTCATACCTTCTGTCACCACTTTTTATAATGAGAGTCTCTTGTGAGACTGAAAGAAAATTACTGCGATCCACCCACCTAAAACACGAAGTGAGGAATACTTTCTGGTGGAATCGAGCATCTTCTTCCGCCCACACATTGCTGCTACAGCTCAAGAGAATATTTGGATCAATTAAGACATTTTTTATCATCGCGTACCTTTTTCTTGTAATTTTCATCTTTTATGTAAGCTAAAAGGGTTTCTGAGATATAACGGTTTTGTAAATGGTGAAAATTTCCGGAATGCAGTGACTACTTGGCTTAATTAACTGCCTTCAGAAGAATATAATGAAAGAATTGAAACAACTCAATTGCAAACAAACTGTTCCTTAAACTTAAAAGATGATTATAAAGATAAAAAATTGCGTACGAAGCATAATTGTTTTCCTTCCTCAATTATTGCATTTTTCATTTTTATAGCAAAATGGTTATTTCTAAACGACCCTCCTATCTGTGCAAAAGAAAATTTTATCTTCATAAAATCGTATTCAGAACTTGGTATAATTTTTTGGAAGGTAGTTTAAAAAATAAACTAATTTAGGAAAATGTGAATACCTGAAAATATATATATTTCCTTTTGTTAACAGTATTCATTGAAAATATATTTTAAAATATATATCAGTATTAAAATGTTTACTTATTATACATATATTCTTCTGGCCTTTTTCATTTCATAACTCAATAACTAGGAATAGCTGTAGGGTATTCGAACGTTTACCTATTGTTGTTTTATTGTTATTTATGATACTTGGACAAGCTAAGCTGGCTAGCCGAATGCTATGCGAAATTAAGTCAGAAAGTTGCGTCTTTCGCTTAACCAGAGCAACACTAAGGTGAAAGTGTGTCTTTGTTCTAAGACTCCTCCAATAGATGGCACTACCAGAGCAGGCACTCTCTCAATTTTGACTTTAATCTGGAGGGAGAGGAAATTTTCTCCAGATCATTACACGTAGGATAACTGCTCAACGACCGACCACAGGACTTTTGATTCCACAAATTTAACAAGCACGTATATCGCATGTACTCGGTGTGTCTTTGTGGGATTGGGAATCGAACCCAGCCCTTCTGAACGGAGAGCCGATGCCCTAAACACTAGACTTCCACGGCCCATATACCTTGTTTTGTTAACCGAAAAGAATTTTTATAGATATTGGACCACAGCTACGTGTAATATATGTAAAGGTACGTCACCTAGAAAGCCATAATTTCTCCCTCGCGTTACACAACAATGATTACGATCTATCTGGAACTTCCTTACTCAGAAGGAAATAAATCTACCAATGGCATTGATTTTCGATTCAGCTCAACATGTTTGAGGATTTTAAAATCATTGAAAATCCTCCACGCATTATACCAGAATATATTTTATAGATAAGGCTGTATTTTGTCTCAAACTAAAAAAATACCAAGCACCCACCTCGTTAAATAATCATTTCTAAATTCATTCCAATAATCATTTCGAAATTCCAACTTCCATGTTCGTGAAGTAGAAAATTGTGAATTTTCTTCTCTTAAAAACGAAGAAAGAATTCACTTGAAAAGAAATAATATTAGCTTTTGTTTGTTTGACAAATTATTATCAACATAATTTGTATGTTATCTCTAATTTGCAGCTCATTTTAAGTATTATCCACAATCATAATCATCACTACGACTTTTATAGAAGCGGTTGAAATTCGCTTTCTGAAGCATTTAATTTGCTTTAAATCAATGTCAGATGAGAGACATTTTAAAACTATATTTCTTTAATTCTCTGGGAAATACCATTTAGCATTATTTTTCGAGTGACTACAAATGCTTATTATTTTGACACAATGAAATAAAAAACACTCATTCACCAAACGTCTCATTATGATGGTTTGAGCATTTTCGATGTCATTGCCATCAGACAAGACATTTCATAGATGCATACATAGCGTTGCAGGCGATCCTTGGATTATACCTTAAGGTTAATGGGCTAGGAGCCGCCCAACTTGTCTACTGATCAGCGTGCCTGACTGCGGATAAGGAGTTCCTGGGTTCGAATCCCGGTTCGGGCATGAATGTACTTTCTCTCTCTATCTATCCTGTCTTTGTCTTTTCCTTGTATGAATGAGGTGTGAATGGTTGCCTACCCTATAAACGGGTACCTATGGTATGTGTGTACTGAAGAAGTCGGACTCCACACCAAAGTATGGTTCAGTTGAAAAAGTGGAGCAGCGCATCCCATGTTGCCAGCTGGCACACGACAACAACAACAATGGGCTAGGAATACTTACCCATCACCAAGCGGCTCATAATTTTGAACCACAGTCAGGTGACGAAGTCGCACCTGAGCTGCCACCCTATTCTCCACATCCACGCCATAATAGTGGAAGGACTTTGGACGTCACAAATTAACGTAGACACGTTCCTGCCCCATGGATCTCCAGCAACCCAGTAAAAGGAAATGTGGCCACCCTCTCAATCACTGCTCGTGACTAATAATGTTTTTACTTTGCTGATCTTAACGGGAAGTGGCTTGAAGCTACTTGAGCCAGTGTAGCTCATCTTTCATAGATAGTGGACTTTTTTCAGATGTTGACGATATCTATCTGTCCTTCCATTATTATTTTTTCCCTACGAGGCTTACTGAGATTCAGGCCTTTTATCTAAAGTGTATTCCAAACTTCAAACGTAAAAAAAAAACCAAAGCAGGAATCGAATCTACGAATTGTTGAACGAAAAACTAAAACGCCGATTTTGGCTTTTTCTCATCCATGTTAAAAATGATGCGATCATTGTTAACTCACAAATCTGATAATGAAACTCACAAACAGCAATTTCAAATGATATACATTGATATCATGTGGTAGACAGCTTGAATCTTGTAAAGCTTTTTAATATCCATCATGTAAATTGTTTTCTAAAAGAACTTTCCATAGACAGTAGACATTACTCACGGATCGCATGGTATGAAATAAGGAAAACTCCCAAGCACCCCCACTGATAGACGTGCATGCAGAAGGAAGAATCTGAACACCCATCTCCCGTTGTTCAGCAATGCCTGTTATTGAACCTACGGCTTTACGCTCTCAGAGCACTGAAGTGAAACATTCAATGTTAGAAGTGGCTATGTTAAATTTGGGATATTATACTCCGAAGAATACAACTCTACATTACATAGGAAAATGATTTCAAAAGCATATTAATCATCCTCTTTATGAGAATGAAATATTTAATTTAAATAAAAAAAAAGTCATAGCAATGTCTAACATATTATCATTGAAGTCAACTACATGCTTCTTTAACCACTATTTTCCAATCAGGATAATTATTTTAGCATTTAGTTGAATTTTATGATATATATATATATATATATATATATATATACATATATATATATTCGTTCCACTAAAAATCAGATACCAACGTACTAGTAGATAACAATAAACACTTTTAAAAAACTTGCTTTGCTTTTTTTCCATTTGATAGTAATATTATTGTTTTTATTATACATGTATATATATAGTTAAATCTTTTAGTTATTATATTTATTGATAATTTACTTCTAATTGTCTTTTAATTGTTTTCAATTAGGACGGAGAATTAACATATGAAGATATACAGAAAGCTAAGTATTTGGATATGGTTTTATGTGAAACTTTACGCAAATATCCTGGTGCCCCAAGGTAATTTTCTAAACTATTTAGAAGCAAATATTAAGGACTAAAAAATCATTTATTTATTACAAACGGAAAACATAATAAATAGTTATTAGAAAATATTTACTCCATCGACAAATTTGATTTCTTTAAACAATTCAAAACCAATTTTAAATAAATTACAAATTAATGAGAAGATTATATTTATTTACCAGTTATAAAAAAATCTAGAGTCATGAAAATTTGATGGGAAAATGTATCACTCTTGTGTTCTAAAAGTAGCGAGCTCGATACCCAATCCATCAGAAAATATTTTGCTGAATATGGCCTTTGTAAATTGAAACGTCCAAAAGGTCCAATGTATTATCACTGATCAGGCATATTGTGTCGATGATAACATCATCTTAAGGGTTGAGTTTGTCAATTGATACGACCTTTGTATATTGAATATGGCCTTTCTATATTGATTATGGCCTTTGTATATTGATTATGGCTTTTGTACACTGATTATGGTCTTCGTACGTTGAAACTCCCAAATGGCCCAATATATTGTCACTGATCAGACGTATCATATAGATTATAGCATCAGCTTAAAGGTAAACCACGTCACTTGATCTTGATCCAAAATCACAAATTATTTGCTTATATTTAAAGGATTAAATTCTTAAAATAGGCAGCTGTATACATCTCATTACATCTTAACCTAATAATATATACATTTAATAATAATTAATTAATAATAATTAACAATAAAACTCTCGAGAATATATTTAGCAAACTAAAAAGATTGCAGACAATGTCCGACAAGGGGACATTATATTGGCTCTATTCTTAATGTGTCTTGATAAAATGTCTTTTCTAAACGTAAATTTTCGATGCCTTATAACGTGTTTTTAGGCATTTTTATTAAAAACTTTACTTTAAGAAAAAAAATATTGTTAAACGTCAATTTAAAGCGATTAATTAGAAATGATTAATGTTGTGACAATTAAAAGTATTTCATAACTTAAATGTTAAATTTTGAGATTGTTGAATTGTTGTGAGTTTTTAATAGATATGACGAGAACACGTGTCAATTAAAAACTATTTAACGTAAATAAAGTGTTTAAAATTATTAGTAGAAACAATAAAGCTTTAGTATTCAAGGTAAATAAGGAATTTGAATTACAAATTTCAATTACAGAAAACGTTTCTGCTTTGTGTAATTTTGTATGAATGTAGAAAACACATTGTACTCCTCCATCCCATTTGAACGTATATATATATATATATATATATATATATATATATATATATATATATATATATATATATATATATATATATATATATATATATATATACTACACTACTGGTCATTAAAATTGCTACACCAAGAAGGAATGCAAATAACAAAACGATATTTATTAAACACATACATTATAGTGGAAAGAACAAGAGATTAGATTTAATGGAAATTAGGATGTATAGATCTTGAGAAATCAGTACCCAGAGCAGCCACCTCTGGCTGCAATAACAGCATTTATCCGCCTAGGCATGGAGTCAAACAGAGATTGTATGGCATGTACGGGGATCTCAGTCCATGCAGCTTCAACACTATGCCACAGTTCATCGACAATAGTGGATGGTGAGTGATGGCGTGCCAATCGCTCGGCAACCATTGACCACACGTTCTCAATTGGTGACAGATCAGGAGAACGTGCTGGCCAGGATAACAGTCGAACCTGTTCTGCATCAAGGAAGCTCAGAACAGTACGGGCAACATGCGGTCGTGCATTATCCTGTTGAAACAAAGCATTAGGGAGGCCTCGAAAATAGGGCAGAGCCACGGGCCTTAACACATCGAAAATGTAACGGTTGGTGTTCAAAGTGCCGGTAATGTGAACAAGAGGTGATCGAGACGTGTATCCAATGGAACCCCATACCATCACTCCAGCAGATGGGCCAGTATGGCGATGTCCATTGCAAGCTGGCCATCATGGTGCTGTATACAGAACCGAGATTCATCTGTAAAGATGACGTGATGCCCTTCCCGCGTCCAGGTTCATCGCTGATCACACCATTGAAGGCGCTCCTGTCTGTGACGCAGCGTCAATGGTAGCCGAAGCCATGGTCGCCGTGCAGACAAGCCATACTGCTGCAAACGTCGTCGAACTGTTCGAGCAGAAACTTGTTGCTTTGCAAATGACTCAGGGTTCGTGACGTGGCTGTACGATCCCTTGTGACCATGCGAATAAGATGTCTGTCTTCTCTGCTGTTAGTGATGGGGGTCGCTGAGATCCTGCATGATGTTCCGTATGATTGTCCTGAACCCATCGATTCCATATTCTGCTAACAGTCATGGGGTCTCGACCGACGTGAGCAGCAATACTGCGGTACGATAAACCGCAATCCCGGTAGGCTATAATCCTTCCTCGATCAAAGTCAGACACGTGCAGATAGGCATTTCTTCTTCTTACACGAGGCTTACAACAACTTTCTTTGCCGAAAACAACGTTGAAACGGAAATTGAGTATGAGAAAACTGCTGTCAAATCTCTGGTTTTATACACATTGTAGATGTCGCTATACTGTCGCCTGCTTCGTATGAATGCGCTGAAAATCTAATCATTTGCATATCACAGCAAGTTCTAAATGTCATGCAAATTTCACGTGTGCGGTGTGCCGCTTTCCTGGTGTAGCAATTTTAATGGCCAGTAGTGTGTATATATATATATATATATATATATATATATATATATATATATATATATATATATATATATATATATATATATATATTCATGCATATATGGTACCAACCAACATGGTCAGCTTTCCTAGATGATCGAAACTAATTTGGTACTTACTTTCCATTATTTGCTTATATATCTTATAGTTATATTTTTTATAATTAAATTTGAATTTCTTACATACTTACATACTTAACTTAATGTCCTCTGTTTACTTTCTTTCAAATTACTGAATATTTGTACTTTTATCAAATGAATTTACTTTTTAAAATTTTTAATTTTATACAATAATTTATATTTTTGATTATTTTGATGGAACTGCTGAATGTTTTTTTTTTATGTTTGTCGTTTGATTATTTATTCTTACAATTTTTTAATACTTCTATTTTACTTTTGTGCTCAATGTAAATGTGTATGTCTGTGTGTGTAAGCTTAAACTCCCCTTAGGAACACACAATCTTACATCTAGAAATCACTTCATAAATGATGCACAAAATGGGGATCATTATTATTTGCAGTTTTTGACGATCCATCTATTTGGAAACTTCGAAATAATCGTGCAAACACTTGTTGCTTAAAGACGCCATTTTTTATTCAGGCACTATTAAATGATTGCACAGGCTTAAGCATACAATAAAAAATTTTTATTGCTAAGGATTGTTGTAGCACCATAATATTTCCCTTCAACCAGATTTGAGTTGGGCTCAAATATTTAGATGGAAGCACCCGGGTTGGTGTCTTCGTAATTTAGAAGCAAGAACAAAGCAGAAGACACCCGAATATTTGACCTACCACCCCCAGAGATATCTTTTCACTTGGAGGACAGCGACTGTGCTCAGTTTTAACGTGTCCCAACCGCCTTTAACGAACACAGCGGATATTCGGTTAAGCTGTAAAAAAAAATCCATAGATCCTGAAAATTTTGTAGAAAATGTATCACTATTGTGTTCTGAAAGTAACGAGCTCGATACCCAATCCATCAGAAGAGTACTGTGTTGAATATGGCTGGTCTTTGTACGTTTAAACTTCCAAAAGGTCCAATGTATTGTCACTGATCACGCTTTGTAGATGATAGCATCAGCTTAAGAATGGACCCCGTCACTTTATATGGCCTTTGTATGTAAAAACTTCCAAAGGGTCCAATCTATCCAAATGTCCACTTATTCCGAAGGATATTTGGGAACTGTATTTACTCCAAGTGAAATCATACCTCTGGGGTTGGCAGGTCAAGTATTAGTGGGTCTTGAAAAATTCGGAGAGATCTAGCACAGAATTAAATATGACTGTTCTAAGATTATCTGTTTTCTATATTCTGCTGGTAGAGGTCTTGTACAAGCATAAGATTTAAGTATGACTATCCTAAGGCAATCTGTTCTATATTCTGCTGGTAGAGATATTGTACGAGCATAAGCATAAGAATTAACCATGACTATTCTAAGAATATCTGTTTTCTATATTCTGCTGGTAAAAATCTTGTACAAGCATAAGAATTAAGTATGACTATCCTAAGGCAATCTGTTCTATATTCTGCTGGTAGAGATATTGTACGAGCATAAGCATAAGAATTAACCATGACTATTCTAAGAATATCTGTTTTCTATATTCTGCTGGTAAAAATCTTGTACAAGCATAAGAATTAAGTATGACTATCCTAAGGCAATCTGTTCTATATTCTGCTGGTAGAGATATTGTACGAGCATAAGCATAAGAATTAACCATGACTATTCTAAGAATATCTGTTTTCTATATTCTGCTGGTAAAAATCTTGTACAAGCATAAGAATTAAGTATGACTATCCTAAGGCAATCTGTTCTATATTCTGCTGGTAGATATATTGTACCAGCATAAGCATAAGAATTAACCACGACTATTCTAAGATTATCTGTTCTATATTCTACTGGTAGAGATCTTGTGCAAGCTTACTGCTATGATATAATCCACTATCTTTATAGACTAAAGTTCGATACAATCGAACCCAGGCACTTTTTGGTAAGTATTTCCCCTCCTTACACAATACATTTCACCAATTTTCTTTCTCGAAAACAAGAATAAAACGCATTATCTATTCGAAAAACCAGCTGTAAAATATAATACTTTATATACATTATAGAAGTTCATAATTGACTATCTATTTTGTATGATTTAAGTTCAAGTTAATCTCTTTCCTATCATAGCATGTTTTTTCTAACATGCAAATTTTAAGTTCTTAGCTCTGTGTCCTCTCAGTGTAGTAATTTTAATAACCAGTTTCTTATTACCAAATATCTCGTTACAAAAATTTTCTGTTAAGAGATACCGTAATTACATAAGGTAGTATCAGAGAACGATATTAATAATTAATTGAGAACCATTCATCTTGTACATAATAAAATAATTTCATTTTTTATAAAAAAAATCATTTTTATATACTAATACATATTAATAGAAATTTTAAGATAAAAAATTTTTTGTAACATTTAAACAATATCTTATACTGAATTTCCCAAAGTTGATAACCTGTTTCTGTCACTTGAGCCGCTAAACACAGGCTGTTGTATCGTAATTTTGAACCTTGATCAAATGACGAAGTCGATGCCTGTGCTGGCACTTTTCTTCACATACAACACATCAAAGAAGAACCATTGAACCTCATAGAATTTTTAATGTTCATAAGCCTTCTCAGCATGACGATTTTCATCTGGGTTAGATATTGAACCAGCTACTTTCGAGCTACAGGAACAATGATTTTTTTCTCACAATCTTCCCTAGTATTATCAATGCTCTTTCTGTCGTAAAAAATTTAAGTGCTACTTTCTAACTGCATCAGTTTTAATGTCCATTTGCATGGTAATAAAAAACGCAATAGCTTTAGAAAAATATCGTAATTGTGTAACATAATATTTTCACACAATAATATAATAATTAAATGAAAAATATAATGTTTTTAAATAATAAAATAGAACAATTACTTTTTTAAATATAATATTATGTATCTATTATTTTTAACAAAAATTTTGAAATATTAATTTTCTAAACTGAACTAAACTAAACTACATGGCACGACAGCCCATGTGGGCCAAGGCCTACAGTTCCCATAACTGTTTTCATAACCGAAGGCCCTGGGATGCGAAGCATATGCCTCAGTTAGGTGGTCAGCCTAACGTAAGACCCCCAGTGTTTAGTTCCCAAGCATGCTTGGTACTCAGTTAATCGACCCACTGAAGGGATGAAAGGCTGAGTCAACCTTGCCCAGCCCGAGGATCGAACCTCGGACCTGTGTCATGGGAGAGTGAAACGCTGCCACTAAGCCACCGGGCTTCATATTAATTTTCACTTCTTTGAAATTTAAATTAATTTTATTTACAATCACACATTAATTAAAATTTAAATTATTACTTTTCATTATTATTTTGT
This sequence comes from Latrodectus hesperus, assembly GCA_037975125.1. Lineage (NCBI taxonomy): Eukaryota > Metazoa > Arthropoda > Arachnida > Araneae > Theridiidae > Latrodectus > Latrodectus hesperus. The sequence goes on from CM075853.1 coordinate 80,290,300, forward strand.
GAATAGTTTATGAACAATAACTTTATCATAATTAAAGGGTAATTTTTCGTTATTATTTTAACATTTATTTTAACTAGCCCTTGTGGCAACTCAGATACAGTAAATCCCTAAAAACGGAATTAGAAGCCCAAATTCCCTGTCCGATGGGGAATCTAGCTCAATTGCTATTTGGATACGGTCGTATGAAGACCGTATTGGCACCAGTGTATTAATGGTGTGGAACTCATTTTATGGAAATTAATTATGAAAATTGTTATTCATTAAATTGTCATTGTTGGATTGTTGATGTTAGATTGTTAAAATGAAGTATTAAAGACAATAGGACTTATCAATGAATAAAATCACGCAACCAAAACGTAAAGCAACACAGCTCTCATCTCATTTTAACATATTCATTTTCCTTTTATTTCTAAATTGTAAATATGTCCCTTAACCGAAGACTATTGGTCGATATGACCTGCACGTTAAACTCTCTTAGAAGTCCAATGTCTTATCACCAGTTGAATCACAGCTTTTGGAGATGGATACCAACTCAGTTGTCGACAACGTGATGTAAATATGGTTCAAAAAATGTGTGTGTTTGGTGCTTTTAGTGGCTATGATTTGCAAAAGCGTGCAGCCGGACAGGAATTATAATTATTTATAAAGAAGGAGCAAGGGGTAATGAAACCAAAACTACACTTGTTAGATTAAAACTTCGTACTCTTTGCCAGAAGTCAATGAGTTCGATGCTTAATCCAACTAAAGATTGTCATGCCGACAGGATTAAGCACACTTTAAATTATTAGTAAGATCCAATTTTCTTTTATTGGTATGTCATGACATTCACGGGATGTTGTCCACTCATATGTTGATTCTTAAATATGATACAAAATTATGAGAGTTACAAAATTATGAGTGATAAAATTATGAATTATGACTGTGTTTAATTGCATCTGTCACTAGAAATAAGTACACACACAATTTAAAGAGCGTACTTCATAATTCAAAAAAAATAAATAAAATAACTTGATTATTCTTAAATATTACTACTGAGCTATAAATATACTCGTACTTGGTTGTGAATTAAAAATAAAATAATTTCTCTTCAGTTGTGTAACAAATGCAAATCGTTAAGTGTTACAATAAAATTGAAACTATAAGCACAAAATTAATTTTGAAACACGCAAACTCAATGAAACTTCATTATAGGATTTTGTTTTCTTTAGAAAAACTTTCTAAATTTAATAAATGGTGACGAAGATAAAAAAAAACAAATGGCTATCAAAATACCAATAATAATCGCTTTTCCTGAAATTTTCCTACAAATCTTTTCAATACGGTTAACTTGCTGGAATACTTTCGTCATCGAACATTGAAATCGGCAAAATTGTGGAGACCCCAATTGTTCACTTTGAAAAGTCTTCCCCAAATACAAGTTATTTTATTTCGTACAATATGTCATTTTAATAATTATTGATCATGTTACTTACAAAAATTTGATTTTGAAAAGCATTTTATGCCTATTTTTCTTCCAGGTTAGACAGGATGACATCGGCCGACTGCAAGATAAACAATATATATTTACCTAAAGAAACTGTCGTCACAATATCTATGTATCCAATGCAACACGACCCAAAGTATTTCCCAAATCCTGAAGTTTTTGATCCATTAAGGTAAAGGTATCAACTTTTTCACCGCAAAGATTTTGAAATTAAAGTAAAATTAACAATTTTGCAAACTGCAATTTAATATTACTGGGTTTTACTATAAACAAGTTTTATTTTTAAACATAAAAAGGTTGTTTTTTTCTTTCCAGTTGAGATCATGATTACGCAACTTTATTACAATTCTCATTGGTTTAAAATACCCATGACGTCAGATGACGTTCCATATACGTCACATCGTATTGAGACGGTGACGTAAATCCGATTTCTCGACAAATTTGCTGCCTGCCTTCAAATCGCATACTTCGAGCGGCAGCAAACAAGGCGAAGTTCACCATCAAATGTCTGAGTGTCGTCGGCAATGGAAAAAATCTATTCATGATTTTTACTATACTAACGAAATATTTTTAATTATATTTTCTGTTTGTAAAAAATTTTAAGGACTTTAAAATTACCTCTTCTGGGGCCGTGGTATCCTAATGGTTAGGGTATCAGCCTTCCATCCGGAAGGGTGGGGTTCGATTCCCAATACCGCCAAAGACCCACTGAGTACATGCGATATACTTGCTCGTTAAGTATGTGGAATCAAAAGTCCTGTGGTCGGTCGTTGAGCAGTTACCATAGGTGCAATGATCTGGAGAAATTTATTCCCCTTTCAGATCAATGCCAAAATTGAGGAAGTTGATCCTCTGGTGCTGCCATCTATCGGAGGATTTGAAGAGCAAAAGTCGTACTTTCATCTTTATGGTGCTTTGATTAAACGAAAGGCGCTCCCAAGACCCACCACTAGGCTATGGATGAAAGGATGACATTCCACTTTAACGACCTAAGTTGCATGTACATTGTAAAGTGTAAAAAAGTATGAAAGTTTTTAATACGTTTTTTAATCTCTACTATGTTAAAAAGTTTACACTCTATACTACCCTTTAATGTACAGTACACCTGTTTTCCGTAAATGAGATGATATCAATGAGACCGGAGAAATCTCCCACAAGTCCGAGTCCTACGCAATTGATCACAAATGTTTTCTAGTTTCAATATTTCGACACTGGTAAGAGAATATCTGATGTATTTTCAAATATTTATATTTTCAAAAAACACGAATCTGGAAACAATATAGAATTGACTCACGGTTCTTCCATATTCATCAAAATACAGATCCTGTAGGCATGTGTCCTAAGAGACATTTCGCTAACATCCTATCTTCTGATAATTCATCTTAGCTTTTGCAAAAATATTCGCTCTCAAAGGAAAACAGATTGTACAGACAATAAATTTTTATATGTGAAACGTATGTTAGTTTGCAAACCAGTAACTCGTATCTTTTTTTTTTTGTCGTTAAATTATTAATCGCCTATAGGACAATGTTGGAGATCCAATGGATCAGTAATTTCATCCGCTTCCAGTTAAGATCAGTAAATTGGAGCATCATTTGCCGCGGACAGTGATTGGAAGGGTGACCACGTACCCTCCCTCACTGGGTTGTTGGAGCTCCGTGGGTTGGAAACATGTCCATGCAACGTCCAAAAATCTTCCGCTGGTGTGGCGTGAATGTAGAGAGGAGTGTTCCAGCTCAGGCGTGACCTCGTCACCTGACCGTGACTCAAAATTACGAGGCACTTGATAGGCGAGTATTCCAAGCCCATTAGCCTTGAGATACAGTTCGGGTTTCCCCTGTATTGCTTCGTATTTATCGGGCAATAAAATGCAAAATCATTTTCAAATATCATCCAATGAAATTGCTTTAGAACATAAATTAAGGAAAGTGATATAGTATAATTACTAAAATATCCTTTAGTACATGTTCGTGAAAAATAATTTTGCTGTTTCCTCTAAAGATGGAATTCTTCACTTTTATGCTATTAATTTTCCAGCGAGTTAGAATTATATTCCTTTTAATATTTAAAAACGCCTACCTATAGCTCATTGACATTTCTTTGTAAAATGACCTTATTTGTCGAATTGACTAACCAATCAGATCTTTTAAATGAAACCTTAAAAGGAATATATGAAAGAAATTTGGCCTGTACATTGTTATTTGGTAATAATCATTCACAGTACTGTATCAGATTATACGATTTTCTTTTCAAAAAGTAAATAATCTAAAATCAAATTTTTTTCACTGACTTGTTAGCTAATGTAGTTTTTAATTTATGTTCTCGTATGTCCCTATGACATCATCCTATATCAGAGTGATTCCAATGAGATATCTGGTAGAGCTTTTCACACACATGCATATTGTTAACAAAACTTCCCTACATATTTGTGTTTAAGTGATTACATTTGCTCAACAATTAATACTTTCATCGCTTTTCATTGCTATGCCTAAAATTAAAACAACCAATAAACGATTTATCGATAACACACAGTATCAATATTGTATTTTTACCTTTAAAAAATACAACTAACCAACTATTATAATCTTTTCCTACTAATTTAGTTGTGTTAGTAAATTCTTCAGTTTACCTAGCTCATAAGTGAACAATGTGTTTTTTGACCTTCAGTTTATCAGTACGTGAGTTTGATTCCAACATTGAGAGTGGATATTTGTAGAAGTTTGGAATATATATATATATATATATATATATATATATATATATATATATATATATATATATATATATATATATATATATATATATATATATATATAAATATATATATATACATATATACACAAGTATTCCAAATTGTAAAGCTAGACAATGATTATCAGAACTTCTGTTCCCGTATAAGAAACTATCATTGTCTTTCCGCAACTTAAATCTTTAATTTTTTATTACTGCTTGACATTAAAAACTTTTATAATTTTTTATAAATTTTTTTAATTAATAAAAGTAACAAAAATCGTAGAAATGTATCAGTATTTAAACAATATTACGCTATCATAAGCATTTTCATGGAATCATTCAGTAGTAATTTTTAATAATATCTTTAAAAAGAGCTTATCTAAACTTAAAATTAAATAGACAGGAACAGGTAAAATTTGATATAACTTGAATTAAGTATTTTGCTTAAAATTCAAGAAGAGTTCTTGCAGATAGGAAACAAACTTATTTAGTAATTTTATAGAAATTTCGAATTGAAATAATTAAAGCTTTTTGAAAAATGCTTGTAAAGTTTCAAGACTAAAACTTGGCAAAATGTGGTACCACTTGTTTTTATAAAGCTCGTTTTGAACTAAGCCTGAGAGAATGAAGGATTTTATCTAGTATGCTTAGTTATCCTATAATTTATTTGTTTAAAAATTATATGTCAAAAAAGAGGCTAGTAATTAACAAAATTGTATTTTATAGGTTTACTCCTGAAGAAATTGCTAAACGTCATCCCTATGCATACATAGGATTTGGTATTGGGCCTAGAAATTGTATTGGAATGAGGTTAGCTACGCTGGAAATGAAACTTTTATTCTTTTACATTTTTAGCAGTTTCCGGTTCAAAACATGCCCTCAAACAAAGGTAAGAATCTTCCCATTTTCTTTTCTTTGTTTTTATTATTTTTCTGAAAGAAAAAAACATAATTTATATCAAATGAGATGATTTCAAAAATATTTGAAGCAGTCGTAAGGATTTCGTTAATGTAGTTTGCTTATTTTAATTTAACGTGTCAAAGTTATAATTATTCAATCAATTATCAAAATATCCGGTAAAGTACAAAAAGCTGCAATTGTTTATCCTTTATACTTTATTTAAAATTCAATTTTTATGATTACAGACCTTAAAACTGTTGACATTGACCTGCTGCTCAAGGAGAAACTATATACTCCTTATATAGGTCTTGCATTGTAAGTAATTTTACTTTTATTCAAAACTTGACACAATGTCGTGTAAGAAATGTCGGAGGGAACGAAATGGAAAGACGATGACTTTACAAATCCTCTGTTTGCAACATCAACGATAATCGGATGCGATACTGGAAACACCATGGTGAAAGAATATTGAATTGTTGCGTTATGCATCGCCACACAGATTTTGCACCTGGTATTAGGATTTGGGGTGGTATAGGATTTTAGTTCCGCAAGAAATGTCGGTGGGAACGAAATGGAAAGACGATGACTTTACTTTACAAATCCTCTGTATGCAGCATCAACGATAGTCAGATGCGATTCTGGAAACACCATGGTGACAGAATATTGAATTGTTGCGTTATGCATCGCCACACATATCTTGCACCTGGTATTATGGTTTGGGGTGGCATTAGATTTTAGTTCCGCAAGAGATGTCGGAGGGAACGAAATGGAAAGACGATGACTTTACTTTACAAATCCTCTGTTTGCAGCATCAACGATAATCGGATGCAATTCTGGAAACACCATGGTGACAGAATATTGAATTGTTGCGTTATGCATCACCACACAGATGGTACTATGGTTAAAGGTGCATTGAATTTCACTCCCACATCCCTCTAATACGTATTGATGATACTCATAACAACCATCCTTACATCTCTGTAGTATTAAAGTCTGTTCCCTTCCTGTACCTTCAGCTCTTGCGATAAGTCATATTCTTGTAGAATAATGAGTGACTACCCGTGGCATGTAACCCTTAAAAGTTCATTATCCATTAGAATTGCTTCTTTGACCTACTTGTTGTCCCAATCTATCACCTATCGAAACAGTTCATAATCCATTGGAATTGCTTCTTTGACTACTTGTTCTCCCAATCTATCGCCAATGGAAAAGAGAGGTCCATGTTTCCAGAACAACTAGCCTATATCAGATCAACTTTTCCATTATGTTAAAACCGCAAGGACTTAAGGATACATCCAAATATTCTTTGATTCTATGTAGAGGAATATAGTAGCAGTTATTGACAACAATGATAACTGCACTAACTACAGAATTTGTCAGTATTTACATTTAATAAGAGGTAGTACAATCCCTTAATCTTTGTAAAATGTGGTGTCTGCCAAATAAAAAATTTTCTGTGATATCTTTGTTGTTTCTTGTGGTAACTTTGTTGCATTTTGGGTGTACAGCAGTGTATGTTCAAGCTCTTATATGTGTAAGACAATTTTAAAGTAAAAATATTGCCTCATAATTCTTGTTGTTGTCTTGTCTATGACATCCAGTGAAATCAAATTAGATTGCACCATAGATGCTCAAAACTTCTTGGGTTATGTCCAAGACTTTTGGCTTGTAGGCAGTAGGTGATCTGTAGGATTTAGGTCTATATGCGCCTTATAAGTAAAAATATTGTATAAACGTCAAAGTACCATCCTGCAATATATAGGAAAATTATAAAGTTTCTTTCCCATTAATAATAACGTTTTTTCGCGACTTCATTTATTTAAATTTCATATCAGGAATTACTATACCATTCTTGAGTTCATACGAACATTAAAATATTGGAAGAATTTTATCTACAATTATAAAAATTGCGCCAGTGACACTGTTTTACACTTAAAATGCATTTGTAAATCATAATGGACAACCAAGCAGTTGATTATTATTATAAAGTTTCTTTAATCACACATTGCGTATTTGTGCCTAAACCCTTTAAGCACACATTACTTATTGTGTATAAAAATAAAACAAGTTTCAAAAATTTCAATTTAGGCAACCGAAGATGGTGTATTTAAAGCTTCCTTAATTGCTAAGAACAATAAGATTTTTTTATTAATTTGACACCATATAATAGGCATTCGGAGGCTGTTAAAAGCAGCTTTAACATCCACCAAATGCTGTTATCTTTTGGGAGGACTTTCTCATGGACTGAAACCATATTCACCTGACGCAATAATGAAAACGTGGAAAATATCCTAGCACCCACCCCCACAACGGAAAAAGCAGGAAATCAAAATCCATCTACCACTATTCAAAAAACTGATTACACCAAGTTAAGAATTGCAGCACATATTTTGGGACTCTACTATTTGTTCTTCCAGCAAGTAAAACGACCTGGTAGCTGAATGGTTAGCACTCTGACTTTCGATTCAACAGTTCGTGGGTTCGATTCCCACTTGGAGTAGGAATCATTGCAGTGGTTTGGACTCTAATTAATATATTAAATATTCATAATAAAATATATAATTATTATAAATCGCAAAGCCCAATTAGTCCACATATGCAAAAGATGACAATAAAGTGGTAACGGAACTACACCCACATCAAGTTGTTATTGACAGATCCAGGAATCATCAATTATTTTCGCTTTTTCAAAGCATACATAAAGGAATCCTACGATGAACTGAGCAAAAAACCCATTCACTTTTAAACAACATGTGATAGATGATACGTTTCTGTGTTCTGCATGCACATCTGTCGGAGTGGGTGCTTGGAAGTTTTTCAGGTTTTCTCCATTGTAATAAGTGAGTACGGCCTACTATCTATAGAAGGTCCTCTAGTGGTGGCCTTAAAATTACCTCACAAGAGCTTTAAGCCGTTAGTTTGTCCATTATGAGGTGTCAGAAAAGCATATCTAATGAAATATTTCTTTCACAGATACCTTTGGATTTTTTGGTTGGACAACGACTGCTGAAGTGTTCTGATGTGACGTTGATGATCGAGAAACGAGAGGACGCCCCCTGCCCTCTAGCGTTTTCTACTTGAAACTGCGATGTTCTCAAAGAAAAAATGCTGTTGCTGTTTGGAGATGCTGGATCATCTTTCTTTCCATGCGAATTTTTCATTGTTTAATTGAACCATCCTATGACATAAACAGACAGCATCTGATGCTCTAGCTCTTCAGCGAAATTTTGATATAAAATATTATGCTTAAAATGTGTGGAATTGTGAGGTAATTTGATGTATATTTAAACATAAATAAATTCATTACTCTAAAAATAAGCAGTCTCGTAATATATTTATTATAAAAATTTAATCATAAAATTTTATCAGAAGTGCTGAAAACAGTGGAATCTACATTCCACTGTTTACATTCCACTTTAGACATTTCACTGATAATAATAGCAGTAAGCAAGATGCCGCTAAATCAGTCGAAACGTATACCATTCACATAAATCTCAGTTCCAACTTACTTAAATCACAGATTGCCACCTTAAGAAGTTTATTCGAGACTTAAATGCGTTTAAAATTACAATGCGAATGTGGTATTACTACTTATTTGAGCAATTATGAAGTATTTAAAAAATTAAGGTTGGCTAAAGCAGAATAAAAATTTTAACAAAAATAAAAAATGTCCATATGTTTATATATAGATAGTTAAATAGAGATAATAGATAGGGCACTCCGTGGCTGAGTGGTCAAAGCATCACTCCGCTAATCGCTTGAGAGCATAGGAGTGTGGGTTCGATTCCCACCGTGGCCCTGGGTGTTTTCTTCGTTATCTTCTGTGGTTGTACATCTGTCATTGTGCTATTTGTCCTCTTATCGACGAAGACTTACAAGCGGATCTCAAGAATCAAGCATACAAGTCTGAATATATGTAATGTAATAAATAAATAAAAGATAATAGATATATACAATCCCAACATAAAGATATAGATTTTATGTTGGGCTAAATTTTTATTCTGCTCAAACCAACTCTGCTCAAATATATATATAATTAGAATCCTATTAGCGTGGTGCAATGTAAAGTCAAGCAATAGGTGGTTAAGAAGGTGATACTTTCACGTTCAGCAAAATAAACTGAAGACTATACAATAACTCATTTCTAACATAAAATATGTCTGATGGCAGTTTTATGTGATTATTAACAAAAAGTGACAATTGAGTGACAAACAAACCATCCAACAATAAGCTGTCACAGAATTTGCAACAGATATAACCTCCGTTCAATGGTGCAACTATGTGCTTGTGCACATAACAATGAATGTTGTACACATTATTTTCTTCTTTCTATATGTACAATATATTGGTTTCATATTAACTTTTTATTTAAATTTTTTCTTGTATTTCCTTTTCCTTTTGAGAGGGTAATTAACTTCCGAATTTTAGCGGCTGTATCCTTTTATTTTGAAATGTATATTTTAAAACTCTTACAATATTTTTATGGCCGTAACATCAATACAAATTTAACGAGGTGTGATAAGTAAGATGTCACGAACCAGTCGTCTTTAAGATAGCTCAATAACACAAAATACCTTCGTTTCTGAGACACATTTATCCCATATTAACATACATAAACATTTATTATTAACACAAACGTAAATTGTAGACGTTTTTTCACATCATTCAAAGATAACATATATTTTTCATCCCCCCAGGAAGAGAGGGACTTCCGCTACCCCTGATAATCACTACAACCCCCGTTCCTCTCACTTCGACACGACTCAATCGATCATGTCTCTGTGTCTCTTCAGCCACGGCAACTAGACACACATCTAGTTGGCCGGGGCACATCAGTGTGTCTAGTTGGCCGTGCTTCAGCGGCAGAAATCAAAAGTGCTCATTTCTGTTAACTGTTTGATTTTCACAATAAGACTTTTACAGATCTTGAATTGTAAATTGTAATGATGAAAAACTGCAAATAGCATTGAAATGATTTTTTTAGAATTTCAATAACTGAATAAAACTATATTTGGGATTTTACTGTCATTTATTTCAATACCTGTAAACTGTCTCGATTGGAGAAAAGATTTTCTGCATGAAATTTAGACCTTCCACTTATATCAATAGTAGTATAAGCAGTAAAAAAGATTAAATTAAACCTCAAAATTTTAAAACATTAATAGATCATGCCTAATTTAATACTTAAAAATTAAAATAGATATTATATGAATTAGAGACACAAAATTATATTGTTTTCTTGCTATTAAACATTCGTTCTAATGTGCAAGTATTCGGAAAAATAAATTCCCATTGTAATTATTAAGAATATAAATTTTCAAATAGTAAATCTACTTACTATTAAATAACATTCTTAAAATATTGATTCTTGTTACCTTTCTATTGGATATTTGCAAGTGTGAAAATCGGAAAGAAAAAATTTATCTCATTTCAAGATTTTTTTTGGTTTTCTATAAAATCAGTATTCTAAAATTATTTAAAAATGAAATTACATTGTTACCATTCTATCGGATTTTTGAAAGAGTTTAGACCAGTAAGAAACAATTGATCATTTTAAGATTTTTTCTCAGTTCCTGTAATACCAGTATTCTGATATTATTTAAAAATGAAATTACATTGTTATCATTCTATCCGATATCCGCAAGAACAAAAATCAGAAAGAATTAATTCCCATAATAGCTATTAAAAATATATAGTTGATGATAACTTTAAGTATATTTATTGGAAAGTTCCATTATGAAATAAGATACACAAAATGTTGAATAATTAATAAATTTTAAAAGTTATATTAATTCTTGATTTTATTTGGTATAATTTTATATTGAAATATTGTCAATATATTGGTAATATTCGAATCTATACTGTTATCTTGATAATATATAATCGCAACAATGATTAAAAATTATAAAAATTTATTCCGATTTCTTAAAAATGTAAATATGGTTTGAATGTAAGGAGTCTTTGTAGAGATGCGCATTATTAAATTACCAATCAATGAGATGATGAATAATTAATCATTTCTTAAGTCGTTTTATAAAACAAAAAAGCTTACTTTTAAATTGTAATTTTTTAAAGTGCTATTAATCTTTCGAAAATCATGTTTGATAAATTTTAAAGATTTACCTGAAATTTTAATATTATTTAATACATTTTTCCATTCAAATCATATCAATAACCTGATATTATTTGAATAAGAAACTGTATTTTAATCGTGATATCGGATATTTGGAATTAAAAATTTGGAAAATTAAGTTTTTGTAAATGTTATGAAAATATGCATATATTGACAGTAATTGTAAAGGTGAAAATTTTTAAAAGAAAGATATATTTTTAAATGGCATTCCTAAAGTGCTTAAACCTTTATCATTTTTTAATATTTTTTGAATTCCTTCTATTATGTAATAAAATTTTGCATTTAATTAATGAATATTAACATCTTGGTGTTTATATTATTTCAATATATGAATATCAAGATATTGCGATATTATTTGATTGTATATAAAATAATGATAAATACTAAATTATATTGTTGTCAAGCTAGTAAATATACGTAAGAGTGAATAAAAAATTATTGAAATTTTCACATAATAGATTTTAATAATAAACATTTAATGTCAAGTGTGAAGATATAGCTGGTGTTTTTTTCTATTTGGTAAAAGAGATCCTCATTATTAAATAACATTCTTAGAATCTTATTTAAAAAGTGATGTCTAGTGACAAAGTTTAGTATTGAAAACAAGATTTCTTTTTGCATTTTTTTATCATTGAGGATTGCCTTCCAACTTATCTAGTGGTCAGCGTGTCTGACTGCGGATAGGGAGGTCCTGAGTTCGAATCCCGGTTTGGGCATGGATGTACTTTCTCTCTCTATCTATCTTTCCATTGCACGAATGTGTTGTGAATGGTTGCCTACCCTATAAACGGGTCCCTATGTCATGTGTGTACTGAGGAAGTCAGACTCCACACTTAAATATGGTTCAGTTGGAAAAGTGTAGCAGCGCATCCCATATTGCCAGCCTAACTGGCACACGACAACAACAACAGCCATTGAGGATTGAAATCATCAATGAAACAATATTTATTTTCTCTTACTTAACATGTTTTCTTACTTGGCTACTTGTAAAAAAAATGTACTGATCAGGTATACCGGGACATTACATTTGTAATGCCCAGTATCAGTGCAAAATGAGACAAGTTGATATATTTTAAAGTGAATCGAAAATTAAACTTACTTCCAACTTCAACAAAGTTATTTATTAGTTTTAAGTTTTTAACGATTCAGTGAACAAAATCTTGATATTTCAAAGTCTTAACTTGACAAAATGACGATACAACACTTTTCTTAGATTCAAAATGAAAAGTCTCTAGTTCGGTCTCAGTCACTATTGAAAACTGAATAATACGTTTTTTTTTTTTTTTCCCTTTATGCATGCTTTTCTATTAAAATGTGTTCTAAGATATTTTCAAAGAATTCTTTCTTATAATTGGCACACAGATATGCTACCTGTAAAAATATATCAATTTCTTCTTATCGGAAAGTAAAAGTGAATCATAGAACTTAGTAACGACTAAATTATCAACTATCGAATATTAATTAAGTAGTTAAAATATTTCAATGATAATATTTAATATAAATGAAAAATTTCTTCTAGTAAATACTTCCCATTGAAAACAGATGGGATGTTTGAATTTTTTCTTCATGTTTCATTAACACTGCAAAATGGGGTGAATTTAATCTAATGATACTTTTAATGAATTTTAGAATCTTTCCATAGTAACTTAATCCTAGTATCTGTCACTAAAATATAAAGCATACACATATTTCTTGTAGTGTTTGTTAGTTCATCTGTTTATGGTTTACTTTTACATACGAGTGCTAATTCAACCGAGTGCTACGATTTAAAGTGGATCTCGGACTACTATAGATCTCCCGCCCAAAGTAGAAAAGGAACCAACGAACTTTTCCCACCAAAAAAATATGATGACTATATTTTACTGTACATATATACATAGTACCACAGGTGAGGTTCGAACTGTATCGTTAGGTTAAAGGGTTTGGAATACTCTCCAATCACTAAGTAATTATGAACCACGGTCAGATAGATGGCAAGGCCACTTCTGAGCTTTTCCTTCCACGACACACCAACAAAAAGACTTTGGACATCCCCCAACGTGGACACGCCCCCAATCAGCGGAGCTCCACCAATCCAATGAGGGAGATGATTTGGTTTATTTGTTTGTCATTCAGTAATCATTTTTTGATCACAAGGGCTAATAACACAAGGACCTACGACTTATAATGTATTCCGAACAACTATAAACATCCAAGCTTAAGGTGAGATTCGAGCCCACAAACTGTTGAACCGAAGGCAATGGCGCTAACTATTCGGTTACCAGCTTGTCTGAGTGAGGGAGAATGTGATCAACCGATTTTACAAGAGTCCCTCCTTTATAAATTTCAAAGTTTTTCAAACTTTTAAAACTATGATTTCAATATCCTTTTATGCGAAATAATGATGATTAACTCCATACTTTCTTCCTCTTTTGCAAAATTTAACTCAATAGGATAAACTCGTTTTTAAAAGACGTTTGAGTTGCTCGCCTGCTGATGAAGATAAATGAAGGAAACTTTTGTTCTAAAGACGTCAAAAGAAGAATAAGAGAACAAAGAATTCGCGCTTACGAATGACTGGAACCGCAGCCAACTTTTGATGACGTCAAAAAGCGATTCTTAAGATTTCTTTTTAGAACTCGGTTGTCCAACTTAAAACATTTGACAGAATAAGTCAAACATATCGTAAACGGAACAGTTAAAACCGTTCTATTATGGGAGACGCTTAATATAGAATATATCTTCTCTCCCCCCAACACTATAAACGAATTTCATTTGGGAATAGACTATTTTTCGTTCCATGCCTCTATAAAAATTATGTATATTAAATTTTCTCAAAGAAATTATTCACACATCCAGACAAGTGATTATGATACTGACCCTAGAAAAATATTTTTGAAAGAAATACATTTTATATATATATATATATATATATATATATATATATATATATATATATATATATATATATATATATGTATGTATATATATATATATATGTATATATATACATATATATATATATATATACACATATATATATATATATATATATATATATATATATATATATATATATATATATATATATATACATGTATATATATATACATGTACATATATATATATATACATATATATATGTATATATATATATATATATATATACATACATATATATATATATATGTACATATATATATATATATATATATATATATATATATATATATATATATATATATATATATATATATATATATATATATATATATATATATATATATATATATATACATATATATATATATATATATATATATATATATATATATATATATATATATATATATATATATATATATATATATATATATATATATATATATATATATATATATATATATATATATATATATATATATATATATATATATATATATATATATATATATATATATATATATATATATATAATATATATATATATATATATATATATATATATATATATATATATATACATATATATATATATATATATGTATATATATATATATATATATATATATATATATATATATATATATATATATATATATATATATATATATATACATATATATATATATATATATATATATATATATATATATATATATATATATATATATATATATATATATATATATATATATATATATATATATATATATATATATATATATATATATATATATATATATATATATATATATATATATATATATATATACATATATATATATATATATATATATATATATATATATATATATATATATATATATATATATATATACATATATATATATATATATATATATATATATATATATATATATATATATATATATATATATATATATATACAGTATTTCCGCTAAAGTCCCTTGCCACCCTCTTAATTTCGAAACGGCTGCTACTATATTTATAAAAGTGGTGTCTAGGTATAGTAAAGTAGCCATGCGCTACTGAATGAAACAGGCTACTGCGCCACCTGGTGGAAAACTGCGGAATTAGCATTCCTATCTCGAAAACGGAACGAGATAGAGAGAAAAAGTGATTTACAAAGTTGTAGAGCAACCTCGATTTAGTACGAAAAGATACATTGTAGGCATTAATGTGAAGAATACAACTGTTAAAACGCGCATTTGTTGTTTCGTGCTGTGACGTGACAAAACGATGTAAGAAAGAAAAAAAGAAATAGTTATAACAGTATATAGTACTTTATTTAAGATGTTCAAACTTCTCACCGTGAGCTGCAATGTACAGTTGGATCCTCACTTGAAGATCAGGTTGGAATATACACGTTGGAGTATACAGCGAATACTCAGCCATGACCATGAGCATCAACATACTACAGTCCCAAGATGTCTCTTTTATAGCTGTCTCAGGTGAACAGGCGTGACGTTTCTTACGCATTTGCATACTGCATACAAATTGTTAGAGTTATTTTTAATACTTCCGTTTCTCCCATTTCGAAATAAAAGTGAAAAATGAAATCACGAAAACGATTTATTGTTTTTTCAAATATGCACACGTATGATGTGCCACGTCACAGCACTAAACAACAAATGCGCGTTTTAACCATTGTATTCTTCACATTAATGCCTACAAAGTATCTTTTCTTACTAAATCGAGGATGCTCTACAACTTTGTAAATCACTTTTTTACCTATCTCGTTCCGTTTTCAAGATACGAATGATAATTCCACAGTTTTACACCAGGTGGCACGGTAGGTGGTTTCATTTAGTAACGCATGGCTGCTTTACTACACATAGACACCACTTTTATGAATATAACAGCAGCCGTTCCGAAGTTAAGAGGGTGACAAGGGACTTTAGTGGACATACTGTGTGTGTATATATATATATATATATATATATATATATATATATATATATATATATATATATATACACTACTGGCCATTAAAATTGCTACACCAAGAAATAATGCAAATAACAGAACGATATTTATTGGACACATACATTATAGTGGAAAGAACAAGTGATTAGACTTACAGGAAATTAGGATGTATAGATCTTGAGAAATCAGTACCCAGAGCAGCCACCTCTGGCTGCAATAACAGCATTTATCCGCCTAGGCATGGAGTCAAACAGAGATTGTATGGCATGTACGGGGATTTCAGTCCATGCAGCTTCAACACTATGCCACAGTTCATCGACAGTAGTGGATGGTGAGTGATGGCGTGCCAGTCGCTCGGCAACCATTGACCACACGTTCTCAATTAGTGACAGATCAGGAGAACGTGCTGGCCAGGATAACAGTCGAACTTGTTCTGTATCAAGGAAGTTTAGAGCAGTACGGGCAACGTGAGGTCGTGCATTATCCTGTTGAAACAAAGCATTAGGGAGGCCTTGAAGATAGGGAAGAGCCTAGAGCCTTAACGCATCGGAAATGTAACGGTTGCTGTTCAAAGTGCCGGTAATGCGAACCAGAGGTGATTGAGACGTGTATTCAATGGCACCCCATACCATCACTCCAGCAGATGGGCCAGTATGGCGATGTCCAATGCAAGCTGGCAATGCGCGTTCTCCACGATGCCTCCAAACACGGATGCGGCCATCATGGTCCTGTATACAAAACTGAGATTCATCTGTAAAGATGACGTGATGCCATTCCCGCGTCCAGGTTCGTCACTGATCACACCATTGAAGGCGCTCCTGTCTGTGACGCAGAGTCAATGGTAGCCGAAGCCATGGTCGCCGTGCAGACAATCCATGCTGCTGCAAACGTCGTCGAACTGTTCGAGCAGAAACTTGTTGCCTTGCAAATGACTCCATTTCTCAACTCAGAGTTCGTGACGTGGCTGTACGATCCCTTGTGACCATGCGGATAAGATGTCTGTCTTCTTTGCTGTTAGTGATGGCTTATTGAAACGCTTATTGAAGTCTTTTAGTCAAATATAAAATCTTTTATTTTACGTTTTTGTGCAAGGAACTTATTAAGAAACAAAATTTATATATATTGTGTACTATTATTTTGCTAACAAAACAGCGTCTCCAGTGACTCAATATATTCACACGACTTCTCATTAAGATTAGCAAGGTCAAGCATTATTTGCCACGGGCAGTGATTGGGAGGGTGATCACATATTCCCCCTCACAGGGTTGCTGGAGCTCCGTGGGTTAAGGTGATGTCGAAGTTAATTTGTAACTTCCATAATCCTTTTATCTAGTGTGGCGTGGGTGTGGAGAGGAGCATAGGTTTGATTTCCTCACCTGACCATGGTTCAAAATGACGAGGCACTTGGTGATTGGTGAGTATTCCAAACCCGTTAACCATAAAGGTACAGTCCGAGGTTCGCACACACCACTATGTGTGTAAGTATGTCGGTCATGTCGTGCACCCGATATCATGCTTTAAAGTGATCTTAGGTTTGTACGCATTGCCGGTATACTGAATAGCCACCGCAACATCTGTTAGAGGGTTGTTCTTCCATAGTTGCCATCACACCCATTCCAACAAGATAACACTCAACTACGCTAAGCACGCAATGTTCATGATTTCATCTTAATGCATTAGATTGATTCGCTTCCTTGGACTGCTTTGTTCTCGTATTCTATCCCAATCGAAATCATGTGGTCCATGCTTGCACAATAATTGGTCCGGTATACAACACCCGCTGATGTACCATATTAATTTTTACAAATTTTGTGTTTCATATTTTTAAAATTTGTGGATTTAATATATCTACGCGTATAATGAGTGACAAAACTAATATGAAAGGAAAGAAACGTCAAAAGTTTACATTTGATTTGGAAAAGGGCAATTTATAGCCCGACATACACCTCTGATTAAATTTAAATTCACATATCATGTTTTAAATGAAAATCCTACTACCCAAAAAACTATAACAAAATCTTCAAATATCTCTGTTGGAACTATGAACAAAATTATAAAGTCTGGTTTAAAGATAATAAAAGCAAAAAAGCACGATGTTCATCGCCTTACACCGAAACATGTTTCTCTGCGTAAGACTATGTGCAAATTGTTGTATGAAAATTATTTGGCGGGTGAAAAATGGAAATATGTAGCTGCAAATGATGAAGTTCTGATATATTTATCTGACCGCAACAAAAAAGGATTGATTTACTACCAGAAAAGAGAAGAAAAGACTTTACAAGTTGGTTTAGAGAAAACAAGGAAAGTTTTTCTTAAAAGTTTTATGGTTATTACTGTGTGTGTGTGGATTCTATTGTAACGGAAAACTTAAAGTAAGTAAAATTGTAAAAAATGTCAAATTTAATTCGTAATAAAACATATCAGAAGTATATTTTAACACACATTTATACTGAAGTAATTAATTCCTTAGTCCAAACAATTTTCACTGGGTTAAGTTCCATCAAATAGAGCAGTACATCTATTGGCAAGACTCCAAGCCATCCCTCTAAATCTACTGCTCTATTTTTTGAGAAAATGAAAAATGAAACCAGAATTGAAGTTTTAAATGCATCCCACCCAAGTCCCCTGACGTGTTACCTATGGATTATACTGTGCATTTGAACTTTTAAAACAAGTTCTTTATAAGCGGCATCCCCAACATTGAATTGACCCTGGAAGATTGTAAAGGAGGAGTGGAACAATGTTAGCCTTGATATTTTTAGAAAAGGAACTTATATCTCGGAAATCAAGAAGTTCAGAGAAAGGGTTATCAGACTAAACATATTAGAAAATTAATTACCTATAATTATTTAATGATATACCTTTGGAAAATCATTACAAAAATGTGTGAACACCTTGCTATTTATAAACTTTATGCCTTGTCTTAGATGATCAATTTTTATATCTAGTCATGAAATTAATATAAAACATTCATATATATATATATATATATATATATATATATATATATATATATATATATATATATATATATATATATATATGAATTTTTATAACAATTGGGAATAACTTTTATTCATTATATTTCCTGGAATAAACTCGTTAAAATTCGAAATATTTTCTAATCAAAAACGATCACATACAAGAAAAACAATATTTTTTAAAAAATATTCCCAAACATTATTGCAATGCTGATACATTTTGTAAATTTGATAAATTACTTGTATGAAGAAATCCATTTCAATTTCATTTATATTGCAATAATTTTTGGGAAAAATTTCTTTAAAATTTTGTTTAAGTCCTGTTTGCAGAAACTTTTCTTTTACTACCTTTATATTATTCAATTAAACATTAGTTATTTGAATTTGTAAATCAAATCAAAATTTTAATATGACCAAAATTAATTATGTGCAGGATCTATAAAAGGTATATTTCGAGTGAATATTAATCTATTGATATCAGCGTAACAGATATTTTATTTCTGAAATTTCAATTAAATCAATAATTACATTTGGGTTTCGTGATCTATAGCATTCAATGTGAAAGACCATAATGAGAATGAATGGTATAACAGATACCGTATGATTCTCGTTCATTTTGTAAAAATCATAAATTTATTTTGCAATTAAACATTGCGTCTAAATAGCATATTTGTAAGCAATTATAGTAGCTAAGATTACATTTTACTTATTGATAACATAGAAAACAGAGGATAAATACCTTATTTTTAAAAATTCAAACTCAACTTGATGGTAAGACTTTAAACAACAATGTTGGTTTATTTTTATATATGCCACTTGCTTTTGCAGAAACGCACGTGAGCACAATAGTACCACTTATTTTAAACAAAATTGGCAAAATGCCAGAAATGTCAGGTGCGGTACATTCTTACTTTTTAAATTCATTTTATGAAATCGTTTAAAATTTGATGTGAAGTTAATAAAGTAAAATATTATTTAAAATATGATTTACTTTTTGCTCATTATGAAGAATTTTTTACAAATGTATGTATGTGTGCACTTTGTTTTAAAAAAGAATAAATACCTCAAACTTGGAATTTTTATAGATAAATTATTTAAAACTGAATACAAGCCTCTGCAATTTATAATCTCATAATAAGTATGAAGAAATAAATGAATGGATATTTTACTTTTTTAAACAATTCAAATATGATTACTGCACTCGATATACTTCAATGAGGCAAATATTTTTCGATGCAAACTCGTGTTTCTGAATTAAAATTGGTTGGTCGGAAGATAATTTCAAATTTTTTTAAGTTCAAAAAATTTATTCCTAATACATAAAATTTCTTTTTGAAAAATATTAAATATGTATTCAATTATTTAAGGAGTAGTCTATATTGCACTTATGAAATTTGAAGCGCATTTATAATTGCTAAATTCTGTTATCGTTTCACAATTGCACTTAAATATTTTTGTAGGAAGCTCAATTTATTTGGTAGTTTTGGTGCTTATTGCACATAATCAAAAGTGTAATTCGCTTATAAAGTTTTCCTTGAATCGTAAATTCGATTTGCATTACTTTCTTCATAAGCCAGAAGTAAAAGAACATGGATTTTATTACACAAACCTATTTTGCAAAAACGCACACTTCACATATCAAATTTCCTATTTCGTAAACAATAGTAAAATCCGTTAATTATAAAACTAATATAATAAATAAGTTAAAATAGGTTAATTTTGAGCGAAATTTTTAACAAATTAAGCTTTTTCTACTTAAAATCTAAAATAATTCTAAACAGATAACAAAAAGTTTTTAATTATTCTCTCTGATTTATTAATTCACTCATCTATTTGCTTAACTGATAGCTAAGGGATTAGAAATTTGGACTTCTTTTCAGCAATTCGTAATTAAGATTCCTATAACGGATGTAAACGTTTAAAGATTTCGAATACACTATAAATTGATGATCCTATTCGAATTATACTTTTTATCCAAAAAGAGATGATATACATAAAGAGAGAGAGAGAAGTTAACTCATGTTTCTGATGACAATCTGGTGGCCAATTAGTCGAAATCAATTTCCAAACCATTTCATTCACAATAAGGTATCAATTTATGGTGTCGCCATTTATAATAAACATTTATATTGTTCAATAAATCAACAAAATTCTTAATCTATTTGTCGAGAAGAAAGGATCCGGAACTTAATAGGTTATTTCTTTTATTTCGACAAAATCCTTTTAATCCACTTCTATTTCTAGAATTTCTTTCAACTAATCTTTAAGATAACCAACCCTCTGCAATGATATTTATTGTCTCGAAAAATGTATGTGTGTGAATAAAGATGTAAATATGTGGTCTCATTAACAACTGCTTCGTCGAAGGATTGACTATGGGGTTTAAATTCATTTGCAATGTCAAAGCTCAAGATAATAGGTCAAGCTACTACTACATATGTTGGTGCCATACAAATGTATTTCAACTAGGCACATTCTTTCGAATGAGTAGAAGTTGAATCCTTGAACCAACAGCCGGATTATATTTACCCTGCTTTTTCAGGCCACAATTAGACTCCTATTTTGGACGCTTTGACTTCTGGGAAGGGGGGAAAGAATCGAGGGTAAAAGTGCGGTCTTGTTTCCTCTCACTCTTGTTCACCATTCCTTCTGTCTCTCTGCTGGTGTAAGGAACAGCTCGTGGCAATGGTAAGAATTGTTCACTTTCTTTTTTGTTCACTCTCTTTTTCATCACTGAGCCTGTTCAGAAAACTGAAAACACTTGTCTCTGAATCTTAGAAAAATATAGCATTTATTTGGTTCATAATATTAGTTGGTTTTTTATTGTATTTAAAGTGAAAATTTATATAATGGTATGTCATTTTTTTTAAAATCTAAATCTTTGGGTGAATTTTAAAATTTATTTAACTTCTCCCACTGTGAAGTTAAATGTAATTCCATAGTTAAATTGTTGACTTTGTGAAAGTAATTTAAAGTTTAGTTCCTTTTTGTGTTGTTAGATATTGCAGCAGTTTACAATTTAATTTATTACGTTGAGGTTAAAATCTTTTAATACAATATAAGAAATGTTTTATTTTATAAATAACTATTTAAAATAAATTATTGTAAACCATGTATATATAAAATAAATAAATGCCCATTATTCAAATTAATTTTAATTCAAGGTGAATTTGAGAGCTTTATAAATAGGTTATCTCACAGTCTATTGAAAAAGATTTTTTCTTACGTAAACTCAATGTGATTTAAAAATGTTCGCTGGATTTACACTCAGCTCTAAGTTGAATGTTTATGGTGATTCGTAATTCACATTAAACAGAAAGATCCTATTGTAATAGCCCACATGTACAAAAGATGTGTATAAAGATGATGACAATAAGCCAAATTTCATTCTTTTGCCTTCAATTATACCAAATTTTCTGCCTTTATCTTCCCTTAAACATCATTTGTGTAAATAGAAGCTTAGAATAGATCTGAAAATATTACTTCAACTGATGTACTTATGCAATGCAATCGAATATTGTTATACTGAACTTCAGGAAACTACAGAAATTATTTCACAAAGTTTAAATTTGGTTAATGAGAAATTCACATGTACTTAGGTAATCTTAAGGAATTAGAAACTTAAGTAATTTTTTATTATATCGACGGTTTTTAATATTAACTAAACGATATATATATTTACTTAATCGAATTCTAATGATTTGTAAATAATCTACATAAAATATAACATTTTGTTTTACTAATAAACCGACCTATGGAGAAGTAGTTAGCGTCCCTTACTTCGAATCAGTAGTTCCCAGGTTCGAATCCTGGTTAAGTCATGGATTTTCCTTTCTCTCTGAGTGTGTTTCTTTATCCTTTCATGGATGGTACATCCACTAGGTGCCCCACTGTATAATATGACATCACGTTCACCCTTTGTAGCGCTGAACAGGTGTATCCTAAGAGTAGCCGGACATTAGATAAAAATACCTTATTATAGTTTTTGATATTAATATGTATAGTTAATCATTTTAATAATATTCTCATAAAGTTGATTTAATATTATGATTAACAATATTAACTCAGCGTATGTTTTCTAAATGAGATTAAATATTCTTAATTTATTAGTCTTAAAAACAAAAAGAAAGTAATGCTATCACATATTGTTAAACTTTAATCATTTTAGTACAATAAATAGCATACAGTTATACGATTTTATAGGAGTTATTTTTATATTTCTTCTCAATGACGTTTCAAACCATAAGTTTAACCGTTAACAATTTACAATAAATAAATAATATTAACCACACACACACAGTGTACTTTATTTTTCTTCTTTTCCCTTACAAGATCAGTTTTTGCACTTAAACTTACAGAAGAAATCACAAAATCAGGTATACGTTAGAGATGAAAGTCTGTTTTAAATAAAATAAAATACATATCTTTGGAGCTCTGCGTTTTCTCAAGTAGTAATTATTGTAGAGTATGAATTATCAGTTTAAGTTTTTATTTAAGTAGTACGTTATTTTTCTCAACAAATAATTCTTGTATTGTATGAATTGTCAATTTAAGTTTACTTAGGTAATGTGTTATTTCTCACAAGTAATTATCGTATTCTGTGAATTGTCAGCTTAAATTGACTTTAGTAGTATGTTAATTTCGCAACTGATAATTATTGTACTCTGTGAATTACTAACATTAATTATTAACGTTAAAAAAGTACACACATTTGTTATCATTTAGTACATTTAGATTATTTAAATAAACAAATATTTATAGTTGAAATTAATATTATTTAATAAATTTTTATAGGCTGACTTGAAAAGTTACGAAGTTGAAGGTAAGAACATGTTATACATATTTATTTCCTTCCTTATTTATATTTATGATCTTTGTTGTTAACCTCCAAAAAATATAATGACTATATAGTTTATATACCTAAGATTATTATCTACAGGTATTATATGGTATTATTTTAGAAAAATAATATTGGATGGATTATTTTAAAAGGAAAAAAGTAATGCTTCTTTCCATTAAGTTTGTTTATTTTTATCACATTTACTTAGTAAAAGCAAAGGATATTAGTAAATATGCCTTAACAACAAAACGTGTTATATATATATATATATATATATATATATATATATATATATATATATATATATATATATATATATATATATATATATATATATATATATATATATATATATATATATAATTAATAACGTAAATTATTTCAAACAATATGTGTGCATGGAAGATCTATGATTTTTTTTCTCAAATAATATAGATTTTGATCTTAAATTCCAGTAGAAAAAGTTTTGTTTTTTGGAGTTTATTAAAACAAATTCCACGCACATCACACATTTATTTGAAAATTTTAATAAGAACAAATTAAAATTAGTTTCATTTTTTAAATCAGAATTAAATGCTTTTAGTAGAGGCTGTTATAGTATTGAACTGCATCAGAAATTCCCCCCACCTCATTTGTAATGTGATCTATTGTGTGAGCGGCCCTAAAAATAGAATGAGTTCTGCTGATTGTCTGTGTCTAAATATAGCATAGGTTCAATGCTTACGTCCAATTCCTTTTAAGGATTACATTTGGTGACGTGCACGGCAATACAGAGTTCTTTTTTATTCGTGTGCCAAAGTAGGCATTGTGTTTTTATAAAAAAGAAAGTTGTTTTTTTAATATTTCGTAAAATCTCTTCCTGCAATAAAAATTTTTGTTTGATAACTTCTAGAAATTTAGAAAAGTATTTTCACAATATTCTTTTTTCATCATTTATATTATTATTTTCTATAACAATAGATTGATATTTTTATTATTTATTTATTATATTATTATTATTTATTATGATTTTTTATTATTTCATTAAATCTTAATTTAAGTTAAATACCATTCTACAAAAATTATGAGTGCTTTGTAATTGTTTATAATTAACTTTATAATTGTTTATAATAGTGAAACTGCAAACAATTTAAACTAACGAAATATTCAATTTTTTTTAATTTTCAAAGTAAATTTTAGTAAAATTATTAATTTTTTTTAAAATATTTATTGAAATAGATATCATAACTTAACATAAATTTTTATTTTATAAATAAATATATGAATTTTCTGAAGAACTATAATAAGAATTTCGTTTCTTAATATAAAATTAAAGATAAGAAATTAAAGTAATTAAATAATATTTTCAAAAGAAAAAAAATATATATATATATATATATATGTGTGTGTGTGTGTGTATATATATATCTACATATATATATATATATATATATATATATATATATATATATATATATATATATATATATATATATATATATATATATATATATATATATATATATATATATATATATATATATATATATATATATATATATATATATATATATATATATATATATATATATATATATATATATATATATATATATGCCCCCTCCGCCCTACCGCCGCCCCGCCGGCCGCCCCGCGGGGCGCCGCCCCGCCCCGCCGCCACCCGCCCCGCCCCGCCTATATATATATATATATATATATATATATATATATATATATATATATATATATATATATATTGCCGTCGTTATGTTTTTAAAAGTGATTAGTGATCTGGCCGTCAGCTCAAATGTTAATGGTTTTGATTCTTACGTCAATATGTGTATTTATAATTTGGAACCTAATTTAAACAGTAAATTCTGAGAGAATTGGTTTTCGCGTGTCAAAAAAGTAACCACAGAAAGCTTAACTGGAAAAAAAATTTAATGGTTAATGATACGAAAGTACACAAATGATTAAAAATAAAATTTTCTGATATTTCTTTTAAAACTAATTTATGTATGGTATGACCGTATAGTATAGCTTATGATGTATAAGTATGGTATGGCCATACAGTATAATTCTTAGAGAGAATAGTAGCTCATATATATTTTAATAAATCATGATTCAATTATTCAAAATATTTTATCAGATATAGTGAAACTCTTTCACTATTAAAGTGGCAAACCAATATTATTTATATTTTCTGAAGAAAATTAATTTACTTTTGAAATAAATTCCTATAAATTAATAAATATCTTTAACTTTTTTTAATTTAAAGAAACATATTTAGAAATTAATAAGCAGCTATTTTTTACTTTTTTAAAAAGTTGATACAATACTGCTCGTATCCTATTTCATGTTTACCTATTATTAAATGTTTTCATTGTTAAAATTATCAATATATACCAATGACAAAACACAGAAATAGTGTAAAACCAGTTTTAAAAAAAGTGATAGTTTTTAAGTCCTTCTCAAATTTTTAATCGGAGTTTTATTAAATAAACAGTGTGTCTTTTGCTATAAATATAAATGAAATAATTTATATATATATCCAAAATTTACAATCATATTTGATGTTAGTTATTCCCTAGGCATCAAACGGAATAATAAGATCGCTCGGTTATAAGTTCCATCACATATATCCCCAGTATCAAAATATCAGAAATTTATAAATTCACCGATGCACCTTAAGAAATCAGAATTACACGATTAAATTTAAGATAGATTTTCAGTGTTTATTACAATATTATTTATGAGTTGCTTTGTACTGTTGTTAAGGACAGTGTTCCTGCAGAGTTCCTCTCTCTTACAGAATGCAGAGCCTCCTTCGAGGTGTACGACACCACCGGCGAAGGGAAGATCGACGCCGTCTGGTTGGGGTCTTTGCTCCGAGCTCTGGACTTGAGTGTAACGCAAGACACCGTAGAGAAGGCCGGAGGAACCAAAAAGGAAGGTAAGCATTTGCTTGGCACCTTGTGTCCAAGGTGAAAGCTACACACATAAAAAGAGAGTTATTTCAACGGGTGGTGCATGAAAATTTGATTTACAAATACCTTATTCTATAAGGCAAGAAATATCTGAATAGATGTTCAAAGTAGGGTAAAAAAGTCAATGAGGACAATATAAAAGGATCTTGCAAGTTAATTCCAGACATGATCGGGTGGACTTGATGAGCCATGAGGTGAATTCCTCTTTCTTTCACATAATCGCCAACAAGTGCAGTTCGGTTTGGTTAGTCATTATCCCTCATAAAAAAAATAATCAGTCTCCAACAATTCCTCAAAAAAGTAGAACTATGATTCGATAATTTTCTTTCTACAGTGTTCTGCTACCGCCGTATCAACAGGGCATCTATAAAGATTCCCTCTATAGAAGGATGCCAATACTATCAAAGCAATCAATTTCTTCGTTGTTTTCAAGATAATATCTCCCATGATATCGATAGATGAAAATTAATCAGGATTCGCTCCGTGTGCAGAGCGACGATTCGTCATTGGACTGGACGTGGTGCCACTCGTGATTTGTCCAACAGTGGTGTTCATGGTTACAGTTGATCATCCGTAAAACTTTGTGAGAGAAAGACACACCGCTGGTCACCGGGTGTTTATACTCCTTTCGGTAAAATGTCTATATTCTGTTTGTTTTGATAACTCTCCGGGCATATAGGCCTCTATATATCAATTAGCCACCTATACATGTCTCTGTATCAATGTTCCAGACATACTAGAGACGTTTTCATACAGCTACCTACAGTTATATATGTAGCATCATACACATAAAGTTATCTAGCGATCCTCCGAAAAACTGTTACTCTTGGGAATTCTTGCCTTGTTTAACTATCGTATTTTGAATAGTTAACAGAATCTGAAAAGCATCATACCTGACGTTTATGACCAATGGGCAACTTAAACTTCAGACTGTTCAGCTTAATAACGACGCTCATTTACAATCAATTCTTAAAAGATTCGTAGTAATCATTTTATCTGCAATATATCTATATGACTGGAGTTGTTTTCTTTAAAAAGGGAATTCCACACAGAAAATTTTTGCAGCTTCAAAATAATACTTTTCAACTTTAATTTCCACTTTTTAAACCTTTCCGTCATTGGATGAATACTAAGGACATAAATTGGAATCGTTTTCTAGATTAACATCAGTTCGTAAAATAATAGCGGTAGGGGTTTCAACTTATTGAAAAATATGCGCTTTTAATTTTAGTTTTAGATACCAATGCAGGTTTTACAGCTATCTTTAATGATAACTGCCTTGCGATTTATTTGTTTATAGTACCGTGGGATTTATTTATTGAGATCTATTGAGGTTTGAGAACTACAGCTTCAAATAAATCATAATGTACCACGGTTGACTGTAGAGAAGTTTGCATCAAGTCTCTTTTTCTAACTTGTTCTAACATTAAAATAGGTAAAGGCGATAAAATTTCACAAATCTATAAAATTGTAAAAATGATGCAAAATAGAAAATGTACTTTTTAACATAACTATATGTGATCATTTATATTTTTGTAGTTAAAATATATAAAATTTTAAATTTGTGCTGATAGAGCTGTCGTTACGCTAATATGACGGTAAAAGTAAGTGGCTATACATTTAGTGAAAAAGTAACCCTTAATTACTCAATAAATGTATTCTGTCTTCATTTTTGAATCTATATTTCTCTAAAGCAGATTTGAATGTGGCGTACAAATATCTGCATATTCATTTCTTTCGTTACTAGTTTTAATACTTTTATACATGACTTTTTGCTTTCCTTTCCGCAGGTGAAAAGATGCTGACCCTTGAAGAATTCCTCCCCATCTACAGTTCCTGCAAGAAGTCCAAGGACATGGGCCAAATTGAAGATCTGCTGGAAGGTTTGAAAGTATACGACAAGAATGAGAACGGAACAATGATGGCTGCTGAGTTGGCACACGTCCTGCTTTCCCTTGGTAAGCATTCATCAATTCCATTTATTTGTGGTAAAAGGCCTTCTAAATTGATTGAATTGAAGCACAAACATTCTTGAAAAATCATTCATTTTGTTAAACAATTTGGTTAAAAAAGTTTCTAAATGTTTGAAATGTAATGGGGTTTTATTTTACAACAATAATAATAACAGGTGATGTTTCAAAGAGATTTTGATGAGATGGCAGTTGAATGTTTAATCTTTTTAGCCTGCAGTTAAATCAATGAGTTGAGCAAATAGTCTATACATCAATAAGAAGGTATTGTTGTTGTTGTTATACTTATGACACTTGAACAAGCCAAGCTCGCTATACCTTGGCTATGTGAATTTAAGTCAATAGGGAGCGTTTTTCGTTAAATCAGAGCACCACGAAGTTGAAAGTACGACTTTGCTCTTCAAATCCTCCAATAGATGGAATCACCAGAGGATACACTCCCTTAATTTTGAAGAAGGTAGATATGAGTATGAGTTCGGAATTTATCTTAAGCTGTAGCTTCTGATAAAGGGAAATCAAAAGCTTGATATTTTCTATACTAACGTAAATGATAGCAAAAAAATAGTGCCATGCTTTAAAACTAAGCCATTGCTTTCTTGCCAAACATACAAACACGTAATGTTTGGCAAGAAACTGATTATGAACTTCTGTACGTCAACATTCATATTTTATAGTATTTTGTTCGAGTCATATAAAAAAATTATAAGTATTAATGGTCAGTAAAAAAATATGTGATATTATCGAGCAATTAATCCCGTTTATAGGATATTCTGTATAAAAAAGTAATTACTTAGGCAATTTAAGTATGAAAATTTACAAGATATGAGGGTCTTTTCCATGGAGCTAAAAAAGTTTTATTTGTAAAAGAAATACAAAAATTTCTTACCTTTAATTTCTCTTCTAATACAGTTTTAAAAAAATCAGAAAACAATTTCTAAAATTTGTCTGTTTTCTGTTACTTTTACTTTGTATAAGTTTTAAACTTTTCAAAGAGTTAAAATGCTTTTTGGGTATTTTTCCTTATACAAATGGTTCATAACAGACACTATTATAAGAATATCTAATAATTTTAGTTAATTACAGATAAAATGACGATAAAATTTACATTCGATGTAAAATTAATATTTTGGGGGACAGTACATTTTCTAAATCGAATTTATATGTATATATAATCGCAGCATCTGGAAAATTTAAAAAATAATAATATCTTTTATAATATGTTATATTAGATACTTTATAAAAATTATAATTAAATTTTTTGGGATTTTTTAGGTATCTTACTTACATATGAAACATCCCTTGATTTGGTCTAAATTGTTAGCTGGACACAAATTTTTAAGATACATAATCGTGATATTTTTTTAAAAACTTCAGTTATAAATGCCTCATTATATTTTCAACAATTCTTCTCATTCTAAAATTAATTTACCGAGCTGGTCGCAGAATGATTAGGATTCTGGCTTTTTCGGTTCATCAGTTCATATAGATTCGATTCTCACCATAAGCTTGGATGTTCATAATTCCCATTAATCTGTTTGTTTAATCTAATTATCTTTCATGAGAATATATATATGTATACATACATATATATAATGACCGTTGAATGATAAACCATACTCAAAATTTAATTTTTATTTAATTTCTGACTTCTGCCATTTTTACTAGCATGTTAACCACTCTGTTGTTGTTGCTTATCCCCTGACTGGCGTGACAGTACCATCACACCAACCCTCATGAATCCAAAAAAGTCAGTCTCTCAAGCACCACCTCCGGTCTCAAATCCATGTCCCCTCTCTCACACCCAATGCACTTTTTGATTTTTTGATGTTAACCACTCTTAAAGCTAATGCCACATTTGCTTAATATCAGCATAAATGATTCAATTTAAATACAAGTCCTGCCGATGTCCAATACTTTTGGTAATCTTTACAGGTGAGAAATTGACAGACAAAGAAGTCGATGACATCTTCACAGCCTGCTGTCCACCTGAAGATGAAGATGGTTACATCAAATATGACAGTAAGTTCAACCTGTATTTCTTCTTTATACATTAAGCAAATGCCCAAAAGAAATTTCATTATACCTTAAGCTAAAAGTACGAATATATATCGAGATCATGTAACTTGTCAGTTCTATAAGATAAAATTAAATATGATGAAAACTACCCGATCTTACGATATTGAAGTTTGTTTGAAGTAAAAGTGTGTTGTGATAAACTGATTTTAGAGCATAAAGAATGGTATGAAATGTACAACCTTTCAATTTCTATTATGGATTCATGGTGATGTTCTTCATACCATTATTTAATCTGACATAGCTGAGACTGAGTTCAAGGACGCAAATCGGACTTTTTACTGTAGAATTTATCAGAAAAGATAAAGTGGAACTTGCTTCAGGATAATAGACTGAAAAATGACTATTCAATAATATTCTAATCCTGGAATGCTAGAGCAAAAACTTACTTCAATTCTATTGACGACTCTTAGATTCCTTTCTTTTTCTTCTCCATGTCAATGGACACAGTAGAATATCATATTTCAGATTGTAACTGTTGAATACTCTTTTCGAAAACACAATCGAGTCAAAATATTTATGGGATGATTTAAGAATAGAAGTTTGAAGATTGCAGAAAATTTTCCCTGTACTTGGTATTCAGATTCAAAATTAAAATATCAATTTAGAATACTAGCAAAATAATTTTATTTCAATGCATCTAAATGCATTAAATTCCACATCACATAGATCAATAAGTTATTGAAAAAATATCTTCTAAATGTTCTAAATGTGTAAAGATATCACAGTTTAAATGATTTTAACAAGTGGAACTGTTTATTATTGCCTCTTATATTAAATATTTTGAAATTTATTCCTAAATTTATTTTAATTTCTTAATGAGAAACTTCTTACTTATAGAATAGCTGTTGAAGAAAATTATTTCTTTTGTTCTAAAGTGAATTGAAAACCGAATAGTTCTTAGATTTGCAAATTTGCTAATGAAGTTTGTGAGCCTTGAAGTATTGATGGTAATTTCCCAATCAACCACACTTTTGACTTTAAAGATTTTTAAATGTTTCACAATAGAACTTAAAAAGTTATAAGTAGAAAAAATAACAGAATCATGCATTTGATATGTTTTTTTGAAGTGGGAATAAAATACAAAGACTAGCAAGCAACCAAGTAATATATTGTTCTCTGTTTTGTGTAAGCTGCTTTCACAACTGTTGTGGTTGTGAAATGGTAGCACACAACTCTCGACTAGGTACAGAGAAATATGCTGACTATAATATGCAACAACTGTCGTGGTTGTCGCAGACAATTGTTCTCTATTTAGTCAAAGAACAATATTTCACTGATAGTAAAACTAAATAAAAGGATTATAGTTTACAAAAAAATTGCTACGTTCTTTAACCGATCTAAAAAAACTTTAAATTTAACACAAGAGATAGGGATATATTGAGAAAGAACAGCAGCATCAAAGAACAAAAAGAGAAGAAAAAATATTTAAAACGAAATTTATTTTTAGATGCATTAAAATTCTTCAAAAATTCGATAAACAAGAATTTAATAGTCTTAGATAATCATTGCCAAATTTTTCACAATACAGTTGGTTCAAAAGTACATATTTAAGACGTAAAACTATGGAAAAAAAGATTTATCTTTAAAAAATGATACAAGAAAGATTTGTACCATAATTTTTATGGAGAACGCAAAGAGAGAAAAATTAGATAAATCATTTTAAACAGAAAGTGCAAAATATTTAGTGATATTTGGTAGGCCATTTTTGGCGATATATTTAATAAGGAATATAAATAAAATTTTCAACAAGAATAAATGTTTTCAAAATATGCCGTCAAATTTCTTCCTATTCATTCATTATTACTCTATTCCAAACTTCATTTTAGAAACTCTCTTTTTCCAAAATTTCGCTTAATTATCATTGATTAAATTTAATTTATTTAACTGCGTTATTTTTGAAAACTTGTCTTTAATTTTAAACATTGAGTGTATAACTAGCATATTTTAGCTTCATTTCCACTCTAAAAATGAGTAACAAGCGTAAAATGATTATTAAATCATAATCGAATTACATAATGAATATAATGACTTTAAAATTCTCATATTTAATATACATTATCTTGTTTTTTAATATTCTTTCATGTGAATTTTTACTTTTGTTTTAGTTTATTTTCTTTTAATATTTATTGTGTGAAATATTTTGTCAATGTATCCATATGCATAGCATAGCTTTATATCATGAAAAAGCTTTTACTGCATTAAATGTGCTTTAAGTAGCTGCATTTAATTTGCTTTTAGTGCTTTTTATTGCTTTAGCTGCACATATCTCTGAACTGTTTCATTATTGAAAATGTACATAAATAGCATGCTCATCAAATAGCTGTATTTCGCTTTGCTGTCCTATAGTATAGTTGCCTTATATGCTTAGATTGTATAGATTTTTATGGAAAACTGAGGTGATATAGAAACAGTGTTGCTGCTGCTTTAAGGCTTATTTTTCAATCGCTTTGTTTTATTTTGGCTTTTAAAGGTAGAAGCTACCTCTTGCTTAGCTTTTCGGCTTCAAAGCTCGATAGATTTAAGTTGCAATAGAATTTTTTTCAAATTAGTGGCTTTTTTCAATGCTTATTGTTGTTCTTGCAGAATTTGACCGCCTAGTTGTTTCGCTTTTAAAGCTAGCACATGCCTTTTTTTGCTTCGCTTTCTGCTTGCATTAGCACAGCTTTTAGCACTCAAGTTTAAAAATGAATGGTTAATTAAAAAACCAAATTCTTTCAGCATTCGTAAAGACAATTTTGGCCGGACCACACCCAGAGTCGAAGAAATAAATACAAGCAAGAACACAGCCTTATTTACTGGATTCAAGAAGAAAGAACAAAACCAACTCTCTTTATTTCCACTCCACCGTTAACACCGCCCTCTAGCGTCATTTTCCCATTTTACTTTTAATTATTTATTCATTTTTCCCACACACATCAACTATTTCTACAACTCTTTCACTGGGTTCTTCTGTTCTTACTGTGTAAGGATGAAAGGGGTTTTTTTCTGTTAACATTCATGCAGTTGTAACAAAAACGCATTTATTGATTGAGAGAAAGATAAGAACTTTGATTTATTTTATGAGATTCACTGCACTATTGTGCTCCGGTCATAAGCGAATAACTATTCCATCATGCATTTCTCTATCAAATCTTGAACGAGAATTTATTAAGACTGTTTTGTGAGCATTTTAATGATACAGAAATAATAAAAATATTTCTAATTATGCTTTATTGTTCATTAACATGAAACACTTTCCAATGTTAATTATTTCTTAATGGACACGTTCAATACTATTACAATATTAAACAAATACAAATGAAAATGTGTGAAAAAATGGCACTAATTTTTAAAAATGAAAAAATCCTTTTTATAAATATTAATTTCCCATTGACAATTTAATAAGATATTTATATAAAACGGTTTCCTTTACGTATTTTTTCATAATAAATTCAATTTTATAAAACATTTTTCTACACTTTTTAGTTTCTTTCTTTTTTATTTTTATACCAAATATTTGTTTATGCAATTTTTGTTTTTATTTTATTCAATTAAGGTTATTTTTGTTTTCTTTATTGAATTAAAATTTTTCGTTTATTGAATTGAAATTATTTTAGTTACTAAAAATGTTTTCTAACTTATTCAAAGATGGATTTGTATATCGATAAAATATATATTGAATCATTTTTGTATTTGTTGCATATATCGTATTTGTGTAACATTTTGCCCGTGTAGTTTAATGTAAGGAGAGGGGGTTATTTATTTGTCTTTTGTAATCTTTCCGTAAATTAAGAAAAATATTAGAAAGCATGCGGATTTTTAGTATTTATCGCACAAGAAATAAAATAAAACATGCAAGATGCTTAGATTAAAATATTCGAAATTGAGTTGAATTTAAAACTTTTCGATGAATAAAAAGTTCAACATAAAAATTCTATTATTCTATTTTGATGTTGTAGAAGTTATGTGGATGGAAAATACAAACTTATTCTCCATGTTCACATCAAGATCAAAAAATAAAATCCCAAAAAGGTGATATTAATGACTATTACATCATTTTCAAATTCTAAAATATTTCATGATGCAGGAACTCGAGTCAGCTATTTTTTATATCGGTATTTTTGTAACTATCCTCTATTTTCACATTGATTGTAATTAAAGTATAAAACCAACAACGATAAAATTTTTCAAATCTTAAAACTTTTTTCAAAAATTTATGCGATTTGAGGATTTAGAAAACCGAGTAGAGACTATTTCTTATTTTATCACAGTATGCAATTATTTTTTTATTTTCAATTAAGTATTCGAACTAAAGAATAAAATAACAAAGATTGGATTTTCTAAATATCAAATCTTTTCAAATTTCAAGCGATTCAATTAGTTTGAAATTCGAATTATCTGTGTTTTATTTTAAAATCTTTTTAGTTGTAAATGTGGAAAAAAAATTTTCTAATAATAATGTAAAAATCATCTAAAAATGTTTCTAAATGATATCATTTGTTACTTCCAGTTTTTGGATTCTAATAAAAAAATATATTCCCTAGATTCGAGTATTTAAATCTCGATTTTTTTTTTTCGAATTTTTAAGCTCTATTCATACTTGAATATTCTGGGTTTACTTCGCCAGTGGCTGAAAAATATCCCAAATAAAAATTATACATCAATAAGTGTTCAATAATTTTTCACAAACAAAATAATACTGCTTCTAAAAAGAGATATATTATGAATGAACAACTTCTGTAGTTTCATTTCATTCATAAAAATAAACTATCTTATTTAAAACACAGTGTGATTAACTTTATGTATTTTTAAATTTCAATTTTAAGGATTTTGTTTCCCTGTCATTTAATGTAATAAGCAAATAGTTCATTTGTAGACGGGTTAGAAGATTTAGAAAAATTCATGAATTTGTGGAAGAGTTTTCTACAATATAAAAATGATGGAAATTTCCACAAAAGTTTCACGACATTTTCCGAATCTTAAGTCAAAGTCACATATATTTATCGAAACTACATTGGTATATTTTTACTTTATCCTAATTTTAAGCACATTATTTTGAATTATTAAATGTAATTCTATACAATATGCTGAAAACTGATCAAAATAAACATAATATATATATTTTTAAGATAAAGTTGCAGAAATTAAATTTTTATTTTAAGTGGAAAGAATGAATCATTTCATGTGCAAGATATTTTTTAAATTTCCTATATTTCAACGTTTGACCTTAATTTTCCATTCCAGAAGAGTTTTTAAATCATAATTGATTTTTTAAATCAAACTTTAATATAATTATTTAAAATTATTGATTTTTTTTTAATCATTATCAATCTCTTTGCATTCGAATCGTTCAAGAATTCTGTTATCAACTGCTTTCTTTAGCACTTTTCATAAAAAACTGAAAAGTTGTACTTTTTATTTTCGGATTGATTAAAATTATATTAATCAATTCATCTTTCAAATATTTATCGAAAAACATTAAATAAATTGAATGCAAAATTTGATATTACAGAATATTTTCTTTCATGTTAATTAAAACCGTGATAAAATCAGGTTATATAGATAAATTTTGAAACCACCGAGATCTCGAGACAATAATAAATTACAATGTATTTAAACTCGAAAAAACTCTGGAAAATTAGGAAATTATGCAAGGCACTTTTTTTCAACAATTAAAGTGATTATAGTGCACAAAGAAAATTAGAGATGTAATAACTACTAAAGATATTACTTCTCGAATTTAGACCTTTATAAAAATTTAGGGAGATAAGAACTTATGATTTTAACCAAATCATCAAATAATTTACAATATTTTTTGATACTGTAAAAATAATAATCCAAATCTCAGAACATTTTCTCCATAATTCTAAAAAAAAGAATATACAATCCAAATGTTTATATTTAGTAGAATAGTAAATAGACTTCATATTTTTAATATTTTATATCAAATATAGACATATATTTTTCTTCCTTATATATATATATATATATATATATATATATATATATATATATATATATATATATATATATATATATATATATATATATATATATATATATATATATATATATATAAAGAGAAAAAGTTATTACTAACAAAATATCGTATGTTAGTCAAATATGATCGGTCATTATTACCAGTTTTCAGAAAACAATTCCTAGAAATTGATTGCTCCATCTTTAGGTACTTTTACGTTTTGAATCCAATCACGCTTTATTTCTAAATTAATGCTTTCATTTTTTAACAAATTAATTGCCTCGCCTTTTTCCTTAACCCTAAATATTAACCCTTTTTCCTTAACTAAAATAATTAACCCTAAATATATATATAAAGAGAAAAAGTTATTACTAACAAAATATCGTATGTTAGTCAAGTATGATCCGTCATTATTACCAGTTTTCAGAAAACAATTCATAGAAATTGATTGCTCCATCTTTAGGTACTTTTACGTTTTGAATCTAATCACGCTTTATTTCTAAATTAATGCTTTCATTTTTTAACAAATTAATTGCCTCACCTTTTTCCTTAACCCTAAAAAGATAAGTTATTATAAAAATTAAATATGCGTAGAAATCCCTCTATTAAGTGTTTCTTTTTAATATTTTATCCGATAAATTAAATAATTTTTTGTTTATGAGGTTTTTATTTTTTATTTTTCATAAATTATATTATATTATATTATAGAATTGCTGTTACGTACATATATTTTAAACTTTATTGGAAACTTGTTTTAATTTTAAAAAACTTGCAATGCTCGTAAAACGTTCTATAATGGATTCAAAAAACATTTTGAGGTATTGTATAACATTTGAGGTATAAACATACAATTTTCAAAATAATTTAGATTACATTAAATGTACGATTGCTCGAATTCCTAATATTTTCTTGCAAAATTTTTGCTCAAGATGAAAAAAAGAATTATATTTCTTTTATAATTTTAATTTTTAAAAGACTTTAATTGACTATATTTAAATTGAAATATAATAATTTGAACCAAATTTTGTCTCTGATAAAAAAAATTATTTACTTATAATAAGATCTTGTAAAAGAAGAATTTAATATTATATAAAAAAATTCTATGTAGCGAACACATGTACAAAGAAAAATTTTTAATCATATTCTTCTTTAATGAAAAGGACACTTTTAATACTAATTTTTAATCTCAAGTTTTAGAGTTAATATTTAAAAATTTTGATTTAATCTAAGAGAAAGATATTAAAATAAAAAAATCTAATAATAAGCTTCCTCTATTTCATTTTCTTTTATTTCTAATCAATGATAATGAAGTTCAATTTATTGTTAGCTCTATTTAAAGAGGACCACATAATTATAATAAAAAAACAATTTAAAACAATTTGAAACATTACAAAATAAATAAATATCACAAACTAACGCTTTTGAATTACCAAATTAATTAATTTTTCATTTGAAACATTAAAGTATATTAGTTAGTAAAAAATTTGAAGTAAAACATAAAAAAGAAATAGGATTTGTGCCTATTTTTTGAAAGTAATATCTATAAATTTTAAATCTTTTCCTCTATGGACACCATTTAATATATGCTTACAATAAATGTGTAAGCGACTAACATTGTGTAAAGTTTCTAACACACAATTAACAGCCACAATACTTTCTGAAAGACGTATGAATGTAATTCATTGCACTTTTTATTTATATGTCACCATTTAATGTATACTGGCATGCCTGAATCTGTTATAAATCCTTTATCATACATTCTAAAAGGCACTTTCCTTTGACATAGCTTAACACATACTCGAAATTCAATAATTTTTATTAAGTTTTTGCTATCTACATAGTTTTGCCTTTTGGAATAAAAGTAGGTATGTGCTTTAAAGTCCCTTTTTTTCTTGTTATCATATAATATATGCACAAATCTGAAATTGCTGTACCGTATAATAGCGTTTTACCTTTCATGAGAGAACTGTCTTTGCAATTGATGAGAATCGAAATCTCCTTAAGTTCGCTCTATAATTTGCTCATATTCACGAAATCTTAAATTTATCTTATATTTTAAATATAACTTTCGGTGACTATCAATTCTCATATACAAGTATTCCGAGAATATTTTTATGAATAATAATTTTAAATGACTTTAGCTCCCATTCCATAACAAAATTATATTTTATAAAGCACTAATATATATATATATATATATATATATATATATATATATATATATATATTTCCAAAGAATACAAAGGATTTCTTACGAAATTTTCTTTTTATATCTTGAGGAGTTTTTGTTTGTGCGACTTTTTTCAATCAATTATTGTATTATTTCATTTCTTCATAAAATACTATCCTCGTTGTCTACAATTACTTCAGTATTTGAGAATTTATGATTAATCATAATATTTTAATTGTATCATTCTATAAAATCTTAAAATTTTGAAAAATACTTGCAGAGAAAATCCATTGAAGAATAAATAAGTGTTTTAAAACGCAAAAATTAATGTCCAAAAGTTTGAAATGTATATTGCAATATATAAAAATAATCTATATATTGCAATATACAGCCCATAGTTATGCCATAATATCTAAAACTTTGCAAAGTCTCAAGAACAATTTTATTACATACGTTTTTCAACTAGTTTTTCAAATGAAGGCATTTATATTTTCGCTATGGACTAGGTAATATATTATCCACTTTTATTCTAAATTAGAGACAATATCCATTTATTGGATCCTAATGCATATTGTAAAAGTCTCCTTCGTTAACTTAATGTTTGATAAGAGATTCTTGAAAAAGCTTTTTTTCTTTCTTTCGGTTCCACAAACATTCTTCGTTTTTATCAACAAAATCAGGAAGTTTTCTTAAAGCTATATTTTGTTCAAAAAGAACGCATTTATCCAAATTTCTCGAAAAGTTTCTGAAAATTATAAAATAGAGTGCTCTTAAGCCTATTTCTTAGATTATTTGCTGTTTAATTTATTCGTTTTTTACATTTCTTTGACATCAAAATTACATATTCCCAATTGCAAATTTTATTGACCAGCACTTTTTGTTTCAATTTTCACAAGCATCCAGTAAGTATATGCTTAATTAGCTTTGTCTTCTGTTTTCCTATTACGATTATTGAAAACGTTCATTATGAATGTATATACTTAGTAAAGCGTCTAAGGAATTATCTATGCAATTTAACCAAATTTATCTTGAAGCAAATAATTTATTTTGCTATTGTAATTTTTACCAATGTTAAATTACAAATCACTATCTTGTTTTCATGAAAGTAATTTTCTGTAAAATAACAATTTACTCAATTGCAAATTTTAATTAAATGAACTTTATGTTCTTTACATTCCCTTCAAAGTTAAGAATGAAGCGAAATACAAAGTTAGGAATGTTATTCCTTTTGCAGTATTCTTTGTGATATTAATAACAAATCATAGTATGTGGTTTTATGAAACATGCCATCTATCAAAAATCAGAAAACAATTTATTCAATTCTCTTCATAAAATCAATAAACGAATTTTTCATCCAGTTATTAACCATAAGTAAGTATATGCATCCGTAGAATATTCATTGTCTGTCCATGCACAAAAAGTAGAGAAGATATAATAAACATGAATTTCATTTCAACATGTTTATTTGAAGAAAGATTTACTCTTGATATCTTATAGGAAGAATTAAATAAAAGAAGCATTAATCACAAAGGCATACGAAATAAAAGACATGTGAAATATGGCAAAAAATTTTATATAGAGTGAACTGCTAAGAATTTTATCATTCAAAATATAGTAACCAGTGAAAACAAAACAAGTATCAGAACGCATACTTTATTTCTACTCATTCATAATTGAACTTATTTTCAAATATTCAAAAATAAATAATGTTTAGTTCAATATAAGAAATTGTATTTTTATATAGTTTGATTTATAACAAACTCAACATATTTAACTTCATGCATTAGATATCTTCTCCAAATTTGTATGAATAATTTTGCATAAATTGTAACAACTATTATTAAAATTATTTGTATATTCCTAAAAGGTGTGAATAGCTATACATTCTCATTTTACAATTAAAATTGTAAGTGTAGTATTTGTAATTTAG
The DNA here is from genome assembly GCA_037975125.1 of Latrodectus hesperus. Classification (NCBI taxonomy): domain Eukaryota; kingdom Metazoa; phylum Arthropoda; class Arachnida; order Araneae; family Theridiidae; genus Latrodectus; species Latrodectus hesperus. The sequence continues at coordinate 80,331,331 of CM075853.1, forward strand.
GTGCATTTTATATCAAGATTTATCAATAATAGATTTAAAATTATTATATTAAAGCCCAATTAATAACCTACTTACCTAACTTATAAATATATATTAATAAATACTTTAAAATCTTAAGAAACGTAAACAAGGAAAGAGGATGTATTCACCTAAATAAGTCTAATAGTATAGTCTTTAACTGAACTGGCTACTTGTGGCAATAAAATAATGATTATTTAGTTTTGTTCGTTTCATTCAAAAAGTAACCAAAAATATGATTCATAAATCCGTTAACAAATAAATTAGCAACTAATGGTAGATTATAGAATAAATAATTTATGATAAAAAAAAATCTTGTATGTGCAAATATCAAAGCTTCATCGTAATCGTACATAAGGAAACAATAACTTTAACTATTCGGCAAATTCTGTAAAAAATAATCAGTTTTCTTTACAAACTTAGCTATTTTTCAATTGCTTATTTGATTCAATTTCAGCCTTATCTCGCACATGAGGTACCATTCACAAATAAGAGTGCAAATGATGAATAAGTTAGGAGTAAAATATTAACATCCATTTCGAAATACGTCTTATTTAAATAATCCAAGTAATCTTGAAGACCTACAAAAACCTGGCAAACATATTCTCTTCGAAGTAAAATACTAGAAAAAAAGCCAATATTTATTGACCGAGGCAATTAAATAATGCAGAAGTTAATCACTTTAAAATGCAAGTTTACATTTCAGTTAATAAGCTTTGAGATGTTAACCTTCGGTTCAACAATTCATTGTTTGTTTGTTATTGTTGTTGGCTTATCCTCTTTAAAGATCTGACATTTGTAGGATCCACTCCATTAAAGTTCAACAATTCAAACAATCAAATTCAACAATTCGTGGATTCGATTATGCCTCCACACTGGGTGTGGATGTTTGTAATGATTTCGAATTTACTTTAAAATGTCGGTCTTGGACGAAAAGCCTTCGTGTTCGTAAACCTTCACCGTAATTTGTGAAGCAACAAATAATTCAAACCAACGTATAGAATTAAAAGCCATCTTTAAAGAACCCTATATTCAAAAAACTATCTAACAATAGTTGCGTGATGAGAACGTTCATCACAAAGTGCTCATATGAAATGCATAAACGTTCTCATCTAACGACAATAGAGTCAAGACCGCCAATACTCAGCACAAAAGCAACATGAGCAGATAATCTGTAGAATCATCATTTGTATTAATTTGAGCAGATAATCTTCACGATCATCATTTGAATTAATTTGAGCAGATAATCTTCAGGATCATCATTTGAATTCATTTGAGCAGATAACCTGCAGAATCATCATTTGTATTAATTTGAGCAGATAATCTGCAGAATCATCATTTGTATTAATTTGCGCAGATAATCCGCAGAATCATCATTTGTATTAATTTGAGCAGATAATCTGTAGAATCATCCTTGTATTAATTTGAGCAGATAATCTGCAAAATCATAATTTGTATTATTTCTGGTCTCTGAACGTGTGCTTATCCAGAAAACTCGACAAAAGATTTTATATTGATAATTTAATTCCTACTTTGAAACGTATCCAATGCTGAGAGTAAGGAGCGTGTATCTTTCTATGTTTTAGAGTCATTTGTTTTAGGGGGTTTTTTATGGGAAGAAGTCTCCTGTGACTATCAACAGGATGTTCTTAATTATTTTACCTAATGATCCAGAATTTGTTTCCCGTATAACAACCACTTTTAAAAGATAATATTCGTATTTAGATATCTCACTGCCTTTAAAAATGTTAAGATGAGCATTGTGGAGGAATATTTTATTCATTTATTCATTATAGAGGAATTTTACTTGAACATAAACGAATTCAATGAATTACATAGAGAAATACTGCTTGCTCATTTCATTCCTGGAGCACCTATTTTGAACTTCTTTGAACATTTTGCGAGAATTTATCAGCCATTTGCCCTTTGCATTTAAACCAAATTTGATACAACGATGATCAAATCCATCTCTAATAAATATTTTGCATTCTTTCGTGTATGTATTTTATTACCTTTTCTAGTATTCTCGAGTAGCTTAGAACAATTACATTCCACCTTCACGAGTTTTTTCCTTCTCATATTGCATCACACTGTAGTTTTGAAGTTCCATTTGGCCCACACCATTGTCTAGTATACTCAAGTAACCTAGAGCAAAAATTGCATTGAAGCTTGAGGAGTTTTTTCCCCCTCCATGTTGCTTGGCATTTTAATTTTGAAATTCCGCTTTGTCTATTTCCTTGTCTAGTATCCTCAAGTGGCGGAGAGCTAAAATTGCATTCAAGTTTGAGGAGTCTTTTTTCCCTTATTGCCTCGCATTTTAGTTTTGAAATTCCGCTTACACCACATCGATATTTCCTTGTCTAGTATCCTCAAGTGGCATACAGCTAAAATTGCATACAAGCTTGAGTAGTCTTTTTCCCCATATTGCCTCGCATTGTAGTTTTGAAATTCCGCTTAGACCACATCAATATTTCCTTGTCTAGTATCCTCAAGTGGCGTAGAGCTAAAATTGCATTCAAGTTTGAGGAGTCTTTTTTTCCCTTATTGCCTAGCATTGTAGTTTTGAAATTCCGCTTAGACCACATCAATATTTCCTTGTCTGGTATCCTCAAGTGGCGTACAGCTAAAATTGCATTCAAGTTTGAGAAGTCTTTTTTCCCTTATTGCCTCGCATTTTAGTTTTGAAATTCCGCTTAGACCACATCAATATTTCCTTGTCTAGTATCCTCAAGTGGCGTAGAACTAAAATTGCATTCAAGTTTCAGGAGTCTGTTTTCCCTTATTGCCTCGCATTTTAGTTTTAAAATTCCGCTTAGACCACATCAATATTTCCTTGTCTTGTATCCTCAAGTGGCGGAGAGCTAAAATTGCATTCAAGTTTGAGGAGTCTTTTTTCCCTTATTTTCTAGCATTGTACTTGTAGTTTTGAAATTCCGTTTTGTCTACAACAATATTTTATTGTCTAGTATCCTCAAGTAGCTTAGAAAAAAATTGCATTCAAACTTGAAAAGATTTTACCCTATATTCTTTCGCATTCAAGTCAGTTTTGAAATTTTGTTTTGTCAGCCCCCAATATTTCTTTTTAATTATATTATGTTTACCATTATATTTATAAGTAAAGTATTCACTTGTTTAGCATAGCAATTTACTAAAACTTTCAATTAAATGTTGAACCTAAGATAAATAATTTAGATAGAGACGATGATGCATATAAGCAAATACGAGCAACTGTGTGTGTTTGTGCCACGTAAAATAAGCTACATTGCGTCAACACTAAACAGCCTTTAAAACGCTTGCTTAAGGGATGATTTTAACATGTTAAATTTTATTTGAATCTTTGTTTTATAAAATTATATTTACAAACATAATAATGCAATGCTAAAAAATGTCTTCCTTATATATCATTTAACGAAATTCGTTTTAAAAAAAATTAATGCCATTTGATAAAAAAATATAGCTTTTATATTTTTTATTTAAAAAATTTTAGAAAATTAATAAATGACCATATTTTTGCCTTATTGTCAAATCTTACCAGTTAAATGATTATGATATTCGATTCATTTTTGTGGATGGTATTAAAAAGTTGGTGATTTAATACAGGTAAGAATAAAATCAATTCTTATACAAACTTTATTTTGTGCAACAAAAGTTGCAAAAGTAGTTTCTTTTTAGAACAGTCATGTATTATAACTTCTTAGAATTGGTCAAACTAATAAATACTATATATATGCATGTATTTATTATCAAATCTAGTGATTCAATGAGATGTTTTCTCTTCAAATAGTTTTGTTGAAGAATATTTTCGCTGGCCCATTCCCAGAGGAGAAGGAGCAGAAGTAAAAGAATTCATTATGTTGGACATTGATCTAAAGCAATTTATACACATCATTTCTTCTGAATCAATAACACGCCAGGATCAAAACAGCATTACTTAATTTATCAATCTGTGTAAAAAAGCAATATGATTATTAAAACATAATTGTTTTCTTATGTTTGTGTTTTATATTTTATCACAATATATCATCTGGATCTAAAAGAATTATTAAAACAATACTGTTTCCTGTATTTGAATGAATATATCAATACAAAAGTTACACTATCTGTACCTGTACTTTAAGAATTTTTAATTATTAAAGTATATTCTTATATTTTTGCCTTTAATATTTCATTATTATAAATACCTTATTGGGAATAAAAATGAAAACAAAATGATTTATAACTACTTTTTGAGATTTGTTTTTATATATTTGATTTTAAATGCTCTTTTTTGGTGCATAAAAAGCGTTACTATTAATTCAGAAATGTGTATGTCTTTATTTTAAATATTTTATATCAAAATTTTCCGAGTTTAAAAGAAAACAGTATAGTTATTTTAATATTCCGTTTTGAAACAATTTTTACGAAATATTTCCTATCAGCCAAAACATTTTGTGTATTTGATGCACTTTAAGTGTGGAGACTGCAGAAAAGTATTGTTTATCAGTGATTTGTTTATTGTCTGCATTAATTTTTAACAAGCCATAAATTGAATATTTTTCTAAATCCCAAAATAGTTTAATCCTTACTTTAACATTGTTAATTTCAATGATAAGTATCATTTTATAACTAATTTTAAGAGGTCACGATGAACTGGTTGGTTAGGGTATTCGCTCTCCTTATCTGAAGGTAGTGAATTCGAATCCCGACCCAACCGAAAATACATCGTATTCACTAACGGTGGCTGGCGTTTCCAAAGTAGGTCAAGGTCGTAACACGGGAAACAATACTAATAATTAAAAATAAACTATGAAAAATGTACAAATCAACATTGATCATTTATAAGTCCTAACTCAGAGGCATGTCAGTCCCTAGTCACAGCCAACACAGTACTCATACTGTTTTCATGACCGAAGGCCTTGAGATGCGAAGCATATGTCCCGGTTAGGTAGTCCGCCCACAGTGTTTTGTTCCCAAGTATGCTTGGAACTCAGTTTATCGACACACTGAAGGGATGAAAAGCTGAGTCGACCGGAAAGTAATAGGTTCGATACCTGATTCAACTAATAACTGTCATACTAAGAGTACCTATAAACATTACAAATTTCGTATGGTTCCCTTTAGTGATGTGACTGGGAGAGAACAAAATTTATATATTTATTAAAAAGTACAACTTGAAAATTAATTTGATATCACTGATACAAATAATTGATATTTTTACTGGCTACTCTAATGAATAGCAAGTATCTTAAACTAAATATTATCTTATAAAACGTTTGTATGAATGTATAATATTCAAAATCATCGAAATAAAAAACAAGAGAGTATTGAGTAAGTCTTGAATACTACCCGGAAAATAACCAGTTAAGTTATAGTTTTGTTAAAAAAAAGTAATAATAAAAACAATTGTTTTAAGCATTTTCAGAACAAAAATAATGTTATTAGCTCTGAAAATTATTTTTTAGAATATTCTTAAAAACAGAAAGCAACAAAAGAACAGTTTAAAAAAATTATATAAAAGGATGAAATACAAATTTCAGAATTATATTCCGAAATGTAGAATAAATAGTAAACATTTCCAAAAAGTAGAATAAGTAGTAGAAAATTCCGAAAAGTAGAAAAAGAAGTAGAAGTTCCGCAAAGAAATATAATAAAAAATAATTGTTTCAACCATTCTCAGGATAAAAATAACGTTATTAGCTCTCTGAAAATTATTTATTACAATATACTCAAAAACAGAAAACAACGCAAGAACAGTTATAAAAATTATATGGAAGGATAAAATAAAAATATTATCATTAAATCCGCTCGAAAAGTAGAATAAGTAGCAGATAACTTCGAAAAGTAGAATAAATAGTAGTTTAAATTCCGAAACATATAGAATAAGTAGTAGAAATTTCGTAAAGAGTAGTAATAAAAAAAAAACAGTTTTATTACATTTTTAAGATAAATCGCCAAACTCCTAATTTTATTGCTAGGTGATGTATACAAATTGCTATATTATCTCAATTTTTGGTAACAGTGGTATTTAGTATTAAATCTGGTAAACAAAAAGCACAATTCAAAGGAAAGAATCCAGTTACTCTATACAGAATAAGATATAGTTTCATGTAAAACAGGTATTAAATGAAATATTTTAACTACTAAATACGAAAATAACTTTTCCATTACTTAAAACAAATAGTCACAAATAATTGATAAAAAATAAATTAGGTGTATAAGTTTCTAAAGTTATATAAATATTTAACCTAATACTATTAAAAAAATTCGCAGATATTACACAATGAAAATTTTATACCTGGAGGCAATATTCCATCGAGATCAGGAAAAACGAAATGCTAATCAACATTTGTCTGACTCTTTAAATATTAAGCGATTTTGAGCCGAGAAAATAGGATTTTTAATTATATACTCGTACATATAACTGATAAATTCATTTGTTTGTAAATCCTACAATGACTGGATAAAACTTCCTGAAAAAAATATGGCATCAAAAGTTATCAATGTAGAATAGAATTTGTAAAAAATCCACATTCTCTTTTTTAGCTGAATTTTTTTACGGGTTTGAAATGAGACTAAATCAGGATTTTCTATGTTGGTCTCAGGTTAACTTAAATTAGACTGTTTTCGATTTCAAAATTTTGATTTCAGTGATAATAAATAATTTGAACTACAGTTCATGTTGATTTGAAATCACTAAAAAGTCAGTTATACCTAGGTTTAGTTAACTTAAATATTGTAACATTACATTCCGGAACTTTGCTCACTTCAAGATTGAAAGAACCGGAAATCAATTGGTTCTTTCACTTCGGTCACCGGAATTTCACACAGAAATCAAGCGGTTTGAAGTCAAGTAATCGTAGTGGTCATATGAGCATTCAACCTCAACTGATCTCTTTGCTTTGATGAAAGTTTTGCGACAGGAATCCTTTGACTAGATTGGCGTAATGTGGTGGTGCGCTATCTTGGATAAAGTTGATTATAAACTATATTATCTTTGATTTCATACAGAAATTGACTCATACTTGTCATGGGCGAAGTACGTCGGGAGTGTATTCTCCTGTCAGGGTCAACCAAGGCGTGAAGGCCACTCCAATATGCTCAGCTAACACCTGGGGCAATGGAGCTAAGTCGGTCCTCTACCTATTTTTAGGTGCTCTGGTCAAATGACTAACAGAGGCTGCAATTCTTCCCCATCCATGAATAGTACACCTTATAGTTCTGATACTGCATCGGTCGTCGCGCAGTCAAAAAAAGCCCGCGTTCCTGGTTTAGGCAGAGGGCCAGGTTCGAGAAGTAACTTACGGTCTCCAAAATCTCTGAAGATCTTGCAGTTTAATGTGAATGGAATTTCAATCGATCCGGCAGTGGTATTTTCGTCAAATCTCAAGACCATGAATTAAAGCTTCAGAGGAGAAATCCCGATCACTGCTCGGTTTTTCGCTGTGAACTGATTGATAGCCATTGATGAGGCTCTTGAGGTTTTTTCATCTCTTCCTTATAGAAAGGAGGTTTGGATTCTGTCTGACAGCAGAAATGCAATTCAGCACCTATGCAATTGGCAAAGTGTTAGAGACAATGTTGGAGTGACAATAGTTAACAAGTTAAAACGGCTTTCCATATCTCATCAGATTCATCTGCAGTGGATGCCTTCCCACGTTGATATTGAGGAAAATGAAATTGCGGATGCTCTGGCGAAAGCTGGTGCTGGCGAGGCCTCCGTTCATTTAGCTCCTCTCACTTTCACGGAGATTCACTCCAGAGAAAAAAATTAAGAACAGGATGACTTGGATTGTCCCTCCGGTACATTACTGGTACCAAAGTTCCCGTCCCGGAGGCTCCCTGACAAACGACTTAAGTCGTCAAGAACAAACTATTCTTGCCCGATTTCGAAGTGGACATCTTAAGACCCAAAAATTTTCTGGGGGTTCCCGAACCTTTGAAACCTGTACCAACTGCTCTACTGAACATATCCTTGAGAGCCTGGGGCTCTCCAGGCAGGACTTGGTTGACGACCCTCTTCTGGTTTTGGATTATTGTAGAGTGTACAACGTCATGGACCTAGTCTAGCGCTGCTGGCCTTTGGGGGCATGCAACAACAACAACAACAGGCTTGTAATAGTGTCACTGTGTGCATTTTGCAACTACCAGATTTCGAACGTGATTCTCCAAATGAATAATGGTCCAACAATGAAAGATGATCGGATTTTATTCAATGTTCCTATGAAAAATCCAACATTTTTTATCCTTTTCTTGAAAATCCTGCATTTTTATCATTATTCCTTCTTTTTTATGTAATTCAACGAAATTTCGAACACGATTCTCGCAAGAAGAATGGTCCAACCATGAAAGATGATCGAATTTTTCGTTCGATGTTCCTAAACAAAATCCAAATTCTTTTTTATCCTTTCTTTGAAAATCTCACATCTTTATCATTTCCCCATCATTCTCAAGTAATTTTAAAGTTTTAATGAACTGTTGACTGATTTAGGTTATATATAAGTTTTTCAAAATACTTTCCTGCTGTAACTTATAGTAAAATTTTCTTTATATATTAAAATAGTAGAGAAAATTTTTCATTTATGACAGACCAAAATCCTTCACATTAAATCCGTTTAAATGTGTAACACATTTCTCGCAAAATAATGAGGGTATTTCACAAGCGAATTTCAATGATAACTAGTCCGTAAATCTTAGCTCATTAATTTTTCAAACCAAAGTGTATTAATAATAGAATTAAACTAATAATTTTCAGTGAGTTTATGACAAATCATGTTGAAAAAAGTTGATTTCATAGAAAATCAAATTAAGAAATTTGGAAATGAGAGATATTTTTCTCTTACATAGCCCTAAATGAAACTCTCTGACATCATGCATTTCCAAATAAAATCAGTGTGACTGAAGTATACAATATTTTAATACTATGTATAATTTTACTAATGTACTATATAAATTTGCTATATGCAATTAATTTTTATACACAATATTTTAACATTTCTATTAATTATTACGCAGGTTTTTTAAGCATATATTTATAGATAAAGCTGAAAACGTCTAAAATAATGTAACATCCTTTGACATCATCAATGTTAACAATGCTATAAATATTATGAAATGCAATTTTTATTCGGTCCCCTATCATATTTGGATTTTTATACAGAACCAAAAATATCCATTGCTATCCACACATTTGAAGCCGAATTATGAAACACAATTAGTTCTTAAATATATTTTTACTCGTGATTCACCAGAATGACCAATGAAAATGACTGACCAGAAGTAATTACTACATAACAAAAGCATTAATTTTTTCTAGTATATATATTATTTTTCATAAATTTTCATTTCAGTACAATTTTTTTAGGTATTGCAGATATAAATTAAGTTTTCAGTACTTCGATTATAGCTGCATTAAGGAAATTTGCGCAGAATATTTGTTTACTTGGGTTATGTTATGTATAGTCTTCCCCTCCCCCATTTATGAGAAGTTAAGATTTTTCTATTCATCTCAATTATATTATTTATTTATTTATTAATTTAAGCCAAAATGATTATTTCTTATTTCCCTAAAGTATTGAACCTTGAAAAATGGTAAAAATAAAACCTGTTATCGCAAAAAAGTTTCCTTATTTGAACTTCAAACTGATAATGCTGTGTAAGCATTTATTATCACCAATGTGTGACTCAATATTTTATCAGTCCAATTATTACATTTACTTTATTGTGGAACCAAAATAAACATGAATATCAAAAATATTATTATCAACAAAACTTTCTAGCACAATTATTATAACCTTTTCGATAAAAAAATTTTACATCCAAGAAGTACAATTCTAATTTAGAAAATCTATTTGTATAAATTAAGTAAAGTTCAATATTAACATATTAGAAAATTTTGCAAACATTTTTTAATGTAAATAAAGATATATCTTACTATGTATATCAGAAATAAATAAAAAGGACCAAAAAAGTATTAAATTTAAAAAACTTGAGTTATAAATCAGCATATATATAAAAATAATTTCTAATTTTAATACGAAAATAATATTGACACCACATTACAGATAACCAAACGACTGAAGGTTATAGTAAATTTATAGCTTTTTGGTAAAACTTTTCATATAGAGAAGTAGTTTTTACATGTCCGAAGGAAGAAAAGTGAGAAAATTCCCAAACACACACCCAACAAGCAATCAAGCAGAAACGCAACCTCCATCCAGTTATCAAATAGTGGTTAGTAGCGGACAGAGGAGATTGATATAAATATGATATATAATTCCAAGAGATTTCTCGCCAAATCTGCCGTCCTTTCTTTTGATTATAGTGTTTCCGGTTTTCCCTTTGGTGTTACCAATTTGAGTATTTTGTTGAGAGGTTTGGTTTTTTCTCGTGTTTTGCGCCGTTTTGTGACATATATGCAGTTTTTAAGTGGCAATAGCATTAGAATTGCTTGGAGACGAAAAAAGTTACAAAGGTCGCCAATGGGGGATATACCCTACTAATTCCAGGACATTTTATTCTGAAATTCATGCTCCGAACACTACCATCAGTGAGCCCAAATATATATATATATATATATATACATATATATATACATATATATATACATATATATATATATATACATATATATATATATATATATATATATATATATATATATATATATATATATATATATATATATATATATATATATATATATATATATATATATATATATATATATATATATATATACATATATATATATATATATACATATATATGTATACATACATATATATATACATATATATGTATACATACATATATATATATATATATATATATATATATATATATATATATATATATATATATATATATATATATATATATATATATATATATATATATATATATATATATATATATATATATATATATATATAGTAAGATTGAAAATAATATGTTGTTACAATATAGAATCATCAAAATGTTAAACACAAAATAAATCGCTTGAAAAAGTTTCCGAAATAAATGGACGACCATAATGTTCCTGTGAAGAGTTTCATCATTTATTATTTCGTAAAGTTTTGTGAGATCAGCAACTGTTAGATATATTTTATGCTAATATCTGAATTAAATTAACAATTGTATAAATAAATATCCAATGTGCAAGGCTAAATAATGAATAATATATTTAAAATATATTCCAATCTGTCGTTGTTAAGCAAGGAGAAATGGATAAGAAACATTTGTACTATGAATTCTCTTCTAACGTTGAATTTACACTTGAATTTCTCATGGTTTTTTTCCCAGGCAAAACTCAACGCAAGCTATCATCCTTTAAAAGTTCTCCCTGATTTAAATGTAAGTAGAATCTTATATAGCAGCAAAATGTACGTTTAGCTTTTTTCTAATCACAGTCGAGGTTTTCAAATGTTTAAATTTTAAAAATCAATTTTAAAAGAAAACATAAAAAAATCAAAATAAACTCCACAATTATTTAACTCAATATTTGCCTTAAACATTTGCTACAGTTTCAGTTGTTAATGGGTTTTCATATAGCAACAAACTACTTACTAACAGTTATTTCTTTTTAGAAATTGAGCAATAACTTATTTATATTTCTAAGAACCAATACTTCCAGAAATATTAAAACTTTCTCTCAGAGAACCTATATTTTTTAAAGGAAAACAGTTAGCATAAGACGGTTTAAATATTTATTGGGAGAAAGGTACATTCAAGTCATCGAAATCTGGAGTTTTCCGGCAACACAGATAATATTTTTCATATTGAGAATGAAAAATCAACTAAAGACAGTTGATATTTATTACCACCAAACAAAAAAATGCTCCGTTTGCCACATTTTCAGAGATATAATCCACAACACATAATATAGCGCGTTACATTGTCTTCTGAATCTTTGCTATTGCTAGATCAATGTATATTGAAGGTCGAGATAGTTCTTACCATTCAAAAGACGGCTATGGCTGCAAAAAAAAGCTTAATTAAAGCTTTTCGGATTGGATCTGCAAAAAGTATTACCCGTTTACTACATGGGTGATACTTTTGCAGATCCAATCCGAAAAGCCTTAACTGAGATATTTAATTTTCTTCCATAGCTCTATGCTAGAGAGCTAAAACTGTTCACTCGCCAAATACGAAAATATGATTAAGCACATGAGGGAGAGACTTTTTAAAAGATCTTTTCCGAAAAGCTTTACTTCAGATATTAGTTGCTTACTATAGTTTCATACTAGAGAACTAATGTCTTTCTCATGCTGAAGAACTAATGTCTCTCTCATGTTACAGAACTAATGTCTCTCTATTGTCTATGATAACCTATTCAGTACTCCAAGGAGCGAAGATGATGGCATTTTATACAGTAGGGCATCCAGTGCGTGGACCATCTTCGCCCCTAAAGTGAAGGGATTAAGAAATATAGACACAGAGACAGAAAAGAACATCTATGCCCGAACCTGGGACCTTCGGCTTCGAAATTAGAGATGCTATCCACTCCCCCAACGGTCGGCCCATAACTTCAACTTTGAAAACATTTAATTTATTTAAATTATTTCTACTCAGAAAGTAAATGTTTATTCATATCTTGTGTATGTGAAATTCATTGCACTTCATGTATTGTAGAAATTCAGACATTAATAAATTCCACCAAGCACATAAAATGGTGGGTACTTTATTGAAAAAAACTGTACATAAATTAAAGAACGTGTTACAAAAATTTATATGTTATTGAATTCAGCAATATGTATGTTGGTGTATTTATAGAAATTGTAATGTTTCTCAACGTCACGCCATATATGAGTTGGCGAATATATTGTAAAAACTCATCCAATTACTCAATCGAAAATTTGGTGAATGTATTCAGGAAATTCACATATACTATTTAACGTATCAGTGTATACGTTTGCTGGTATATTCTAAAAGATCACATACATGAATTTCTCAATACTTAAATAGGTGGATGTAGCATGGAAATTCAAGCGTAATTGAATTCGAAAGTAATTGGTAAACTAATTTGGTGGATGTTTGAAGAATAAAATTCTTAACCACAATATATATATATATATGAGTTGGTAAATGTATAGTAAAAACTCATAATTCAATTCCTCAATCAAAAAATTTATTGAATGTATTCATGTAATTCGTATACTATTTAACGCATAGAGTATATAAGTTTACTGATATGTTCTAAAAATCACATCTCTGAATTTCTCAATACTTAAATAGGTGGATGTAGCATGGAAATTCAAGCGTAATTGAATTCGAAAGTAATTGGTAAACTAATTTGGTGGATGTTTGAAGAATAAAATTCTTAACCACAATATATATATATATATGAGTTGGTAAATGTATAGTAAAAACTCATAATTCAATTCCTCAATCGAAAATTTATTGAATGTATTCATGTAATTCGTATACTATTTAACGCATAGAGTATATAAGTTTACTGATATGTTCTAAAAATCACATCTCTGAATTTCTCAATACTTAAATAGGTGGATGTAGCATGGAAATTCAAGCGCAATTGAATTCGAAAGTAAATGGTAAACTAATTTGGTGGATGTTTGAAGAATAATATGTGTAACAGAATATCACAGGTCATGAATAGTTAGAAGTAAATTCGTATGTAATTCAGTTCTTTAATTCATAACAGAGTAGATAAGTATCATAAATTCATGAATAATAAAGTTCCTCAATTCATAAATTATAGTTGTATAATGGAAATTCATTTGTAATACTATTTCTAAATTCGGAAGTTGAATAACTGTAAAAATTCAGGTGTTATTCAATTTCCAAATGTATGTTATAAAATTCTAAAGTACATGATTTTGTGGAAACAAATTGTAAAAATTCTTACATATTTAAATTCAACAATATGTGTAATAGTTTATGCATTTTAAAAATAGATACTTCTTTATTTCCCAAATACAGTGTCATACTGGTGACGATATATTTAAACTTGCAATTGTAAGTATGTAACTTCTGATGAAAGAACGCAACAAAGACACAAAGATATTGCATCAGCATAAATTATGAATACAAATATAAACTTATCTCTCGTGAAGATAACTGTCTTATGTCGGTGTTATTTGTTAACAGATAACAAAGTAACATGTTATCTGTTACTTTTACGTCAAATGCCAGACGTTAAATCTTCCTTTACTACTACTTATATAAATTTATGGAATTCATGTGCGTTTTTAGATGTCAGTTTTGTAATAATTGTGAATGAAATTTTTTCAAATAAATATTTTCAATTCCAAAATTTTCTAGTACAATCCACATGAACTTTTTGAAAAAATGGCAGAAATTACAACTGTTTCATATTTTTTTAATACCAGCATATTAATAGCACTGATAGCTGTTTTTCTTTTATACAAGTAAGTGATTTTTACAGTTATAGAAAACGAATATATTATTCCATATGAAACTTTAAAGAGCTATTATAGTCTATTATTCAATATTAGAACGATAGCTTGATGAACGATGAGCAACATCATTCTATTATTACTTAATGCAGTTAAATGTTTTATTATTTTTTGCAAATGAATATAATTTTTTAAAGTTTATCACACTTAATTTTTTTTGTCATATATTATCAAAATATATCACCTTTAACATTTGTTAATTTTAAATGTAGAAACTAATGAAAAATATTTATAGCTATTTTAACCATTTAATCAATTACGTGTAATCCAAAAGCATAACTATTAAAATAATGTTGTAATTTCTATGGCCATATTCATAATTTAATGCACAAAAATATTTTTATTTATAAATCAATTTAATTAATATAAATTTGATTTTAAATTGCTTATATAAAATATTTCGTTACTATTTACTTCATTTTTATCTGCAATAATTTTATATTTATTTAATGGCCAAAACTAATACTTAAAAATTGTTAAACAACAATTGTCTTTGAAATCATTTAATACATTTAATATCATTTTTATTATTAAATTACTCACACATATAACTGAGTTTTAATCCATGCATCAATCCTTGTCACTTATTTTGAATTGCAAATTTTATATCGATGTAGATTGGACTTATGTACTATCAAATAATTTTAATTATATCTATACTAAAAAAATAGACAAACTGATTGTTAAAAATCAATTAATTTAACCCAATCACACGAAATTAATTTTGGTTTTGCATTTTTTGTCTTAAAAATCTTTTCTGCATCTAAATGATATGAATTAAAACAGTATATAATTGAGTTGTATTAAATAAAAAAGCAATTGGAAAATTAATGTAAAATGAGAATATGCTTTTTTCGGTAATATTGAATGAATTTAAAAGAAAAGATACTTTATTATATATATATATATATATATATATATATATATATATATATATAGATATATATATATATATATATAGATATATATATATATATATATATATATATATATATATATATATATATATTTGAAATGTGCTTTAATTGACTAAAGATCTTTCCATGAAAAATAAAATTGAATGATTTCAAACGGTTACTTCTCTTCGTTTAAGAAATTGTTTAGCTTGTAAGGACATTCGCAATTGTTTCTCATATATTTATTTATTAATTATTCATAAATATGAAGGAAAAGATTTATATATTCTTCATAATATTGACTATATTACACTATCTTGTGAACTATCAATATATTTAAATGTAATGTAAGATATGTTTGTTATACTCCATGATTATTTTTGCATACAAGGACTAATTATAAGGAACATTCAATTTTAAGTTGATTGCGAACATGCACGCCAGTAACGGAAATCGAATTCATGAACTGTTAAATTTTAAGCAAAATCGCCAAATATTGTAATGATATCTTGTCTAGACTCCATATTTAGATATATATTTCTAAGAAAGATAAAAAAAAATCTCTATGGAAGATTTGAAAAATATACTTGGGAATTAGCAAATATTTATGATTTATATGTTCGAAAAAAAATGATTTATGACTTTTTATGAGGATTAATATGTAATTATAATATATATCAAGATAAATTAAAAGTATTTATTTATATAAATTTTTATTATTTATTATAAAAATCTTTTGAATATATTGTATAAAACTATTAAAAAATTATAGCATCAAAGCAACCATGAAATGTAGAAGTTTTCAAATAAATGAACACAGAAATATAGTCGATATAGCGTTGTGAAACTGCAGTTTGGTAAAAGAAAATAAAGTCACTGGTATGGCAGCATGGGTTCAATCTCAGCATTGTACACATATTTATGACCTGACTCATCTACTCGTCACCTACCCCAGTACAGTTGCAGTGAACCTATCGCTTTCACACACTGGAGCCATTTCCAGTAGACTGTTGGTATAAATATCTACAGCACCTAAACCTTGTGGAGACGAAGAGGCCGTTTAGGGCTTGGCTGTCTTTATTTTTTTTTTTTTTCATCATTTGCAGTGCAGCTTCTTGCTATCAATAAACCTTCTCCCCAAGTTCTATTTGCTTTCTTGTTTCTTTTCTCTAATTATTGCACTAGGAGATCTCTGCCAACTTTTTCTAGACCATTCCCTTTGTCTTCTAAGCTCTCTCTCTCTCTCTCTTTTTTTTATCTCGTAGATGTATTTATTTTTGTAGATCCCCTTTTGTGACTCTTTTGAAACGACGAACCAGCCCTGTTTCCGGCTTCTCTCCTCTACATAGCAGTTACAGTAATTGGAACCCCTCTAATGTAGGTCATTGGTAAATACTATATTCTGAATGAAATATGACGTCATATTGAATGACTTTTGTTTACATCTCGATGAAAATATGATTCCTCTTTTGATGACCTACGTCAATAATATAAATCATTCAGAAAAAACACATATTTTTATCACATTTTATAGGATATATTATATTTCGTTATATACTTATATTACTAACAATTCTTCCGGCAGTAGTATGGGATTATAAATGGGGCATAATGTCAATCATTGCTTATACTCTCGGTTATGTAAATAATGCTAAAGGGGAATATTTTCATCGTATTTTGGAAAATGAAAACTTATTTTTTAGAATGATCTATAATATCAATAATAAACTTTAGTATGATTAAAACAATTGGAAAGATAACATTGTTATCTATCTTCTATACCGCTAAACTTGAACATCATTATTAGAAATTTATTAGTTGAAAAACCAAATGGAAATATTATAGCATTTGATATCGTTATTTTTTTCCATTTAGATAATCTACAGCTTTCTAAACAATTTGAGAATATCTCGCACGACTAAACAACTAAATTTGAATTAACTCTTAACTAAATTAAAAACTTTTTAGTAGTTAAAATTGTCTAAAGATTTTTCATAGAGCTAAAACTACATTGACCATCTAATCAATAATTAAATTCAAAACAAATTCAACTATTTTAAATTATTTTCATTTCATAAAATTAAAATTACATTCACAGTAAGACTAACATTGATTTAGGTAAGAGCTATCAAATTTAAATTCTCCATTTTATTCTGTTTTTCTTTCTATCGGGGTTTATTTTTAGTTGCTTGTTTCTGACAATTAAAAATATTAAACGCAACTAATCGCCTAATACTTCTGTATAATGATCGAGCAAGTAAACCATATCGACATCTGAGGTGGAATTTTCCTTATTACACCACACCTCATTAACCACAGCCTTCCTCAGGTATTTATTCTATGATCTTTATATATATATATATATATATATATATATATATATATATATATATATATATATATATATATATATATATATATATATATATATATATATATATATATATATATATATATATATATATATATATATATATATTTGCAAATTTATAAACAATCTACTATTAATAAAAAAATCTAAACAAATTTCTGTTCTTGCAAATTTATAAATTAATTCTCAACTCGTGCATGGAAAAACATCGTTAATATTTATTTATAAAATTAAAAAATATTTGTGTGTAAAACCTAAATTAATATAATCAAATCTGAAATTAAAGTTAAGCCTATAAATATATTATAGTATTTTCCCATCACCACAGAATACGTTGATGTTGAAAGTTTGAATTCTAAAGTGGAATTTCGAACGATTTTTATGGATCATCTGCTAAAGTCTTACATAAATATGATTCTTGATGATTTCTTGTAATATTTTACAATAGACTCATCATAATGTTGCTTACCTGTTTTCTGCATACGTTTCTCTCAGGCTTGGTGCTAAGGAGATTTTTAGGTTTCTTATAACATAAGAATAAGGATCGCATTTTATGAAAAGTTTTCCAAAAGTTAGTAATACGGGGATGGATATTAAAATAGAAAATCAACTTTTAGCGAATAGAAACTTTTCGATATTAAAATTTTAACAATTTGATGTAAAAAAGAACTTAAACTACTTTCAAAGCTGTTGAATGGAATGGAAAATTAAACTTAAGAGCACAATTTAAGTTAATATTATGCAAGGAAAAAATTTGTTCCAAAATAATAGGTTCACTTTTTAAGAATGAAATAACACTTCAAACATAATAAATTATTTATCTTAATAATATGGTCCAACATAATGTCGACTGGAATGGAACAACTTAAAAATTATATTATGTAAATTAATTCATTTAAAAGAAAAACAGGAATATTTATCAGGAAATATTATTATGAAAATATAAAGTATAATGAAAAACTGTTTAATTAATAAGCATTGTTCAAATTTTTGGCAAGAAAAAATCATCTTCAGTATATTTTAATAAGTTCTGTTCTTATCATTCCATTTGGACAAAAACATGTGCAAAACATTATTTTGTCGGATCATAAAAACTAAACTCATAGTCCTTTTGAATTTGACAGAAAATATTTTTCTAAAACCAATAGATGGCTAACAGCATTAAAGCATTATTTATAAATGTTATATCAGTTTTAAAATCCCACCCAAATCTATACCAAAGGTTTACAAAATCGCATACAGTTTGCATGAATAAAGATTTTTTCGTAGCTAAGATCTTAACAAATTTTGGTGCTATCTGGTTGATCAAGACTGAATTTCTTTTCACCATAAAAATTTATAGTTTTAATAGTCAACTTTCCCAAACACATTAGTAATTTTCATTACATTTTCTGTGCATACCTTGGTACGAATTTTATAAGGGATTTAATCTTTGTTACATGTCAAAGTTTAGAGTTTTTCAGCTGTTTTAAGCATTTTAGAACTCAATATTGAAAGACTTTTGTAATCTATTTAAAATAGATAAGATTTATATACCTGTATTTTATCTTTCTGATAAGCGTTTTTATTGTTTGATTGTTTTGTTCTCAGAGGAAGCTCAGATGAATTTTCACCTTTATTTGCTCTTTTAAAGCCATTAAACGTTTTCTGTTTCAGGACTTTCAGCAAACGCTGATCAGTAGATATCAATATCAGGACCAGTCCAAAAGAATCCTTTCACAATTTTCCGCCAAAATATATCACCTTCTCTTGTCTCAAACTTAGGTCCTAATGAAGCAGAGAAATTCAATAACTAAGATTAAATACTTCTTGCGATAATTTGCTTCTAATACACACAATTTTGTGCGAACCTTATTATAAATTCCCCAGATAATCTCCAACATCATTAAAGAGTGCGATTTATAGCAAACATATTTCATCGACAAGAATATTTTATCGTTTACAAATCGCTTACAACAATCTCATTTTGTCATTTACCAATCGCTTACAATAAACACATTTTATCGCTTCCAAATTACTCACAACCAACACATTTTGTCGTTTACAAATCACCCACAACCAACACATTTTGTCGTTTACAAATCACCCACAACCAACACATTTTGTCGTTTACAAATCACCCACAACCAACACATTTTGTCGTTTACAAATCGCTTACAACAAACACATTTTATCGCTTCCAAATCACTCACAACAAACACATTTTATTGCTTATAAATTGCTTACAACAAGCACATTTAATCTCTTACGAATCGCTTACAACAAGCATATTTCATCTCTAACAATTACAGTGGAAATCTATCGTAAATTAGAGTGTAAACCGTTTACAGTATATTTGAAATAAAAATCCAAATGAAATGTAGTGGTTAAATTTTCTTGAGCATTTTTCTGAAATTGTTATTTTCGTAAATTATGCTGTACTATCAAAGACTATTCTATTGTTTTAATCAAAGACTTAGTATTATTTTATATTTCAGATTTTAAGAACTTTATTGTAGTATAAGAATAAATTTTATAAAAGCAACTTATGCAAAAATTCAATTACTGAACAGTAACTTTTTCGCACTAGATATTTAACAAGAAATTATGACTATTGGAAAAAGAAAGGTATTCCATATGTAAAACCTTACTTCCTCATAGGAACACTTTGGGACAATCAAAGAATGGTAAGCAATTTTCTTATAGAATATTTATTTCAAAATTTGTGATGACTTTAATCAGATTGCAATTGATAATATAAAGTTTTTATGATGTAGATACATTCCTATTATTATAAATTGTTTGAGAAAATATACTTTAACATTTTTGTAAATCACCAGGAAAAATAAACTTTGTGGAAATAACATTGGCATCAATTTCTTAAAATTTTGTTTGAAAATAATACAAACCGCATCAGCATAACTCAAATAATGAATAAATAATAAATCAATTTTAGGATTATCGTTCAGCAGATAATTGAGCAAAAATATTCATCAGTGAGAAGTAAATGGATTTCATAATAATCGTGAACAGATCGAGCAGAAAAAGATTTCATGATTTTCATTTTCTTCCAGATTTTCCAGGCGCCGATTATATGTTGTTCATTTTAATGGATTCTTCCATTTCAAACTCATATTGATTCATTCAGTGCTAACAAAATATTATAAAAACCTTTCAATTCATATACATTCGCTTATACTGATTTATAAGTTTACAAATAAGAAATATGTTGTTGTCTTGTGCCAGCTAGGCTAGCATTATGAGTGCACTGCTCCACTTTTTCAACTGAACCCTATATTGGTGTGGAGTCCGACTTCCTCAGTACACACATGCCATAGGTACCCGTTTATAGGGTAGGCAACCTTTCACAACCCATTCATACAAAGAAAGGAGAAAGACAGGATGTATACAAAGAGAGAAAGTACATCCATGCCCGAACTGGGATTCGAACCCAGGACCTCCCTATCCGCAGTCAGGCACTCTGACCACTAGACAAGGTGGGCGAAAAGAAACATATTTCAGTGTTTGTTTGATATTTTATGTCTTTTCATCAATTTCTTTTTCTTACAACTCAAACTGTCTCTCTCTTCTCTCCTTCTCTCTCTCTTCTCTCCTTCTCTCTCTTCTCTCCTTTTCTCTCTTCTCTTCTTCTCTCCCTTCTCTCTTCTCTCCTTCTCTCTCTTCTCTTCTTCTCTCTCTTCTCTCTTTCTCTCTCTCTTCTCTCCTTCTCTCTCTTCTCTTCTTCTCTCACTTCTCTCTTCTCTCCTTCTCTGTCTCTTCTCTCTTCTCTCCTTCTTTCTCTTCTCTCTCTTCTCTCCTTCTCTCTCTCTTCTCTCCTTCATATATATATATATATGTATATATATATATATATATATATATATATATATATATATATATATATATATATATATATATATATATATATATATATATATATATATATATATTAAATATTAAACTTAACTTCGTATCATGACAGCCTCCACGTAGGCTAAAGTCTACAGTGCCCATATCTTTTTTCTTGACCGAGGATCCTGGGGTACGAAGCATATATCTCGGTTATATGGTCAACTTATTGCCAAGTCCTCAGTTTTTAGTTGCCAAGTATGCTTGGTACTCAGTATTTTCGACCCACTGAAGGGATGAAAGGCTGAGTCGATTTTGCCAAACCCTAGAATCGAACCTCGGATTCTTACCGTGAGAGCGCAAATTGCTGCCAGTTTCTAAATATTACCTTCTCCTGAAGAAAAAAATACAAAATTTATGTGTGATAAAACATTTTTCATACTTTTTATTAATTACTGAACAACAAAACGTGTAAAACCTTTTATAGACATCCTATATAATTTTTTAAATGAATACCTTTTCTGTATAGTGAAATAAAACATTTCGAAAAATGTTTAATCAGCCATAATACACATATATTATATAATATATATAATACAATATAAGCTATACAATTTACGCAATTTTCACTACTTACTTGATTATTTTGAAAATAAGAGTAAAATTGACAAAATTTAAGAAACAAATTATATCAAATTTTTCAAGTAAATGATCTTTTTAGCTATCTTTTTTCTCAAAAATCACATTTATTCTTTTTTTTTACAGCCTCTAAGCGAACTTGAGATGGAGCGTTATAAAAAATATGGACCCGTCTATGGGTGAGTACAATTCATTAATTTTATAAGTATAGTTGTGATTTTCAGTACTGTTAACGAGTTTGGAAATCATACTGATATTTGAAGTAGCTTTACATAATTAAAAAACTGAATACCTTAAATTACGTTTAAAAAATAATTTTTAAAAAAATTCAACGTACATTTTCAGCCTATGTTTTACAAATCTCCTTTTCATTATTTCAGCTATATTGCTTGCAAGTATTCCAATTATTAATTTAGAATTCTATTAATTAATGAAAGTTTTACTAATTCAAATCGTCCTTGCTGATTTAAACTAACCTTAAAAGGGATGTTTTGTCATGTCTTTTTCCTTTTTCTTTTTCTACTGTTCTATTGTCCATGTGTTAATAGCTTAAATCAATGGAAAAGTGCTTCTCAAACCGATGCTTTACTTCTTATATAAAAAATCCTTTTGTTAACAAAATGAACTTCGACAGTATTCTCAGACAATGGATGGTGAACTTCGCCTTGTTTGCTGCCGCTCGAAGAATATGATTTGAAAGATAGGCAGCAAATTCTTCGACAACTCGGGTTTACAACGCCATCTCAATACGATGTGTTACGTGGATGAAACATTATCTGACGTCATGGACATTTTAAACCAATGAGAATCGTAATAAAATGGCATTCTCAAGATCTCAAGATTAAATTTTATAAAAATATTATTTATTTAGAAATGATCTATTAATTAAGAAGTTCTGAAATGATGAAATGAAGAAAACATAAAACGCATATATATCACTTTGTTATTGTTGCTTATGACACTTGGACAAGCCAAGCTCGCTTTGCCTTTGGCAGTGCGAATTAAGTCAATAGGGAGCGTCTTTCTTTTGGATCAGAGCACCACGAAGGTGAAAGTACGGCTTTGCTCTTTTTAAGAGTCCCTCGTAATTTTGAACCACTGTCAGGTGACGAGGCCACACCTGAGCTGGCACCCTCCTCTCCACATCCACGCCACACCAGCGGAAGGACTTTGGACGTCACAGATTAACGTGGACACGTCCCCAACCCACGGAGTTCCAGCAACCCAGTGAAGGAGAGTACACCGTGGTCACCCTCCCAACCACTGCCCGCGGCAATTGATGCTTCACTTTGCTGAGCTTACGGGAAGCGGCGTGAAGCTTTTGAACCACTGGAACTCAGAGTAAATTGTTCTTTTCAGTAAGAATTCGAAAGCTTCGAGCTGATTCAAAAATGTTTATGTTGTTGTCTTGTGCCAGATAGACTGGCAATATGAGGTGCGTTGCTCGCTCCACTCTTTTCCAACTGAACAATAATTTGGTGAGGGGAGTCCGACTTCCTCAGTACACACATGCCATAGGGACCCGTTTATAGGGTAGGCAACCATTCACAACCCATTCATATAAGGAAAGGACAAAGACAGGAGAGAGAGAAAGTACATCCATGCCCGAACCTCCCAATCTGCAGTCAAGCAATCCGACCACTCGACAGGGTGGGCGACCAAAGATGCTTATGTCACAATTAACAGAAATAAGTTAAACCCAATTTTAGATTCACTAAACATAAAAATTAAATAATTAAGTACTTTAAATGATTGCAGATACTATGAGAAAATAATAAAATAATTAGTAATAATATTTAAAAATTGATTATTTATTTCAGGTATTTTGAATCGGATAGACCCGTTCTTTCTGTTGGGGATCCAGCAATGATAAGGGATATTTTGTCAAAGGAATTTCAAACCTTTCCATACAGAAGAGTATGATATTTTCTTTTCTAAGTACCAAAATTCATTTTATGAATTTGTAATAACCCTATAATCTATTCATTTTCAAAAATGTTTAAAAGCATATACAAATGCACCATTTTATTTTTTGAAATATATCGGAATTTCTGCCCTTGAATATAAACTTTCTAAAATTTTTATAAGATTTATCTTATAAATTATTCAAAAATATATAATTGATATATAATATGATATAAATTGTAATTGTGCTGAAATACTATTCTTCGACAATTTTAGCCTAAAAGATATATAACCAATTATAAATTTCAAATGTTTCTCCAAAATATGAGAAAAATAGAGCAAAATTAACTTAATTGATTGATTTAATTACTTAATTCACTTCATTGAAAAATGAATGTTGTTTTAATTTATTCCTACCTTTTATGCATAAATTTAAAGCTTGTGCTTGTTCAAAATAAAAAAAAATGTAAAACGTGAGCTAAGTCGATGAGCTGCAATGTTTGGCGCTAAATCGCAAAATTTGAAAATCAAAGTGTCAGCATATCAAAAATCGCCACATTCATATATAATATATATATAATAAATTACGGAGAGAAATTCTATCATTTAAATATAATCTATTAAATCATTGCTGTCAAGGAAAAAATAGTCATGGAAAAAATTTTTAAATATTTTGTAAATCTATTTATTCATATATAGATTGACACAAATATGTTATTTACAATATTATCCCATTTAATATGAACATCAAATTCAAACAATTAAATTTAATAAATCTACAATAATTTCTCTATACTCGCAGGTAGAGTTTCACAGTTATAAATCAAAGTTTACTCACTCATTTTTGACGTAAATAGACAAAATTTCTATTACATGTTTACTAAGTGCTTATAATAGTTTTCTTTTTCCCTAGCTCTATAACAAAGTAGATAAAGTGTTTAACGCCTCCGTGGCTCATTTGAGAGGCGAAGACTGGAAACGAGTTCGAGCTGTGGTCAGCCCTGTGTTCACGACTGGAAAATTAAAGAGAGTAAGTACATATGTTATATATATATATATATATATATACACATACATACATACATACATATATATATATATATATATATATATATATATATATATATATATATATATATATTTGCATAGATGACCATCTCCCTCCTGATGAAGACATGGTCCCTATGCCTTCTTGTCTTTTGCTTCATATACTTTAGTATCTTTCCAATTTTATATTTCTGATTTTACTTTTTTTAATGTTTTATCTTATTTATATAGGCAAATCTTTCTTTAGCTGCTTTTGCGCTGGCTAGATTTCCTATTATGCATTGTAGTTACAACATTATATTTTTAGCATTATATTTATTACTTTATATTCATATGTCTTTTCTATATATTAATATATATATATATATATATATATATATATATATATATATATATATATATATATATATATATATATATATATATATATATATATATATATATATATATATATATATATATATATATATATAGTGCTGGACAGTTGTTAAGGATGGATCACAAATTGCAATATAGCATAACATTAAGCCAGATATGAGTAGGATAAAAATATAGTTGCCACACTGTTCAGACATTATATTAAAGAATATTTATTCTTCTGGAAAGTACGAAAGATGTGAAACATCTGAAAGAAAAAATGTTCATTTGATGCTGTATACGGAAAAATGGAACAAAGCATCTAAAATTCAGCAGGCACCTTGAAGGAGGTATCAGTACGGGATATGTCCACCGTGGAATGTGATGCAACATTCCACACGTCGTATCATACTTTGCACAACATTATCCAGCAGCTGTTGAGGCAATTTATCCCATTCCTCTGGGAGTGCACGGATGAGGGTGTTCTTGTTTGTCGGAGGATAGTTTCGACCAGCAACTTGCCTCCCCAAAGCATCCCACACATTTTCAATGAGATTTAGATCTGGATAACGTGATGGCCATACGAGGCATTGAATACCCTCGCTGTCTAGACAATCCTGAATGGCGAGTGTTTGATGAAATGTAGCGTTGTCGTCCATAAAAACAAATTTATCACCGATAGCACCACGGAAAAGACGAACATGAGGAAGTAGAATTTCATTAATGTATCGCTGTCCCGTCATAGTCCCATTCACAACCATATGTAGGGCACGCGGCCATTGATCATGATGCCGGCCCACACCATGACACTGCATGTCGGATATCGGTCCCTTTCCTGGATATTTTCTGGACGGTAAGCATTACCACCCTCGGCCAGATCAGTTGGCGTCTACAATCCGATGACAGACTGAACCTACTCTCATCTGAGAATAGTACGCATGCCCAGTCCTGTTCAGTCCAATTGCGATGCTCACGACACCATTGCAAACGGGCAGTACGGTGCTGTCTGGTCAATGGGACACACACAACAGGTTTGCGGGCGTATAGTGCTCCTTTCCTCAAACGTCTGGCAACAGTTTTTCTGGAGATCTGCTTTCCTGGGGCAGCAAGAAACTGATTTGCCACCTGATGAGCTGTGGTGCGCCTGCTCCTTTTTGCTGATAGGACAATATTGATGTCTTTTGCAGGCGTTGTTGTTCTAACCTGACCTACCCCGTGCCGCCTACTTCCCATTCCAGTAGTTTTAAAAGATTTCCACAGCCGTGAAACAACGCTGTGAGCGATGTCACTCCTTGGCAACATCTGTTATTTTTCGCCCTTCTTCGATCTTTCCAATAATTCGGCCACGCATAAAATCATCTAAGTGATGTCGGGAAGACATGCCAAAAATTTCAAGTTCATCTATTAAATCTTTTCTATAAAACTTTGATTTGAAACAACAACTGTCCACACGCGTCAAAACCTTTAAAGCTCTTAAGAACACTATCACGTAATGAACAGATGTGGAAAAAAAATTTGCATACGCATATTTCTTCTCACTATATCCCGCACTTATTCTAATTTTCCACATTTTGCTCCTTTCATTTTGTGGTTGCTATGGATGATAGTGTTTTCCGTTCTAAGCAATTGTTCAGCATTATATATATATATATATATATATATATATATATATATATATATATATATATATATATATATATATATATATATATATATATATATATATATATATATATATATATATATATATATATAAACAGGGTGATCATAATTAAACTGCAAATTTAAAAACGCTGTAAAAAAAGAACCACTGGTCAGAAAGACCTGAAATTTCACAAGAATGAACTTCAAGCAAGGGGATTTTGTTTGGCGTGTGAAAAATTTTAGGAAAGAAGTGGCCAATAGATGGCGCTGCACAGGCGGTTGTAGGCTAATTACATGAATTCAGACATGAACGATAATCAATTGTGGCTGTAAGCTGAACGTTAAACCAGTTGTGCTATTGTAAGTCAGGCAGATGTTGTGGCACTCTTGGTGTAAAGCCTATTCAGAGCGACAAGGTGGTGCCACATCGAATAGGAAAAAATCAGTTTTTAATTGCCCTGTGGCCAAAACCATAGAAAAAACCAACAATAATTCGGTTTTTAATTGTCCTTAGTCTTCTTCAAGAAATTTTCAATATGGTGTCCAACATTTTCTGTTAGGAGGTGTAAACGTAAAACGGTATTTTCCACAGCAGCTTGGAGTGTATCAGTGCTGATGTTGCTAACGTGCTGAGTAATGCGGCATTTCAAATCCGCTAAGGTGTCTAGTGGAGCATTGTACACAACATTTTTCAGAAATCTCCAGAGCCAAAAGTCACAGGGAGTGATGTCCGGTGATCGTGGCGGCCAGGGAGTTGGAAAATGTCGGCTGATAATACGGTTATTTCCGAAATGGCGTTGCATCACCATCGACAATTAACGAGAATTCAAGCTACTCAGCATTTTATACAAGACGTTAATTTGCATACAACCACCTGTGCAGCGCCATCTATAGGCCACTTTTTTCCTAATTTTTTTCCCACGCCAAACAAAATCCCCCTGTTTGAAGTACATTCTGGTGAAATTTCAGGTCTTTCTAACCAGTGGTTCTTTTTTTACAGCGTTTTTAAATTTGCAGTTTAATTATGATCACCCTGTATATATATATATATATATATATATATATATATATATATATATATATATATATATATATATATATATATATATATATATATATATATATATATATATATATATATATATATATATATATATATATATATATATATATATATATATAATCTTTAACCCAATCAGGAATACCTTACTGCTGTTGTGACAGGAGATGTATATAATTTAAATATTTGAAATAAT
This sequence comes from Latrodectus hesperus, assembly GCA_037975125.1. Taxonomy (NCBI): domain Eukaryota; kingdom Metazoa; phylum Arthropoda; class Arachnida; order Araneae; family Theridiidae; genus Latrodectus; species Latrodectus hesperus. The sequence continues at coordinate 80,359,706 of CM075853.1, forward strand.
ATCCCATATACCATTGTCTGTGCAATATAGAAAAGTAAATTCCGATTCATGTATTGACTTAAATCATGACTAAGAATGTAATGGTAGTTAATCAGGAAGGTTATTCTATGCGCCATAAGAAATTGCTGTGCTGATAAAGTCTGAGCAATTTAAATATTCGCTGTGCATTTGCCTTTCAGATTTCGTTACACAACTATGGTTCAAACTTATATTGCGAATGAAGATTCTAGACAATCTATTCTCCTCCTACCCACAGATAACACGTTGCAGAAATTGTCCATGCACACTGAATATCTCTAGAATTTTATGTCCCTCCACTAGTGTGATATGGAGAAAAATTCATTAGATATACATCAAAAAGATGGCCTTTAAATATAAATTAACCTAATATTCAAATCTTCCGAGTTTGGTATGACCGAGCTGGCAGCAGAATAGGTAACACTCTGCCCTTCTGATATATATCGATTCCATATGCTATTATTTTAATCAATTGATTGCTGTAAATAATTACTGATTACATCAAGCATTTCAATAAAAAGTAGGAAATTAAATTTAAGTGCATAAGCCAAAATGTATAGAGACTTAGAATTACAACTTCTGACGGTTAACTTTAATGACTTCGTAACTGTACGCATGTTTTCTTAGATTTTTGTAGAGCATTTTTTCAGTCCTCCTTCATGAGATTTCCCCAAAATCCAAAAATAGACCAAAAGATGAACTCAAAGTCGTTAACAAAATTTTTTTAATGACTTTCAGCGTTCTCTGCTACTTTTTGTGTCATAGTTTCCCCCCCTCAAGTTTATATTTCCATAATGATAAAAAAATATGAGTTATAATTTATTACATAAGACATTTCTATAAATATATATCATATTTTTGAAGTTGCAGAAAATAATATTAAATAATATCGTATAAAATTCTGTTTTTTTTATTCATCATCATTCTTAATTTATAATATACGGATCTTGTTATCGCAAATATTAGTTTATAAAAGCGATATTTTATAAATAGAAAAACATGATTAAGCACTGTATTTTATAGGCTGCCCACCCTGTCTAGTGGTCAGAGTGCCTGACTACGGATAAGTAGGTCCTGGGTTCGAATCCCGGTTCGGGCATGGATGTACTTTCTCTCTCTATCTATCCTGTCTTTGTCCTTTCCTTGTACGAATGAGTTGTGAATGGTTGCCTACCCTATAAACGGGTCCCTATAGCATGTGTGTACTGAGGAAGTCGGACTCCACACCAAAATAGGGTTCAGTTGCAAAAATGGAGCAGCGTACCCCATGTTGCCAGCCTGTCACACGACAATGAATGAATGTGTGTGTGTGTGTGTGTGTGTGTGTGTGTGTGTGTGTGTGTGTGTGTGTGTGTGTGTGTGTGTGTGTGTGTGTGCAAAATTACATGTATTAAGATTTTGTATCGAATAAATTCAAAACATGCAGTGTTTAATTTATGTATTACAATTTTCTCATTATCCTCTCAAGCACTTGAATAGTCATTATTTTTATTTTTTTAATTTGGCATTTGAGAAAATAAATTATTTTGTTTCTTTAAAGCTATTGATATACTTTTGCAGTTTAACAAAATAATATGTATTAAAAAATTATTCAAATATATTTTGGAGCTGAAGTATGAAATGTAAATATTTGAAAAATAATTCTTTGACAATTTTTAGGACATCAAATATGAATCGTAAAATAATTCTCCGAAAATTATTTATAAGTTATCAGTATTTAAATATTTAATATTTAGCTAATAGTGTATACTTGATTATCTGACAACGCATGAAGGAAAACCTAGAAATCAAATACTACTGAAACGCTTTTTAAGGTCCACAAAGTATTACTGTTTTCCGAGAGGACTAAGCATGCGTAATGGACTGTAATCACAGGTCACAAAGGAATAAACCAAGAAAATTTTCAAGCATTTACTACAATGGATAATCAGGTAGGGAGCAAAACTCAAATATCCATATCCTGTGTTCAGCAGTAACTAAAATCGAACCTGGAACCTTCTACTCAAAAGAATGCAGTCTTATTGCTAGCATATGGTGAGGCCATATGTTGCATTTATTGTCGAACAGTGGATTGTTTCATATTCCGTTGAAAAGTGCTTAAAGATCCGCTGCATGTTAACTTTCAAGAAAACCTTTTTACTTAATAATGAAACATAGTCATGAGTCGCAAGGGAGAAAACCTCGAAAATTCCCAAGCTTTGAAGTCACCAAGCAGGAAACTCGAATAATCTTAAGGACCCTTTCTTTAGTGACTTCAATGTTGAAAAGCAAAATTCATATCTTGTTGTTCAACATTTGCTGGGATCAAGCAGGAAATCTTCCACTCCGAAGAACATAGTCCTCTCACTATGGTGAGTTTTGCTACATTCGATTAAGGAGGTCAATAACACGACTTTCTTACCTTTTTCCACACAGTTGAAAAAAATTTTTGAGAGAAGAATAGGATAAAAAATTACTTTCTTTTAAATTTTGTTTAAAACATGATCATTCCCAGTTTCTTATTGCTACTAAACCTAGATGAAACCTAGAAATTTTAATCAAACATTAGGCACGACACTCACTCAGATATCTCGCAATTTCAAAGAATGGTCTGGAGAATTTTTAACACGCAGTCTATTCTGTATAAATGTCTCTGTCAGGGTCCGGTATCAAACCCGCAATTATTCAGAAACAAAGAAATGGTAGTGTAGCCTACTCCCTTCAGGCTACAACAAATTCTCATTTTTTTGGCCTATTGATATCTATAAATTTACCTTAATAATTTCTATAATGGACATCTGGCTTTAAGAATATATATAATATACGATTGATTTATAAAACAAAGCAACTGACTGTATACTAATTTTCTAATCTTCGAATCAACATTTTTCTCTATAATACTCTCAGTTTCATTCGCATGGAGGAGAAATATTTATATCAAACAGAACAAAGCAATGTTACATCAATTCTGGAAAAAATTAAATTAATATAACTCGTACTTTTTTATTACCACAGAATCAAATGCTAACGTTAAAAAGTATTAAATCTATCCTGGAAAATTCGTTTCAATCAAACAAGATATCATTTTACGCCCAGGAAATTCCTGTAAATTTCTTATTCGACAGCAAAAGCTTCAAAACACAATAAACTGTTTCATATTATGAAACACGATCGAGTAACGAAGTCGACACCTGAGCTACCAGACTCTTCGGCATCACGCTTCAGCGGAATTACATTCACTCCCATGGGACTGTTAACCTTCTCGATGGTCTTCGACAGTGTCACATATTAAATTCGCAATCTTCCGGTCAAGTGAGGAATATTCACGCCCCCTAGAAACACATTTTAAGCTTCAATAAAATAAAGGAAAAAATTCGGAACTATATTATGGGAAATAGTAATTGTAAATTAGAAAATAAACAATCTAAATTAGTCCTGGCGACAACATTAGCATACACATTTTAGCTTTTGTTTTCCATGAAATTGTAAATGGAAAAAACCTTGAGCTCTTGCTAAGTAGTATTTACTTAGAGGGGGAAATAACATTAGAAAAAGCCAAGATAACATGCACTGAGGAAACCATAATACCAGCGGTAATGTCAATTTACATAAACGAAATAAAAATATCCAAATAACAAACCGTAGTATATGTGTGTATATATATTAATTACTTACATAAACATTTCATCCGTGCGATGGTTTCTTACAGCGCATGACTTTGTATTAGGACAATATTACTTGTGATGGGAAATTTCCTGGTGATAGGAAAAGCATCGTTCCCATGACAACGAAGTAGCGGGTTCAATCGTTAGAACAACTGAAGACGGTTCTATACAAGTTAAAATAACTTAGAATCTAATATCATCCATTGTTGTAGAGCGGTGAGGAAGGATATACTAATTTAGTTGTTGACCACGTCACTTGAATTAAGTTCTAAATACGAGGTCGTTGACTATTTGGTAGCAGTTTTGGTGAATTCAAATAAGCAGTCACATATGCTCAGTCACAGTTAACATGGAAACAAATATAGTTGATGGAAACAAATATAGTTGAAATAAAATTTATATTGTATTATTAAGTTGCTTTACGTTTCCGTCTACCTAATTCTGGCACTTTCAATTTATGAACCATGATTAAGAAGACCGCAAGAGTAACACTTACATCTGTTCTCCGACATTGTGCAATCAATGTTACGATTATTTAATGAACATAAGTCTTAACATAATGGATTGAATCAAGATTCGAACCCGTTACCTCTTAAACATGACAATGAAGCCTCCCCAAGTAAACATTTCTAAATTTACTTATCAGTTCATAAAGAACGTTAAATACTAAATAAATGAAATTAACATTTGATTATTCTTAAGCAAACAAAAAGAAACAAAGTTCATCTCTCTCTCTCTCTCTCTCTCTCTCTCTCTCTCTCTCTCTCTCTCTCTCTCTCTCTCTCTCTCTCTCTCTCTCTCTCTCTCTCTCTCTCTCTCTCTCTCTCTCATAAACCCAAAAACTTTTTTTCACTTTAAAGATTTTTTACTCGCATCCTAAATATTCAATGTCATTTTGCATTTTATTTCAATTTTGTTAGACCTAAATAAACATGAGTCAGTATCTTAATGTGTGATTTCTGTCTCTCTATATTCACTAAATATACTTCACTCGTGACTAATATTTCTCTTTTAATAGATGATGGGCATAATTAAAGAGTGTTCTCGGACTTTAGAACAAAATTTCAGAAAAGCCGCAGATAGTGGAGAACCAGTTGACGTAAAAAAGTGAGTAGCACTGTTGTAAAATGCTATTCAATTTGAAATCATATTCAATTTATACAATACTTTAAAGAAATTTTCATTAACTTTTCAGATATTAGTTCAAAAATAGTTCTTTTTCTTATAAGAATAAAATACGAATTCTGTACTTTTTTAACATGTTATGTAATTCACTAATTGTTTTTCAAAATCATTATTTTTTGTTGTTCTCATAATAATTTCATTTTATGTATTAATTTGTTTTATAGAAAATAATGACTATTGATTTTATCTGCGTAAAATCATTAGAATAGAAGGAGAGTTAGCATGATTTACAATCAATGTAAAATTTTTTATTTCTCAAAAAATGATTTATACTATTTAATAAGTCATTTTATTTATTGATTTACTATTATTAAAAAATAAATTAAACAGTGACTAATTTTTGATTACATTTGCAGAAAAATATCAGAACATAGGGAACTCCATTTAATAACATAATCATTAATAAAAATTGGTTATATAATTTTTATAAATGTTTTACTCATATCGTGATTTATTATTTTTTTTTTCCTAAATTATTTACTAAATTATTACTCATAAACAGGTCATTTTATCCATTCAATCATTACTATTTAATAAAAAAATTTAACGTTTGTATTATGATTTAACATGAGCAAAAAACATGAACTCTAATTATTTAGCAGGATTTGTGCACGATTTAAAAAAATATATAAGTTCACAACTCAATAAAAAAAGTGTGGAAATAATCTTTTATATTACTAATTTTTCATCAAAATTACTTACTTTATTTTTCTGAAATTTTATTATATTCATTCATTCAATACTATTTTATAATTATCTGTTTATTTAAGTTAAAAAATATCATTAGAAACATAAGATGTTCTAATTGCTTAACAAGATTTTTCATACAAATTTCTTCTTTAATGAAGACGATAGAAATAATTAAGTGCATCTTTTGCTCCTAGATGGCAGCACTAAATTACATAGAGCAAAATTTTTGTAAGCAAATTGAGATTTCTCTGTTATCTCTATTTCAATTAAGATTGAAAGAGTAATAATTTTTCAAGGATATCTCTGTGTTCACTTCTTTAATGCTTTGCCAACTTGTCAACTGATAATGAATCGAAACTTAAAATGTGGAGAATACATGGAAATCATAAATCCTCTTGTAGCAGAGACATCATATATTTTTTTAATAATTTGGAAGACAAAAATTACCGAGGACATAAATTTTCTTTTAACAGAAAAATCACAAAATAATATGTTTTAAGATTTTGTGGATGGAAAAGACATTTAGGGTACCTATTTTCATGCAAGAAAGAAAACCTCACAGGACCATATGTTACAAAATTTTTGAAAAGGAGAACATACAAGAAGTAGAAAGATAATTCGTCTTGATGAATATCGCAGTTGGAATATATAATTTATAAAGAGAAATAGATAAGAATATGAGAAAATGGATATAATTTACTATTAAAAAAGAAAAATATGAGCATATTCAGCATTTTTTACAGCCTTCATCAAGAATATTAAGTAAGAAAACGAGAAATGAGGTAGTCTTAATAATCGAGATGACATTTGAAAGGAAAAAAAAGTTTCAAACTTAATAAATTAAGGGCACGTTAACTTTCTGTAAGAGGATTAACAAGACAAACCAATTAAATTAATTCGCTTGGAACCTATATATTTGGATAAGTTGCTGGCATAAACATTTAGCTAACAGGAATTATCCCTATTATTATCAATGGATCTAAACCCTCGAAAAATGTTTATTTTTGGAACCATATAAAATTTTCGATGTCTTACAAATTAAAGATGGTTGGCGAATTCACTGGTATTTTATCGCCAAAGAAAGGAATATGAATATGTTTATAGATGATGTTTCTTGACAAAAAATAGACTTTCTGTATCAAACCAAAATTTCACAGGAGCAGGATTTATTAATAAAATAAATTTTATTTTCTTCCTTAAACATGGAAAACAATTAGTATCCATATGTTAGCTTGAATATATATTTAAAAATAACCCAGCAAATAATATTTTAGTATTTTATGATTATCATTTCTTACAGCCGTATCTATGATATTAATTTAACTAGAAAGAAAACCGACATACTAGCTGCATCTCTCATTCATTTATAGACTAATGCTAATAAATATTTATTTGTATAGCCTAAAAAATGTTGAGTAGCACTAACATTTATTGATTTACATTTAAAAATAACTAGCGTTTTATTAAAATTTCCCCGCTGAGAAATATAATAATTTCAAAAATGTCATTTCTGAACTGGATATACATAACGCAAAGTATTAAAGAAATCATATTTTTGAGAATACAAGACTGGAAGAGAAAGAGCATTATTTTGTTAAGAACAGGCATATGCGAGGAAAACATCCCAATTTGGTTGTCTTACAAGAAGTGCATAGTAATGCTGGAAAAGTGTGGGCGAGTATAGTCCCGTTGTTTCACATACCATTATTCGTTTCATACACCGTTTCTAAGATATTTTTTACGTATTTTGCATATTTTTCTAATTTTTTATTTCCTTTTACCAATTATATTCTGTATTTTATAGGTATTTTAGCGCCTTCACTATGGACACAATAGCAAGTGCAGCTTTCTCCACTAAAGTCGATTCGCATAGTACTCCAGAAAACCGGTTCGTCCGAATGGCCCACCAACTTTTTACAAAAGAAGTCAGGTGGAGATATTACTTGTATCGTATGTACTGCTCCCTACTTAATATTCCACATCAATTATTTTTTATGATGCATGCATACAAAGATTTCTTCCGTATGTTCAACTTGTACTTATCGTGGCCTGGAAACAGGACTACGCTTTTCGAGATGAAAAGTCTCGGGTCTGATTCCAATTACTGTTAAGTAAATACTGTTAATGTTAAATGGATATGAATTAGCTGTCAAGTGAGAGATATATCGATATAGGAAGGCTGTGTATCTCCGCTTTACCAACCGACCTCTTGGATGATTGTCAGATTTTAGAATTCATGTAGAACCAATCAAAAGTGCGCGTTTGATGATCTCTCTGCTTTCAGCATGTACATCTGTCGGAGTGAGTGCTTGGGAATTTTCCGGGTTTCCTCCCTTGTGAATGTGAATATAATCACTATTCATGAAAAATAATTCTAAGTAACAATTTATGCAGTCAATATTAAAATGCCTTACGAAGCTTTTAGGCTATTAGGCTGTACTTGATATCTAAATACTTTCATTATTAGACATTTAATTATTTGATATGAACAAATGAATATACATATCTAAGAATAATTAAACACTAAAAAATTTCCTTTTTCGGTTAAATAGCCTATACAAAAAGTAGCAATTTATCTTAAGATCGATGCAGAACAAAAATAGTTTCATGAGTCAAATAATGCTCTTTTCCTCATAAAAGAATTTTCAAAATGGGTTTCGGTTTTGCCACCACATAATGGTAATTTGATATCGAATAACATCCATAATTTACTACATATCATAGACCTGTTTATAGATGAAGCATTGTACGCATGTGATGTAAGGAAACAAACCCTAAAATAAGTGAGGAAAACAAAATGCATTAATAATGATAATAATTAAGCTCTGAAATTTCTATTTCAAGACCTTGTCCTACAATTAAGCCATGATAGGTACAGTCATTCATAAATAATGTATTCACAATAAACAATTTATTATTAATAAACTATATTATGATTTACAATTAAAATAATAATGTAGTGTAATGGTTCTTTGAATATGGAGGAATATCCCAAGAGAAAGCATGATTGAGCATGATAAATTCACCATGTATTCGTTTTAACCAGAAGTTAGCCATTTCAATATATTCACATCAGTGCCTTATTTCAACACATTAAAATTGATCATAAAACAGGAATAATAAAAAAATTTTTAGATATAAACATTGCTTTTAGCTTGAATTGATTCAAATTCCTCCAATGGTGCCCTTAATTTATTACCTTTACCCTTAACCAAATTAAAGGCTTAGGTAAGAATTTTTATAATATATAGATTTCGTATTCAGGGAAGTATTTTTATAGACAGTTAGTTGTACATATTTAAGTTTTCAAGGAAGGAACTCCAGAAAACTCACCAACACTCACAAACAGATGTAAAGCAGAAATGTAAAATCCTTTGTTTAGTTTTCGACAAACAGTGGCTAGAATCAAATCTGAGACTTTTTTATCTCAATAGAGCTGTTCTGCCATTAAGTCATTTTGATAGAATATAATGGCTGAAATATTTTTCAATGCATTTAAGATTCAACATATCCTATAATACTGGGGAAAATTTATTTTTTCAATAGGTAATGGCTCATATTCAAAAATTTTAAGAGAAAGAAGGGAGGGAAACTTAGCAGCCATCAATGTAACATCAATTTCCCACCTTTTCAATAAAGAACTTCGATACTAAAAAGTGATTATCGTTGTTACATATACTATTTTTTGGAATCCATTGTTAGACAACGGTGAACAATAATTATATATTGCTGTAAAATAAAAAAATAAAAAAATTTTATCAAAAATTTACTATTTTTAATGAAAATTAAAAAAATATATTTTGCCTAAGCTACAGCTACTGATATATTTTATTAGCATTTGCACATTTTTTATTTCTTCAAATTAATGAAAATTGTTTTTGGAACTGATTTCTAAAATGAAAATTCATATATAATTAGAGCAACACAATTATAAATGGAGCTTTATGTCATGTGATTTGTGACGTCACATGAACTGACTTCATTTAAGATTCAACATATCCTATAATACTGGGGGAAATTTATTTTCAATAGGTAATGGCTCATATTCAAATATTTTAAGAGAAAGAAAGAAGGGAAACTTACACTTGAGTTAGCAGCCATCAATGTAACATCAATCTCCCACCTTTTTAACAAAGAACTTCTATATCAAAAAGTGATTATCGTTGCTACATATACTATTTTTTGGAATCCATTGTTAGACAACGATGAACAATAATTATATACTGCTGTAAAATAAAAAAGTTAAAAAAAGTTATCAAAAATTTACTATTTTTAATGAAAATTAAAAAAAGTATTTTGCCTCAGCTACAGCTACTGATATATTTTATTAGCATTTGCACATTTTTAATTTCTTCAAATTAATGAAAATTGTTTTTGGAACTGATTTCTAAAATGAAAATTCATTTATAACTAGAGCAACACAATTATAAATGGAGCTTTATGTCATGTGATTTGTGACGTCACATGAACAGACTTCATTTAAGATTCAACATATCCTATAATACTGGGGGAAATTTATTTTCAATAGGTAATGGCTCATATTCAAATATTTTAAGAGAAAGAAAGAAGGAAACTTACACTTGAGTTAGCAGCCATCAATGTAACATCAATCTCCCACCTTTTTAACAAAGAACTTCTATATCAAAAAGTGATTATCGTTGCTACATATACTATTTTTTGGAATCCATTGTTAGACAACGATGAACAATAATTATATACTGCTGTAAAATAAAAAAGTTAAAAAAAGTTATCAAAAATTTACTATTTTTAATGAAAATTAAAAAAAGTATTTTGCCTCAGCTACAGCTACTGATATATTTTATTAGCATTTGCACATTTTTAATTTCTTCAAATTAATGAAAATTGTTTTTGGAACTGATTTCTAAAATGAAAATTCATTTATAACTAGAGCAACACAATTATAAATGGAGCTTTATGTCATGTGATTTGTGACGTCACATGAACAGACTTCATTTAAGATTCAACATATCCTATAATACTGGGGGAAATTTATTTTCAATAGGTAATGGCTCATATTCAAATATTTTAAGAGAAAGAAAGAAGGGAAACTTACACTTGAGTTAGCAGCCATCAATGTAACATCAATCTCCCACCTTTTTAACAAAGAACTTCTATATCAAAAAGTGATTATCGTTGCTACATATACTATTTTTTGGAATCCATTGTTAGACAACGATGAACAATAATTATATACTGCTGTAAAATAAAAAAGTTAAAAAAAGTTATCAAAAATTTACTATTTTTAATGAAAATTAAAAAAAGTATTTTGCCTCAGCTACAGCTACTGATATATTTTATTAGCATTTGCACATTTTTAATTTCTTCAAATTAATGAAAATTGTTTTTGGAACTGATTTCTAAAATGAAAATTCATTTATAACTAGAGCAACACAATTATAAATGGAGCTTTATGTCATGTGATTTGTGACGTCACATGAACAGACTTCATTTAAGATTCAACATATCCTATAATACTGGGGGAAATTTATTTTCAATAGGTAATGGCTCATATTCAAATATTTTAAGAGAAAGAAAGAAGGGAAACTTACACTTGAGTTAGCAGCCATCAATGTAACATCAATCTCCCACCTTTTTAACAAAGAACTTCTATATCAAAAAGTGATTATCGTTGCTACATATACTATTTTTTGGAATCCATTGTTAGACAACGATGAACAATAATTATATACTGCTGTAAAATAAAAAAGTTAAAAAAAGTTATCAAAAATTTACTATTTTTAATGAAAATTAAAAAAAGTATTTTGCCTCAGCTACAGCTACTGATATATTTTATTAGCATTTGCACATTTTTAATTTCTTCAAATTAATGAAAATTGTTTTTGGAACTGATTTCTAAAATGAAAATTCATTTATAACTAGAGCAACACAATTATAAATGGAGCTTTATGTCATGTGATTTGTGACGTCACATGAACAGACTTCATTTAAGATTCAACATATCCTATAATACTGGGGAAATTTATTTTCAATAGGTAATGGCTCATATTCAAATATTTTAAGAGAAAGAAAGAAGGGAAACTTACACTTGAGTTAGCAGCCATCAATGTAACATCAATCTCCCACCTTTTTAACAAAGAACTTCTATATCAAAAAGTGATTATCGTTGCTACATATACTATTTTTTGGAATCCATTGTTAGACAACGATGAACAATAATTATATACTGCTGTAAAATAAAAAAGTTATCAAAAATTTACTATTTTTAATGAAAATTAAAAAAAGTATTTTGCCTCAGCTACAGCTACTGATATATTTTATTAGCATTTGCACATTTTTAATTTCTTCAAATTAATGAAAATTGTTTTTGGAACTGATTTCTAAAATGAAAATTCATTTATAACTAGAGCAACACAATTATAAATGGAGCTTTATGTCATGTGATTTGTGACGTCACATGAACAGACTTCATTTAAGATTCAACATATCCTATAATACTGGGGAAATTTATTTTCAATAGGTAATGGCTCATATTCAAATATTTTAAGAGAAAGAAAGAAGGAAACTTACACTTGAGTTAGCAGCCATCAATGTAACATCAATCTCCCACCTTTTTAACAAAGAACTTCTATATCAAAAAGTGATTATCGTTGCTACATATACTATTTTTTGGAATCCATTGTTAGACAACGATGAACAATAATTATATACTGCTGTAAAATAAAAAAGTTAAAAAAAGTTATCAAAAATTTACTATTTTTAATGAAAATTAAAAAAAGTATTTTGCCTCAGCTACAGCTACTGATATATTTTATTAGCATTTGCACATTTTTAATTTCTTCAAATTAATGAAAATTGTTTTTGGAACTGATTTCTAAAATGAAAATTCATTTATAACTAGAGCAACACAATTATAAATGGAGCTTTATGTCATGTGATTTGTGACGTCACATGAACAGACTTCATTTAAGATTCAACATATCCTATAATACTGGGGGAAATTTATTTTCAATAGGTAATGGCTCATATTCAAATATTTTAAGAGAAAGAAAGAAGGGAAACTTACACTTGAGTTAGCAGCCATCAATGTAACATCAATCTCCCACCTTTTTAACAAAGAACTTCTATATCAAAAAGTTATTATCGTTGCTACATATACTATTTTTTGGAATCCATTGTTAGACAACGATGAACAATAATTATATATTGCTGTAAAATAAAAAAAATTTTATCAAAAATTTACTATTTTTAATGAAAATTTAAAAAAAATATTTTGCCTGAGCTACCGCTACTGATATAATTTATTAGCATTTTAATTGCACATTTTTTTTATTTCTTCAAATTAATGAAAATTGTTTTTGGAACTGATTTCTAAAATGAAAATTCATTTATAACTAGAGCAACACAGTTATAAGTGGAAGCTTTATGTCATGTGATTTGTGACGTCACATGAACTGAGTTCATTATTTTACATAATAATCAAACATTAATTATTTTAACTTTTTCATTTCGAAATTTGATGATAAAAATACAATTGATTTCAAACTAAGATATTAGAACAAAGAATAAATGCAACAAATTATAGTAATATATAATAAGCAGCTTATGTAATTTTGTTGTTTTGATTTTCGTTTTGCAGTTCTATTACCTAACTTGACAAACATATTTAACGTTGCTGCAATGCAACCTGAAAGCGTCGCATTCTTCGCCAATGTTACTCGCCAACTCATTGAAGAAAGAAGGAAAAACAAAACCGTAAGTAACAAAACTCAGATGAAATATCCATAAATTTTATTAAAGTTATAAGTTTTCTGTTCAAATAAATGAGTCAAGTGTCTAATTTTTATTGCAGTCATTTTTTATGTCAATAAGTATTATATTTGCGGAATTTTAAAATAATCTTGTCAGGATTTTATTAAAATATGACAAAAGTTTTATCATTTATAAATAATGAATGAAAACAATACATTTTAAAAACTTACATTCTGTAAAGCAATTTTCATGTTCGATTTTCATAGCGACAAAAAGAATAAAGTAATCACATTTTAAATCTATCGTACTTTTGCTTAAAGTTGCCATCAAAAGCATACATAATTTTACTTCCTTAGTTTGTTTGATATTCAAAATATTTTTTCTCCATTTTGACCACGCAGATTTCGATTTTACATTTTTATTGTAAACATATAGAAACAGATTAAATATATATATATATATAGTGGTTTGTTGTAAAAAATTTGAAAACGGAAATATTTTTACATTGCTTAAAATGCTTCAGATAATAAAAGGTTTGAAAACAATATTGTGCAAGGATGAAAATGGTAATATTTTATTTGGAATTGGTAGCATTATTTGGCGAACTTATCTCTTGCACTGGCGGCAAATAAGGAAAATATAGGAACAATAATTTTGAAAATGTAAATACTAATTCCAACGAAATAGAAATAGGAAATCTAGTTTAAACATCAGAACATTTGCAAAAAAATTAATTTAAATTATAAAATATAATTTAAATTTCATCTAATAACTTTTAAAAAAATATGTAGGAACAGCATTTTTTCAAATATATAAACACAAATAATAAAATACACATTAAATTAACAATTAATTTTTAAAAAAAGGGTATTTCATTGTAACAATATCAATAATAAAAATGCTATTCATAAATTTAAGAAAGGATATGTCGACACAATTTTAAACAATAACTTTAAACAAATAACACAATTCAAAAACAGAATTACTTAAAATAATGAAAAAAAACAATACAACCTAGAATTTAAGTACCCAAAAGGTCAAGAAATCTACAGAAGACACTAAAATGAATTCAGGTGAAGTATTCTCACAAAAACTTTTGATAAAATACGAAAATGCAATAAAAATGTTCTAAATTTCCTCTCGACGACTTCAATACTAGGGTTGCCAAAATATAATTAGCTTTCTAATTCTTATTATTCTCGAACTTTATGACGTAATAAAGAAAATCAGGTTGCCAGATGAACAAGGAAATCCGGCAAAAAAATCACCAATTTCAGAAATTCCTATGATTGAATATGCTGCAGCGAAATCGAATTATTCTAAGTCACTTGTGTATGTTAATGCAATTTTCATTAATTAATCATTCTTATTTCATCATGTGTGTGTGAGTAAAACATGATTTAGTGTATGATCTTGTATGACATTAACACATACTAAGGTGTATAAAATGTAACTCTTATAAATAGATATGTTCTGTAAATTCTATACAGAAATTTAAATTCTAATAGTCTATCTAAAATTTTGCAACATAGTAGCATAAATATTTCCGGTTAGTCTTTTTTTTATCAGTTTAACAACGGTTTTTCTTGATATATTAATTTCTCTATTCGATAACAATGACTGACTTCATTGCATAATTATTTTTACAGACGAGCAACGATTTTCTCCAATTGCTCATGGACAGCGCTCAAGAAATAGAGGAAGCTGAAAGAAACGATAAGAAAGAAGGCAATGATGACAAAGAAAAAACTAGTGAAACAAAAAAGAGTTCATATGGCTCATATTCCAAAGGTAAGTTATACTTTGAATTTAAGGTGAATTCTCAAATTCTAAAGTTTATAATTTATATATGTAACAGAAAGAGAGAGAGAGGATGGATAATATAAATTGTAACAAAATATCGAAACTTGAGTCACTAGAAGCATAAGTAAGAAGATGTGTCTTCTTATTTATGAAATTAGAATATCTTTAGTGAACATATAAAAACTCTATATGTTGGAACAATAAATTATAATTTATATAAAATAAGTTTTAAATTATAACCTCAAAACTCATACACCAATTTATGAAAAGAATTGAAAAATAATGATCTTTCATTATAAAAAATTCTTTAACTGTTAAAAAAATAGCTATTTTGACTGAAAATAAAAGGCATTTTATTTTAAAGTAATAAGCATTATATATATATATATATATATATATATATATATATATATATATATATATATATATATATATATATATATATATATATATATTAGGTCTACCGGAAAGTTCTGTCCGTTTTAGAATGAAACAAAGGAATACATTTTTTCATACTTTGGATAAACCTTATTGAATAATATAATTGCCATCATTGTGTTTATTACTTCTTGCCAGCGTGTGATGGCAATTTGTATATCCCATTTTTAAAAAATGTCTTATCTCTAGAGGCCAAAAATTGAACCAGTGCTTGTCTGATTTCTTCTTCGTTCTTGAATTGTTTGCCCTGCAAGAAATTTTGTAAGGACAGAAACAAGTGATAATCAGATGGTGCTAGGTTCGGGGAGTATGGTGGATGCGATAGAATTTCCCAGCCTAGATCTGCGACTTTCTGACGAGTCCCCAAAGCAGCATGTGGCCTGACATTGTCATGAAGTAGTATGATGTCCTTCCTATTGAACATCGCCGGCCTCTTTCCTTGGAGTGCTGTTTTCAATTTATCCAATTGCTGACAGTACCTCTCCGAATTTAACCTTTCGTTTGGTTTCAACAGCTCAAAATGTATTGGTCCTCGAATGTCCCACCAGATACACAACATTCTCATGTTCAGGCTCAACTTCGGTTTAGAGGTAGAGGGGGCAGGTTTTCCGGGTTCACAATATGCCCTTTTTCTTATGATGTTTTCATAGGTAATCCACTTTTCATCCCCATTTCTGATCCGGTCCAAGAAGGGTTCGATTTTGTTGCGTGCAAGCAGAGATGTGCATATGACGATTCGATCATTCAAATTCTTCTCACTTAACTTGTGTGGCACCCATCTCGAATACTTCCACACAAACCCTAGTTTCCGAATATGGTCGGAAATGGTTTGTTGAGCTGAATCAAGCCTTTCTGTAATCTCCGATGTTGTCAAAAAAGGATCTTGCTCTAACATGATCTTGACAGTATCGTCGTCGATCAAAGATGGTCACCCAGAGCGTGGCTTATCAGAAAGGTCGAAATCACCTACATGAAATTTTTTGAGCCATCTTCTGCATGTTCTATCAGAAACTGTACCTTCACCAAACACTTTCAATAAATTTCTATACGCTTCTGTAGCATTTCTTCCTAGTTGGAATTCGTAAATGAACTTTGTTTTAGTTCATCTGCGACGAAAATGTGTATACATTGTTAGCGATCAAAAGAGAGAGCCAAATATGTGTCACAGGAATATGCTTGTTGAAACTGATTGTGACCGGAGCGGACAGAACATTCCGGTAGACCTAATATATATATATAATAAGGTAACGTAAAAATAATTTTATGAATAATTTAAGTTTTTTTGGTGTATTCTTCAATAATTTTCACTTATTAATATCTCTACTCTCTTCATTCTTTATTCTATTAATCTACCTCGATAAATTTGTATGCAGAAAATATAAATGCAACTTTTACCTTTTGGTGTTTACCGTTTACCATGAGTAGAGGTAATAGTCAATATTCACGCGTTAATAAATATAATGGTCTATACTTGCAAATACTTTTAATAAGTAATGGCCAAAATTCTTATATATTGCAAAAAAAAGAAAAGTTGGAAGTCTCCCAAGTATACACCTCAATAAATTTTTATGCAGAAAGCGTAAATGGAACTTTTACCGCCTGATATTTACCATGAGCTAAAAATTAGAACAGCGCTGATCAGAGAAATGGTTCCGGATTCTAACCCCACCACTGATGAATATCGCTAGATGGGTGTGGTTCTGCTTTCGGCTTACATCTATTTCGAAATGGCTGCTATGGAGTTTTCCGACATGGTTTCTCCCATGTTACATATAAATATGGCATCCAATTTATGAAAAATCAATTTTCTGGGAAGTTTACACGATGGCCCTTAAAATTACACGCAAAAGCTTCTAAGTTGTACGCTTTCCACGATTCAGTGTCAAAACTCCTATCGCCCTAAAATTAGCTGCTGAATTGAGACCGTTATAGATTTTGGTTTGGTTTTTTTGTTTCTCAAGGTATATTTTTTGCACACTAAGGATAAGTATATACTAGGATCTACATCTTAAAGCGGATTTTAAACCACTACAAACATCTGTATATATTCAAACTAGGACTCGAATCCATGAGCTATTGAACTGAAGGCCACAGCAATAATCATTCGGTTGTCGAAGGACAATGGCTGACTATTGAATCACGATGAGTTCTAGATATTGATAAACAATGATATAATCCTTTACACGTCAAATTAAATCATATATTTCATTTTATAAATTTGCATTTTGTCTTCAATAAATTTGGAATTAAAGAGTGAAGGATTTAAAACTAATTTAGCGGATTTTCTTGAATGCTTTTTGGAATCAATACTTAACGCAAAATAATTTAAGAACTTCAATGGTATGCATAAAGATATCTCATTTTGAGCTGTATCTAGTATTATTTCTTGCTGTCAACAAAATTCGATAAAATAGAATATGGTGTTAAATATTTTAAGTAAATATTGACATCTCTTTCTGGTAATTATAGCAATAATTTCTATAGTTTATTTTGACCATTTCCAATAATTAATTTCATTTTTTGCAGTCATTTCTTTGAATGAAATCGTAGCACAGTGTGTGATATTCTTCTTAGCTGGTTATGAAACCACTGCATCCACATTATCTTTCATCGCATATGAGTTAGCCCTTAATCCAGAAGTACAAGAACAATGTGTACGAAGAACTGAAAGCAGTATTAGAAGAAACAAAAGTGAGTTTCTACCATAGAAGAATATATATATATATATATATATATATATATATATATATATATATATATATATATATATATATATATATATATATATATATAATGCAAAGTTAGATATAGAATTGAAAAGCACAAGAATATATAAACATTTAAGCTTAGCAAAACATTTAGTGCATAAGCAGCTAGAATAGTATTACTAAGATACAGTTAATAGTATATTTCATAAAGTACAATGAATACAATTAAACAAAATACAATGAAAAATGCCAAATGGAGAATAGTACATTGAAAATATTAAATGGAAAACAATACATTGAAAATACCAATTGGAAAGAATTACATTGAAAATACTTGGAAGAAATTTCAAAGAAAGATAGATAAAAATGGAATAAAGTACCAATATGGCCAGCTTCGTCAGGGGGTGTTGACCACATTGGCACAAATTATGGCTTTTCTTAAATTCTACTTCTTTTATTCTGGCTTGATACTTTGGTTTGAATTTTTGGTATGGCTTTGGAGTGTACTGGCTTCTTTAAGACTGTCTTGGGCCATTGCAGAAAAGCCATACTTTGTGCCAATGTGGTCAACGCCCCCTGACGAAGCTGACCATATTGGTACTTTATTCCATTTTTATCTATCTTTCTTTGATATTTTCTTTGAAATTTCTTCCAAGTATTTTCAATGTATTGTTTTCCATTTAATATTTTCAATGTACTACTCTCCATTTGGCATTTTTCATTGTATTTTATAAAATATACTATTAACTATATATATATATATATATATATATATATATATATATATGTATATATATATATATATATATATATATATATATATATATATATATATATATATATATATATATATATATATATATATATATATATATATATATATATATATATATATATATATATATGTATGTATATATTATAAGGTACAGCGTAAAGAACAATAAAACAAGTAAGACGAAATTGGAAAAATTTCTGAAAAGAATAAAACCAAACAAAATTCAAAGAAAAGGAGAAGAGCGTAGAAACCACGTCTTCGTCTAGAAAGATATCCACTACGCAAATAAAACACTTCTTTTCTGACATCACAAAGGACATACTTCAAAAGATTTTCGCTCTATTCCCCCGAAGAGTGTTTAGATGTTTATATTACAAGGAAAGAAGCATAAAATATTTATTTAAAAAAATTTAAGTAGACATTATTTCACAAGGCGATATATACAAACCCGTAGTAAATGGAATTAAAGATATACATTAAATATACCTGCAAATCAGTACCTATTTGAAAAAAATTGGGATTCGATTAGTTGCTATATAAATTGGATATAGTTGCTATATAAATTGGAATAAGGATAAAGTAATTTGAAAAATTATGAGTTAAATTCAAAAAGTTAAAATAGTTTAGAAACCATAAATTCAATGTTAAAGTATATTTTAAGAGATTTGAAGAGAAAGTATGTGTTTTCGAGATTCTTGTAAGAACTTCAATGCTTCGGTGGCCCTTCTAAATTTGTAAAAACTACGCATTACTTCATTTAAAAAGTGATTCCCTACTTCCTAAATATTTTAAAATAAAATTGATAGGAATATTATTGTCTTTTAGATAAGTGATTAAACGTTTTATTTTATTTCCAGTAAATTTATTATTATTGCAAATATTGTAGATGCAACTCAGCTCATTAAATATAATCTTCCTATACATTTTTAAAGAAATAGAGTTACAGTGTATTAATGTGTTAACTTTAAAATTAAATTGACACTAGTTTTTTATTAAAAATATCAATATAAGTAATCGAATTTATAAATCTAATTGATTATAAATCTAAAAAATTCAACAGTATTGTCAAAGCTCCGTACTTAAAAGACTTGAAATTACTTTCCTTAATTAAAACCAATATTTAACAGTTTTAATTAATTATGTAAGACTCTGTCCTATTACCCCTTTATAAAAGTCAATTATACAACATTCTATTACATAAAAAATTATTGTAATTACGATTAATTATGTAGTACTTTATTATTATTATAATATTTTTATAACTATTGTTATAGTATTTGCATATAACTAGTACAATATATTATATATATTCATATTATATTAAATATAAAGCTTAATAGTAAGCATGAATAAAGTTTAGTAGTACAATATATTGATTTACTTAACTTTGTTTTTAGTAATGTAACATATAATTTATGTCACATTAAAAATAATTATGGAACCGTTTTTACTGTTAACTTTATAACAATTAAAATTATTATCAATTATGCCATAATTTTTCAATTAAATTTATATTAATTACACATTTCAAATTAATTAATAAACACTTTATTACTAATATTTTAATATAGTACCAGTTAATTACGTGATTATTACACAACTAACTCAACATGATTATCCATTACAAACTGACAAAAAGTTCATTATTTTTTCAAACTAAGAATTTTTTTTCTACAGATGAAATTTAGCAATAATATTGACTTACTAAAATCTGGTTTTCGTTATTAATTAAGGTTAGATATTCATAAACTTCTTTGGGTAAATATATTTAAGAAATCATCGAAGGGCTGTGGTAGTCTAGTGGTTAGGGTATCGGCCTTCCATCCGGAAGGACGGGGTTCGATTCCCAAAGGCGTTAAAGACCCACCGAATACATGCGATATACGTGCTCGTTAAATCTGTGGAATCGAAAGTCCTGTGGTCGGTCGTTGAGCAGTTACCATGGGCGCAAAGGTCTGGAGAAATTTACTTCCCCTTCAGATCAATGTCAAAATTGAGGAAGTGGATTCTCTGATGGTGCCATCTATCGGAGGATTTAAAAAAGTGCAAAGACGTACGTACTTTCATCTTTATGGTGCTCTGATTAAAAACGAAAGACTTAGAAAACTATTGGCTTAAATTCGCATTGTCAAGGCATAGCGAGCTTGGCTTGTCCGAGTGTCATAAGTAACAACAAGAATCATCGTTAAGTAATATCTGATAGAGATTGAAATAGAACTTATGTTGCTAAATGTATAAAGAAAATTTTAGACGCAAAATTATATTCGAATTTTAAATTCTCTTTTTTATACTATAATAAATTTAATTCAAAATATTTAATTCATAAATATTTCATTGAATTTAAATTTGATATAAAAGGTATAAAATCAATAAATTACACTGGAACTTTAGAATCAAACACGCAGTTGTAAAGTTAAAGCAAGTGGAATCACCATTGTCCATCGCAGCATTTTTGTGAGGGTAAGATCTCAATTTTTTTATCCTTTGGTTTGATACTAAACACTACTGAAGAGTGGAAGACAAATTTTGTTCCTTTTCTGTCAATACATAACTGTCAAGTTAAACACATAGGAGTTTTTTCCTTGCGGTATATGAATGCAGCTTTTTATCTGTGAAAAGTAGTTCCGAACGGCCATTATATTGGATATTTGTTCAAATATCTTAACAACAATCTTCAATTATAAGGCAATTTATTTTGCACTGTTGGAAAAACAAAGAACATACATACTTGCGAAACACTATCTGCGTGCAAAAATCTTGATTTTGGTGTTGGAATAACAAATGCAAGTCTTTTGTGGATCAAAATTTAAATAAATCAATATTAGATTAATTCAGTCTGTAAAGTACAAAATTATGTATATATATATATATATATATATATATATATATATATATATATATATATATATATATATATATATATATATATATATATATATATATATATATATATATATATATATATATATATATATATATATATATATATATATACACATATATATATATTCACATATTCACCCTTATTAACCATTAACTGGTTGTTTCTTTCTTTACAACTGAGATCCAGAGTACACCATTTTATTACGATTCTCATTGGTTTAAAATATCCATGACATCAGGTAAGGTATCATCTACGTCACATCCTATTGAAACTGCGTTGTAAATCCGACTTGTCGACAAATTTGCTGCTTGGTTTCTAATCACATTCTTCGTGCGGCAGGAAACAAGGCGACGTTCACCATCGATTGCCTGAAAATTGTGTCGAAGTTCATTTTGTTAACAAAATGATTTCTCATATAAGAAGTAAAGCATTGGTTTAAAAAGCCGTTTTCTATTGATTCAAGACATTAATACATGGACAATAGAACACAAGAAAAACGAAACTGTAAAAAAGATATGACATAACATCCACTTTATGATTAGCTTAAATTATCGAAAACGCTTTAAATTTTTTTAAAATTTATTCATTAATAATATTTTTAATTAATAATTGCTATATTTGTAAGCAATCTCTTTTGATTCTTAAGGCTATTTCCATACTTACGCCAACATTAAAAATTTTCTTTTTGTTTTTATTTATTTTATCACCTATTTTATCTTTATGAATTATTTTTGTTCGTATATTTGATCCTTGTGTACGTGATCGTATTGTTATTAATTCCTCGGTCGATTGAACTAATCTTTTCGTGGTTTCCTCCAGGGTGAAATAACATACGAAGCCATCCATAACATGCCATACATGGACAAGGTTATTTCAGAAACACTGAGGCTTCATTCTCCCGTTATAAGGTAAAAACCACTGTTATTTTCATTACAAGAAAAACCTTTTCTATTGAGATGGTGTACGGTTTCCCCAGAATAAGATGTAGATTAGATTTTAAAAAATCTTTATCACATAAATTTGACAAATTTTGGTAGGAATCTTCAAACATTGGTTCAAATGTTGAGTGATATTTATTAATAATTATAGAATTCTTAAATTCTTTTATTAATTTCATCATGCGAGCAATATATTTTTGTGTACCGACTTTTGAAGCTGGCTTGAATTCATGTTTTTTCTGATTCAAGTTATATTATGATATAACCCTTTAATATGTTTTAATCTGCCCATCTTAAAAAATGAAAAAAATATGCTTTTTTTAATTGATTGGAAATAATTTTGTAGCAATTAAATTTTCTAATTCATATTTGTGAACGAACATTGAAGACTCAGATTCATAAATATTCTTCTCCGTTAATGATTATTTTGTTACTAGCGGACAAAAACAAAACTATCAGCTTTCTGTCGAACCGTGACTTCCAGTGGGAAAAGAACATCAAGCTTTTAGAAAAAATAGTGACTTGGAATGAAAGCAATATTTATTTTTTACTTACCTTTATTCAAAATACTATTTTCCTCCACGAAACGAGATCTCCGGTATAAATCAACTAAAAACAAATCGATTGAGATGTTAAATGTTTGAAAATATTATTAAATACTGACGTCGAAACTCCTTTCATCCGCATTTCAATGCATACCCGATTGGTAGCATATGGTGAAAACCGAAAACACATTCGCTGCAATAGATAAAAATAACACTTTTTCCAATAAATTATAAATATCATCAGTAATGCTCAACAACTTGCACTCGGAAAATGTGAGCATATTAACATATATTCCCTGTACTTATACCAGAATTGGGTGTTTCAAGTTAGGCGGAAGTTACTGAGGCAAGATAAAAGTCTTCGTAATTCAGAAGCAGGGACCGAGCCGGAGGCTTCCCAATACTTGACTGCTATTCCTAGAAGTATTATTTCACTTGGAGGACAATGGGACCATGACCTATGTAACGTGATCCAGACGCTTTTAATGTAACGACTGATTATCGGTCCAGTCAGGATTCGAACTCACTACCTTCCCATAGTAAATAACGCCTGACATAACCATTCCACCACGGCTTCCTCTGTGAGAAAATAAAAGTAGCGAAATATGATGTTGATTACACATAAATGGCAATTTTTAAATAGAAATATAATCATGTGCTTCCGTTTTTGAAGCGAGCAGAATTCCGGAATAGTATCCATAGTGCATAAGCAACTTTGCAATGATTTTAAATCCGCTTCATTACGAATTACAATTGCAGTAATCGAAATTTCGAAATGAAACTTGGCACATGTTTTAATTAATCGGATACCAACATCCTGTTTTACAATGTATTCTTGTTCCCCATTTGCACTAGGATAAAAATTTGGTAAACTTAAGCAGTAAGGATATAAGTCTTCAATGTGTTTAATGTGCCTTTATCTTTAAAGAATCTTTCAATCTATTTTTGATTTAATTTTAAAAAAATTTTTAAAAATCAAAAGATTAAAAAAAATGTGTTTTCTTACAGATTGGAAAGAGTTTCAGCAAAAGATTTCACTTTCGAGCATCCAAAGTTGTACATCCCTAAAGGCACGGTTATCACCATTCCTACAACTACCATACACAGAAATCCGGAGTACTTCCCAGATCCAGAAAAATTTGATCCTGAAAGGTAGGTATTTATTAGAATGTTTGTTATACTGGCAGAAATGTTTATTTATTCCATTTAATTTCTAATTAATTATCATTGATTAGTGTTTATTATTAAATTAACTGATATTTAATTCTAGTTTAACAAAAGATTATAATAATTTAGTCGTTAAGACATCTGCGATAGAAATATCCCTTTCGATGAGAAGAAAATGATCAGTAAGTGATCTTACCATTTAACCATGGTTAAAAATTTCAAGATAATTCACTGAGTTTTATAGCTTCAATTGTTAGAAATAGGCTACTGAAAATATCGGGCAATAACCTAATCCAGTATGAAAAGTCATTCGTTTCAAAATTCAATTATATGTAGCTAGATGCTCAGATCGCAATATTCGATGGCTATTGAACCATAGTGGTTAGGGCATCGGCCTTCCATCAGAAAGGGTGGGGTCCGACTCCCGATGCCGCCAAAGACCCACTGAGTACATGCGATATACGTGCTCGTGAAATCTGTAGAATCGTAAGTCCTGTGCTGATCTGTAAGCAGTTACCATGAGTGTAATGGTCTGGAGAAAATTACCTCCCCCTCCCGATCAATGCTAAAATTGAGGGAGTGGATCATCTGATGGTGACATCTATCGGAGGAGGTTTAGATCAAAGTCGTACTTTCACCTTCGTGGTGCTCTGGTTAAACGAAAGACGCACTCTCTGACTTAAATAGGCAAAGCGAGCTTGGCTTGTCCAAGTGCAGAAGTAACAACAGCAACACAATATTTCGAAACTGGCATATAGGCTATGTTGCCTAAAATGTATCAGAAACATGTTGATTGCAATATTTGTAATTAAAAACTGATTTTCGAAACTCTCAGCCAACCAAATAGTATGCATATATATGTAACGGAAAGAAAGGATTCCAAGATGTATACCAACTAGCAAACTTGTTAAATGTTATTCATAGTAAGTTTAAATCACTTGTCAACTGATGAGGTCAAATCCTGAATTATTGTCCTCCACCTGAAATCTATAAAAGTCCTCAGACCAATCATTGTACAGTTGTTATTTTGATCAATGGTGGGACCAACAACGTGTAATACTAATTTCTAGGTAATACGTTTTTTAAAGTTGATATTTTCCCTATTGAACAAATGGAGATGGACTTTAAGTTTCTTCCCTCTTCCAGAATTGAACTTTGGACTTCGAACCTTCTAACCTTCTTCCAGAATCGAACCTTGGGAGCGCAAAGCCCTGGACTTCTATTTTAAAATATTTATTCTATTTATTAATATCTCTATAGCATGAGAATTTTAAATTCTCAAAGTAAATCTAATTTACCACAAAGCTAAACATCTATCTCATTCAAATAGCAAATATCTTAATCATACAAGCTTACTAGTTATCAATATAGTGGGTGATGCATTCAATTCGTATCCAATGAGCTAAGCTAGTAACCGAATGGTCAGCGCTTTGGCTTTCAGTTCAACTGCTCATGTGTTCAAATCTCAGACAGGGGTTGGTTGTTGGTAGTGGTTCTGAATCTACTTCAAACTGTAGATGTTGGTCTATTTAGTTCTCTTATTCCAAAAAAGGCTGTTGAGCGACAAATAAATCAAGTCATTTTTACATCCGATGGTTCTGGGTTCAAATCTTATGAAGAAACATAGTATTGATAATGGATATTATTATTCTTCTAGTCAAGTTATGTAATCCTTTCAACATGCTCTTGTGGAAGAACAGCAGTCTTAGAATTTGAAGGTCTCAACATTGATCCCAGCCATTGCTGACCAATATAAATATGTATTGCTTCTCGCTTTTTGCATACTTATATATCAGCGTGAGTGCTTGTGATTTTTCTGGGTTTTCTCCCTTGCAACACCTAAATATGTCTCTCTGTCAGTGTATTAAAGTCCTCGTAAAAAATATCATGAGACATATGTTCAAAGACCTCATAAAAGTTTTCAGCTGCTGAACTATCTGTAATGAATATAAAATCGAACCAATCTTTTACATTGTGTGTCCTTTCGGGGGCTCTGATTTCTTCGCCAACTTCATCGCCAACAGTCCATTGTAGAGCTCTAATGCAAAATATTTGACTTACTTCTATAGTTATAATTATCTACTTTAATTCTTAGCGATAAATATTTCATTTGAGCAATAGATTAAATTTAGATTGCTTGATTACATACATATCGCATTTGAATCTGAATCGAATTTTTGCTCTAGATTCACCCCTGAGGAAATTGCCAAACGAAACCAGTACACGTACATGCCTTTTGGTTTGGGGCCCAGAAACTGCATTGCTATGCGCTTTGCTTTGGTGGAGATTAAAATCTGTCTGTCCCAGATCTTACCCAAGTTCAAGTTTGTGAGATGTCCTGAAACAAAGGTTAGTGAAATCCTATTTCTTTGTTTACGCACAAATCAGCTAAACTCAGAAATTTCCTGTTGCAAATGTGATAAGATTGTCATACAATAAACAAAATATGTGTTTAACTCTTTAAACGACAACAAGATTTTCAGACAAACAATGTTTTTAAATTTTATTTCACAAATAAGTCTATGTTAATTCATAACAATAAATTTTTGTCACAAAATATATTATAAAAACAAATATTTTGTAATTACTATTTCTTTTTTATGAGTTTGAAAATGTTTATATATGAAAAATTCCTGACATAAAATGTAATATAACACTCTTCTCCAATCTGTGCTTCTAATTTTTTATGAGTAATGAAGATCAATGCTCTTTCTTACTAAAATCTTTAATAATAATTTTTAAAAAAAGACCGTTTTCATAGAGTTTAACATATACTAATATGTGAATTGTGATGAAATATTTAACAGTAATTTGCAATTGAATTTTATTAACAGTATTATGCTATTTTTCAATTAATTTTTCACTCAAAAGAAAACAATAAAATAGAAACCAGAATCAGAAATATTACTCATTAGAACTCAGAAATAGAAATGTTACTTAAATGTAGGAAATTATTTATTTGTTAATTTATTTGATGCTTTAGATATTGATTTTATTCCTTGTTCTCAACAGGTGCCGGCACAATTTTCGATTGGTCATCGTCATCTTGTATCAAATGATACTACATTGACTGTTGAAGAAAGGACGCATTAACTTCACTTAAAATCATATTTTCACAAATTGTTGTAATTTATTTCCTCTGAAATGTATTATTAGAATTTGTATACAAATAGGTAAAAAAAACGATTATTTTAAAATAGTGATTGTATTTTTTCTATAATTACACAACAATGTGATTCAAACACAGGTACTAATAGTTGTACGCTAAATCAAAAGTTCGCTCTTCCATTAAATAAGGTGACCTCTCCCTTACAATTGCATCATAATTAGTAACAAATACAAGTGCCACTAATTATTGAAAAATGTCCAAAAAGTTCAACCAGTGTATACGTACTGAAGTACATTAGTGATTTTGAGTTGAAAATAAATATTCGCATTTTCATTTTTTGTAATAAATAACCTATCGCTCTGTTGCTAGAGGTTAACTTTTTTCTTGGGACAAATGTCACTAAAATACCACAACCAAATTTAAACATTTTTTAAAAAGGAATGGGCAACCCCCTTGTAAAATATTAAAGTAAGGAATAAAATATTAAAGTAAGGAAAACAATTGTAGGTAAATAATATTGCCGTTTTTTCAAATCCCATATGGTGTAGCATGGCTACATCATCTCCATGAAACCAAAAAAATTCTAAATATTCTAAAAATAACTGTGGATTTTTTAAAATCCCAGGAACCATAATAATACCCAACAACCTGATAATATGGTCAGGGGAGTCCTGTTCAGCCCTGCACCAATGATACTCCAAAAAATTCATTTCTCCCTGAAAATATGCAAGGGATTTGATGTGGCCACTCGAAAAACGTGAGAGAACCGCCTGCCTTTTCCTCGAAATATTGAGCTGGTAATACCAACGGGGGTATTTTTCTAAAGTATGTACAGGCGAGCCTCTCTAAAGTGCACTGAATTCAACCTTTTTGATTGAAAAGTCTTCTGGGTAAGTCAGGCTGACATTGCCAAGTCCCTAGTAGATTGCTACAAGCTCAGACCTAAAAACAGAAGAGATGTCAGGATTTCTGACCCCAACATCAAATGTGCCACTAGGTGTCTCAATATGCTCGCTCCATCAACCATCTCCCCTGACAATATCCACCACCATCTCCCCTGCAACCATCCACCACCATCTCCCCCTGCAACCATCCACCACCATCTCCCATTCAACCATCCACCACCATCTCCCCTGCAACCATCCACCACCATCTCCCTTGCCACCATCCGCTACAATGTCCCCTGCTGCCGTCAGCGTACATTTTCAATACTGAAATTGGGATGCCTTGTACTGTTTCAAGAACACTTTGTCTGATAAATAATAATAAATAAGGAAAGTCATCCCTCTTGTGATCAGAAGCGTAATGAGCTCGTTGTCTGATTCAGCCGAAGATTATCGTGCTGATAGAATCAATATACGTTAAATTTCGGTACTATACAATATATGCCCAATAATGTAACATGATAGGGAGGAGAATACTGTCTCTCTACCAAAAGAACAGTTTCCGTCCAATTGCCTGATTTGTAGCGGTTGCTATAGTAACAATAGCTGTCAGTTTTCAGTAAAATTAAGGGTATTATGAATTGGTAGCATTTAATGTGTGTATGTCATGTTATTTTCAAATCTTCAACAAGGCAGAGCTAATGCCTTTCTTGTGGCTCTTCCTTACAAAAATTGGGCGTGGCTTGTTTCCTTGGTAATAGACACGCACAGACAAATTGGCGGGAGCTATTCTCATGACAGAAAGATGCTATCAATTAAGGTGCAGACTTAGTCACGTGATCGTGTTCAAAATTATGACCGAAGCTGGTAAACTTAGATACATCAGTGATTTAATAAAAATTAGCGGCTTCGCTCTGCGGAAATACATTACAAAATCTTCGTCAAATCCTTGTATAAATTAATTTGGAAAATAATATGAGCCTATAAAAGAATAAAATACATAGCTTGAAAAGTACAAATCTTTTTAATCAGATAACATTTGTTAAAGTATTTGAACGTATGACGAGGATTTTTTCACATAATAGGGGCATATTCACGTATCACAAGGGAGAAAATCTTGAAAATTGACAACTACCTACGTGTGTGTATGCACCGTCTCTCTTCCCAGCATCTAGCCTAAAGTTGGGATCTACTAGTCAGTGGAAGAAAGCGAGTGTGTATCTTAATAATTCAGGTCCCAAGCAAAAGAGTCCTCTATACGACCTCCCACTCCCAAAGGTATCATTTCACTTGGAAGACATTGCAGCCTTAACCTATTTAATAAGCTCTAACCGCCTATAGTAGACAGGAAGGACCTTCCGATAATAAGAACAATGCCCGCACCAACTAGGCCACCGCGTCTTCATCCGGGTAGACGTGTATACAGACAGAAAAATGAACGTGCCTCTCACATTACTCAACACTAATTAGAGACCTTTCCCTATGATGAGTGAAACTTTACTGCTGAGCCTTGACGATTTCGTAATCTACAAATCTCTCAGTAAAAATACATCACGCAATATATACCACTGACTGCATCTTAATATGAGATTTTGTTTTGATAAGGAATTACTACGCAATTCAATATATTCACCATCTTCAGTCAGTAGAAAAAAAATAACCTAATATTATCTAGAATGAAATTTTATAAGAAAAAGTACTAGTAATATTTTGTCTTGTATATAAAATGCCCTTGTTTACTTCGGTTTTCTAATTCTGTTAGTTTCGCAAAGATGTATTATCTTCAATTACTTAAGTACAATTTTAAGAAAACAGCACATTCATTTTGCATTTCTTGTTTTGTCGTTCAGAGTAAACGTTGGAGACCGATGCAGTCTGACTGGAAGATGCATCTCACTTATTTCCAGAAGGTTGTGAGATCAATACACGACACAGCAAAGGACCATTGAAATGAGATAGTTTAATCATGTTAGCATTTCATTTGGGTCTAAGGTACTCCTCTAGTTTGTTGTGAAAGTTTAGAGAAGAGCATGTCAGCTGATGGACGTATCGCCCTCGTCTCTAAAATTTGGTTCAATATGTATTAATCGGTTTTACTTACCCTTTGAAATAAATAGCCTGAAAAACATCGCTAAACCTAACCTAACCATATGTAATATTTTGAAGCTTGTTCTATTCTAAAAATAAAATAAGCGAATCTAAAAGATAATGTGTAACATTACTCATCATAATTTCATACATGAGATTATATAATTTTTTTAATCTAATTAGATGGAAATTAACTGGTTGTGAATTCTATTTAGATATCAGAGAAAGATGTCGTCACCCTGACGTTGAATCATTGAGAGAATGAAATATCTTCCTCTCCAGTTTTCATGCACGATTTGTTTGTTATAATTTGGCTTGTTAGTGGCGCCATCTATTATTTAGAGAAGTAATCGTTATGTTGCAGACACATATTTCAATTTATTTTTAAAATTAACGCAATTCATTGTCTCCTGACATGATACACACATTGATGACACATATTATAAAATAAATTTTATAAAAAATAATATTAAGCTTGAATTATTTATATAAATAAGTCTTAAAATAAAAATTTGGGCCTAAATATATATATTAACCCTTTAATTTTTGCCTGCTGCAAATAAAATCAATATATATAAAAGAATTTTATTTGACTTTAAATTTTAAATTATTTTAAAAGTTAATAAAATTTTCAATGAATTAGGATAGGATCCTAAGGTTCAATGAAGTTAAAGTTTGAACATAAAAGCGATTCAATTTTTTTTATTTAAACACTCTAGCATAATTTTTTTAAATAAAATTGTTTGAAAAAATCTTTTCGAAAGAATGGCTTTTTCTGTTTTGGATTCTTCTAAAGAACATGAGTTGATACATTTTACAATTGAATATGAGTTGATACTTTTACACGAGTTAATACTTTTTCAAACTGAACAAGAGTTAATACTTTTACAATTGAACCTGAGTTGATATTCTTTATAATTTAACAGGAGTTAATATTTTTTATAATTGGAGATGAGTTGATAATTTTTACAATATAACATGAGTTGATACATTTTACAACTTGAGCATGAGTTGATACTTTTTACAATTGAACACGAGTTGATACTTTTTACAACTAAATATGAGTTGATACTTAACACAAATGTCTATTTTTTATGAAAACTTACCAGAGTACAAATTTAAAATATCAAACTAATGATAAGCAAATTTAATATTATCAGTTGACATATTTTGGACATTATAGATTGACATATTTTGCAGTAAATCGTTCTTATTGGCGTAATTAGGATAATTTGGTAGTATATAGATATTGTAGCTGATACTCTTATTCTTGTTATAATTTGTTTTAAATATAAGTTATATTCTTGCTTAATTAATTTTTAACTTAACACATTTATTTAGAAATTAAAGGAAATACATTTTGCCCCAAATTCTCAAATGCAATACTTATCAAATTACCATAAGTGATATCAAATTACCATAAATGATAACATATATATTATCATTCACAGTATTACAAATTTTAAAATGTACTTGATCATGCACATTTATTAAACTGTGTATGATTGGTATTCATATTGAATGGGATAAGAATGTTTTGTTTATTTACTTTTTATTTATTAATGCTTTACATAAGAGCTTAGTTTTTATTGCAATAAAAACTGGGGTCTTATTTGGATTAGTCTTATTTAAATTACATAACAATTAAATTTAGGAATTAACAAAATTAATTTAGTTCTGAAATTGGGTAGAATCCAGTTTCGATCGTCCACTTGGCAGCAATAGAAAAATTGGCGATAAAACATGCAACATAAAAAATGTGAAAGAAAAAATTTGCCCAAAATATGCGATTTGAAAATAATCTATTTCTTTCATTTAAACATTGAGAGGAAAGAAATACAATTTACAATTAAAATGCGTGTATATACATAGACTCGTTTTAAAAATTTATTTAAAAACTAAAAAATGCAAAGTTTTACAACGATCTTCTCGGATTATCGCTCTTGACAACAGATAGGGCCTCTTCATCTCAGGTTTAGCAATCTTGGTGATGAGGTGGATCCAAATAAAATCTGATCTACAATAATTACTACCTTTTGCGTATAATGATATACAAAAAGCAAGTAAAAGTAATGGATAATATTATCATTAATGCTATGATATCATTGCATATCATATAACAAAGACACTTGCAAAGTTAATTATAATTAAATATTTCAAAACAACTCAAAATAGAGTAAAACATGACGATCTAAAAAATACAATTACTTTAGAACAGTAAAGAGGTTTCGTACCGTAAGTTTCCTAGATCAGTACGATAGTAGTGTCATCCATTCGAAGATTTACGGAAACTTCTGCATATACAACACAATTTGGAGTATATCAATTACAAATATCTTATCAAATTAATTTCAATTCTGTAAATTCATCAAGATGATCACAGGAATTCTTGTCTTGCATCCAGGATAATATAGGAAAAGAATAAAGTAAAGAATTACATTGTACATTAAACGAATAGTTTTGTCCAACGCTATAATATTGTTATTTCTGTTCGAAACTTTCTAGTACTCAGTATTTCATCAAAAATTCAAGAGTTATTCCAAAAGCCACTAAAACTTGAATTTAGAAAGCGAGATTCTTTCAAAAATTTCAGAGATCAAAACTTAAAACTATTTTCCAAGATTTAAGAATTTAAAATCTCATAAAAAAAATTTCTTAACGTTATTCATTTCAAAAAGAAATTAAACCTATTTTATTTCTTTAGAAAGCTGAATTTAAGACAACTTTGATGTGTGATTATTACTACTTTATTATAATTATTTTGTGAAATATTAATCTAAACGAAAAAGGGGAGAAGTAGAGAATCTTGAAGGAAGTACTTTCTAAACTTTAAAATGCCATGAAAAAAATAAATAAATAAATCCAAACTTTTTCGAAAAGTTAATCGTTGACTTCCAGCTCCTCAAACCTTTGCATTTCATAGTCTTTTCATTTACATAGTAAAAAAAATAATAAATAAATAAAAAGTCCTTTAATTGCTTTGGTAAAAATAACTTTAAAAAATTGAAAGTAATTCTAATAAACTACATTTTTACTACCTAACTTTAAAAAGTTTTATGGAAATAAAATTGTAAAACAATCAAATGAAATCTTTCGAAAGGAGAGTTTTGTTTTAAAAATTATCATATAAATGGTAATTTTTGTGATAATGTTTAAATTATGACATAAATGCAGGTTTTTACGCGGCGCAAAAAAAGCATTTTTAACAACCGAAAGAATCTGTAAAATATTAGAACATTAGCGGAAAATGGAAAATCCATGGGAAAAAAATTAAATTCGTTAACATTTGTAGTGATTACCTTATAATTAGCAACTGAATTCGTAAATGTTTATAATTTTACGTATTTAGGTGTAATTATAAATTTTTTAATACTATTTCAGAAAAATTTAATGGCAGCATCTTGAAGGAGAAACTGTTATTTCTCTTATCAATATTAGTCGAAAAATAAGTTGATCCCAAAAAAGGAAGTAAATAAACTAAAAGTGCTCAAAATAATTATTCATAAAATGTTGATATATTAGCTGCGAGACTTATACTTTGATATGAAAAAGATGAAAATTACTAATTTTAACGTCTTTTTGTGTCAAATTACTAATTTTTTTTCCGGCATCACCGGCGCTTATTCTAAAGTGCTTGGGGTTGTCTCTTGAAAACTTATACAAAACTCCTACGCTTGCTTTTGATTTTCTGGAAGTAAATGGACTCGTGAACCTCGTCTACTATACTCCTATACATGGAGATTAGTAACAACAACTAATTTTTGAATGGAAAATACACTTAGAAACATTTTTGGTCCATTGCAGTTAAATAATTATTGTTATAATAATATAGTTAAATAATAACTACAGTTAGTTTTGTGAAATAATAATTACAGTTAATTATGGGCAGAGGTAGCCTAGTGGTTAGGGTATCGGTCTCCCTTCCGTCCGGAAGGGTGGGGTTCGATTCCCCATCCCGCCAAAGATCCACCGAGTACATGCGATATACGTGCTCGTTAAATCTGTGCAATCGAAAGTCTAGTGGTCGGTCATTGAGCAGTTACCATGGGTGCAGTGGTCTGGAGAAAATTTCTTCCCCCTTCAGATCAATGTCAAAATTGAGGGAGTGGATTCTCTGGTGGTGCCATCTATCGGAGGATTTAAAAAAGAGCAAAGTACTTTCACACCTTTATGGTGCCCTGATTAAAAACGAAAGACTTAGAAAACTATTGACTTAAATTCGCATTGCCAAGGCATAGCGAGCTTGGCTTGTCCGAGTGTCATAAAGAAAATTTTCTCCCCCTTCAGATTAATGTCCAAATTGAGGGAGTGGATCCTGTGGTGGTGCCATCTATCGGAGGATTTGAAAAGTAGAGTCGTACTTTCACCTCAGTGGTGCTCTGATTAAACGAAAGACGCACCCTGCTGATTTAAATTCGCATAGCCAAAGGATAGTGAGCTTGGCTTTTAACAACAACAACACAAATAAATATAGTTAAATAATAATTACAGTTAAATAATATGTTGGTGAATTATAGAACTAATGATGAATTGGAAGCTCTTATCACTCATAAAAATACAGTGCGATTTATCAAAGAGCAGACTTTCATCGCTTAGGCACACAGAGATCACCTGAAAACCGAGTGACTTGTATTTGAAGCCCATGTGCAATAGGCCAAGTCGTAGACCGAGGAAAATGCGGCTTGATGATGTCTTGAACGACTTTGATACTTTGATCATTCCCAATTAATGAATTAAAGTCAGGGACCGAGCGGTCTGGTGGAACATCGTGCAGTAGGCTAAAGCCCAAACAGAGCTGTAGTGCCAATAAAGAAGAAGAAAAGTAAAAATAAAGTATTATGGTTATGTAGTAATCTTTTTGCAATTTTTTTTAATTCTCTGTTAAAAATTCCTAAAAAAGTTTTTTTAATTTTATTATATTATATGAATTTCTTTAAATGGGAATGTTTTGTTACTCATTGCCTTGTACAGGAAAGCCTACTCCAGGACAGAGCACGTCACTTTCAAGGGGTCTGTATTTAAGGGTGGTATGCAGCTTCACATGAACGACGAGCAACGAAGGCTGAAGAATGACTAAACATCAAGTATAGTCTTCGTAATTTAGAAGATTTTATAAATTCTAAGAAACGACCAAGTATAAAAACCCCAGACATGGTCATCCCCGGAGGTATCATTTCACATGGAGGATATTGCAACCATTGTCTATTTAACGTGCCTAATGAGTGAACACAACGAATCTTCAGTTGGGTCGGAAATCGAATTCACTTAACTTATGATAACGAATTTCCTAACAAACCGAGTCACCGTGGCTCTTAAATATGGGAATAAGAGATTTATTAAAAACCTAATTAATAATTTAGGATATAAAGAAATCTCCTAAATGAAAATCAACTGTAAAAGTGAATCAAAAATAAGAAAACTGAATAGAGTAAATATGAAATAAATTAAAATTGAACTTAAGAGCATGTGTGAAAATTAAGAAAAAATATGATGACAAGAGTGGAGTAAAAAACTTGTCCCTGCCCATCGTGGGAGCACGTGACAAAGAGAAAAGTCGTTTCGAATTCACCAAAACAAGCTAGATGGTGGCAGAGTAACTGAATATCAATGAAAGTTCTCAAAAATATAAAACTAATCAATCATAAAGGTTATAAAAAATTTATATATATTGTATATCTGCGTGTGCATATATATACAAATATATACGAGGGTCACTCTGAAATTTTTGAGATACAACTAGGTTTTTAAAGTTATACTTGTATAAAATTTTAGGTTTGTTCAAAGTAGTCTCCTCCAGCATCAATGCACTTTTGTAGACGAATTTCCCACAGATTAAATGCCTCAAGCCATTCATTTCTTCGAATAGATGACAAAAACGCATTTATAACCACATCTAATCTCTTCTTCTGAATGAAAACGACGTCCACGTAAGTTCTTTTTTAGATTAAAGAATAACTAAAAGTCGCACATAGCTAGATCAGATGAATACGGCGGATGTTCGATCACTTTAATTTGTTTTTGTTAACTGTTAATTGTTTTTGTTAACTGTAAAGAAACTCAACTGTTAATCCGGCTGTATGTGAAGATGCATTGTTATGGTGAAGCATTAGTCCCCAAACATTCAGTTCTTGTAGAATTTCTGGGAGACATTAAGTGGTATATCAGTTTGCTGTTACTGTCTTCTGTCCTTCCAACTTGATGGCTTTGACCAATCCCTTACTTTTGAAGAAAACGGCATACATTACTTTTTTCAGTGCGTGTTGTTTTTTCATCATTGTCGGCGAGGGATCATCTTCAAAGACCCATACTTTGCTTTCTTGACGTGTTGGAACGTCACAAAACGGTATGTACGTTTCATCACCTGTTACAATTTTAGAAATGATGCGGTGGCCACCATCATTCAGCATATTAAGAGTTTCTTTACTGATTCTGACACGCTCCTCTTTTTGATGCTCAGTTAGATTACGGGGAACCCAACGGCAAACTACTTTTTTCATATATAATTCTTCGTGAATGATTTTGAGTATGGCTGCGGATCCAAAATTAAGCTCCTTCTGTATCATTTGATAGGTACAGTGATTATTATCCATTAACAATTTTCGTATGGCAGACATATTATCCGGGATTACTGCCGACGGCGGCCTTCCTGTGTGTTCTTCATCCTGAAGAAAATTGCGACCTCTTCTAAATTCTCTAAACAATCTGAATACAGTAGCACAAGCTGGAGATTCATCACCAAATGCTAATTGAAACCGTTGAACGCATTCTTCTTGATTTAATCCTGCTTTGAAATCGTAGAAAATCAAAGCGCGAAAATGTTCTCGCGTTAACTCCATTTTCTTTTATGTTTAAAATTTATTCCACGCTAAACAAGTTGAAGTCAGTAAAAAATCGCCTTCTGCGTTAAAATACTTTGTACTTTAAAATTAAACCGTTATTTTTATTTTGTAAATTCTCGTCTGTGCGCATCTCAAAAATTTCAGAGTAACCCTCGGATACATATATATATATATATATATAAACAAGTATATATATATATATATATATATATATATATATATATATATATATATATATATATATATATATATATATATATATATATATATATATATATATATATATATATATATAGTGCCAAAACGCAACAATAATTTTAATTCTCATTTACGAAGTAAATGTTTTTGAAAAGTTACTTTTTACGAATTCGCTTTCATGCATTTTCATTTAATTTCATTTTCATTTAACGCTTACTTTTTAACATTTGTTTCTATTTTCACTTTTTTATTTTATGTTTGAGATGCTTGAATGATGTGATTTATGTTGTTTTTGCAGCAACATGCTTCAGCTAACCCTGAGTCGGGCTCTACTAGTTAGCTGGAAACAGCTGGATGGGAGTCTTATATAATTTAGAAGCAGTGTCCAAGCAGACCTCCCAATATTTGACCTGCCACCCACTCACATTCGATTTCTATTCAATTTTAATATAAATAATTCTTAATATTGTTTATTCCGTCCAGATATTAAAAATTTAATTTTCCTATTTTCTTATATTTATTTTCTTAATCTGTAAAATATATCTTTTGCAAACCAATAAAGAATTATTTAGGTTTATAATTTTATTAACTATACATAGAAAATCCACAGTGAACATCCGATTATCCGAGAAATTGCTTGCTGCTGCTATCACAGAATAATTTGTTTCGTGGATAATTGACGAAATCATGAAAAAAAAATTAATCAATGCAACACAAATGTACATTTACAGATTTAAACAGTTTCTGCATTCAATAGCGGAAATAAATACATTTTTTATTTGGGGAATGATAAAATTATTATAATTTTCGAACTTTTTGTTCGCAATTTTTTTTACAAGGAATTATATATATTTTATTTTTTATAAATAATTATATTTTTAAATAATTATATTTTAGAGTTAAGCCATCACTGATAACTCGCAAAGCGCAAATCCATTCGTGGATGATTAAGAACTTATTGTATAGTTTTAATAAAATAAGGTAAATTCTTGATCATCCGCGTACACGCGTTGATACAGCAAATTCTTGATTATCCGCGTATATGCGTTGATATAGTAAATTCCTGATCATTCATTACACGCGCTGATTCAATAAATTCTTGATCATCCGCGTACACACGTTGATACAGTAAATTCCTGATTATCCGCGTATACGCGTTGATCTAGTGCATTCCTGATCATTCATTATATGCGATGATTCAGTAAATTCTTGATCATCCGCGTAAGCGCGTTGATACAGTAAATTCTTCATCATCGGCTACACGCATTGATATAATAGGTTCTTCATCATCCCGGGTTCAAATTGATTTGCCAGTGAATAAAAGGAATCTAGAAATGAAAAACACAGATAACTTGAGTTGATATCGGTTGAAACAAAAGTAGATTCGATTTTGTAAACACTTGTGGATGGTAACCTCCACCGTGCAAAGGCGGATAACAACGACGACAATTGACTTTCGTAACGGCCTCCACAGAGAGCAAATATTTAAAGAAAGGATCAAGTGTCCACAAAATCAGGAACGGTTGTTTGTTTTGAACGGTAGCCGAGAGACGGTTGCACTTATCTTTCTTCGGAGAACTCCTCGCTATCTTTTCTTTGCTTGATAACGGCTGTGTTGCCACATCGTAAAACGAAATTCCGTCAAGAGCATACGTTTTACATAACATTATTTATAGAAGGGGAAATCAAATCCTGGAATATATATATATATATATATATATATATATATATATATATATATATATATATATATATATATATATATATATATATATATATATATATATATATATATATATATATATATATATATATATATATATATATATATATATATATATATATATATATATATATATATAATTTATATATATATATAATTTATATATATATATATATATATATATATATATATATATATATATTAGATTATTTCTAAATATAATAATTCATAATTTAGGAGCAGTCTGCAATAGAGTGTTATGGCAGTGAATGCAAGACACAGATACATTCCAAATAGCATTTTCTAAAGAAAAGATGAAATAAAGTTAAATTGTCCATCTATAATATAGGTGTGACCCTTGCTGTGGTTAGCAGACATCTCGTATGTTCACGTGTGTAGTCTGTCTAACTCGTAGGTATCTGTGTGTTGTTTCTTAGTGAAAGGGGTTTATATAGGGGATGATATGAGGTTGTTAAGTGTATAAGAAAGTTATTAGGAATTACTTGTGTTTTAGGACCTCAGTGTAGGGGTAAAATAAGGGAACATTCATAAATTTAGAATTGTACCAAATAGGTTAGATTTAATATTACATACTTTACACATATATATAGCCGCCCAACTTGTCTAATGGTCAGCGTGCCTGACTGCGGATAGGGAGGTCCTGGGCTCGAATCCCAGTTCGGTCATGAATGTACATTCTCTCTATCAATCCTGTCTTTGTCCTTTCCTTGTGTGAATGGTTGCCTACCCTATAAACGGGTACCTATGGCATGTGTGTACAGAGGAAGTCGGACTCCACACCTAATATGGTTCAATTGGAAAAGTGGAGCAGCGCACCCCATAATGCCAGCCTAGCTAGCACACGATAACAGCAACAACATATATATATATATGTTCAGAAAAATGTTAAAATCCTTGATAGCGTTTTGAAAACTACGAATATTTATATATATAATTTTAAAATATTACTTACAGCCTTATTCCCAAATAGGGGAAACATTTGAAAAAAAAAATTTCTAACTAAAAATAAAATTCAATTTTAAATTAGTTGATATTATTTTGCCCTAAATATTATTTTTTATTCACAGTTTTTTCCTAAGGATAAAACTTTAATTATTGTCATATATAATAGCAATTGCATGTCTATTTTAATGTTTTGTTTCATATGTGTGTGCGTGCGTGCGAAGAAAAGAAACCTCATTTTTATTGTTCCACATATTATCCACGTGTGTGAGGTTCATTACATTTTCAAATTCGCTCTTCTCCAAAACACAAAGCTTTACAACTAAATTAGAATTTAAGAAATATTAAATAAAATATAGTTTAAAATTTGACTATAATTGAATTGGAGTAATTAGTTTTTGCAGATTGGAATTGCTTAGTACAGCCAATTACATCGGAATTTTAAACCACCTTTAGTAGTTGAAGAATACTGATTTTTCTTTTCCCCTATGGCATCGTTTAACATATTGCAAGATTTGGCTAATACTCGCCAAATTAAGAGAATATAGCTTTTGAAAAAATTATTTTTGCTGAATGGAAATGACTGAATCTGAAAATCATTTGTGCGAGGATAAAATTAAAATATTAATATCGTCAATATAAAAAATAAACATTTAAATTTCATTTTCAGAGAAATAAGTATTTAATTATCTTTATAGAGTAAAGTTTAATAATCTTTTTCATAAAAGTTAACAATCTCTTTAACTAGTGATTTTAAGAATGCATGGCAGCTTTACATCATATTTATCTTCTTGTTCATTGACTATAAATAATTATAAATAAAATTACATATAAAAATAAAATTATACTTCTATTTGGCTTATTATTTAAAACAGCTGAAAATAATTTAATTTTAAATTGCATTAAAAAAATAACCCAAATAGATATATAAATCTATTTTCTTTAATAACACCTTTAAAATATCAGTAGAAAATG
Organism: Latrodectus hesperus; assembly: GCA_037975125.1. NCBI lineage: Eukaryota > Metazoa > Arthropoda > Arachnida > Araneae > Theridiidae > Latrodectus > Latrodectus hesperus. The sequence goes on from CM075853.1 coordinate 80,401,011, forward strand.
TAAAAAAAAAAAATCTGTTACTGAAATAAATCTGAAACACATTTGCTTAAAAATCATAAGCAGATTAGCGAGAAAAAGTATATGTGAAATACGTTTACATATTGAAAAGTATATTCAATATTTTTATAAAACTGAATAGAGTACAATTATAAAACTATTTTGCTAATTAGAAAGGAAAGAGTGTAACTAGTCTCGAAGATTATACAACTAAAAAAAATTTTTTTTCTATTTGAATATATAGGTAGTTATTTTCCTACTTTTAAATTTATGCAAGTAGTTTAAGACTGTAACATTCACCCGCTCATCAATAAAAAAATGTATTTTTGAATATTGATGCGAAGTAAGTGTTATTTAATTTTAACACTGAAATAAAGGCGTTTATTCAGTACTGAATATTCTTTTTTGTTGCATACAAATCACCAAATTTTTGCCAAAACTTTCTGGCGAAATTTAGGAGTTGAGAACAGCTGGAATAATTAGGATTATAATAACCCGTACACTTCAACAGAGCAATAATTATGCAGTACTCCACGGCCATGAACACTTGGACCACGTAACAAGTATATCAATTTTGTGGATAATCTACAAAATTTTGAAAAAAGGAGAAAACAATTTTATAAACATAAATTTGAATATAATTTATATTTAAAATGGGTAACATAAACGCTCTTATTACTTAAGGAATATAATAAACTCACTTCCATCTTTAAAATATATATAATTACTACTTTAAAAAATCAATAAAAATATCTGTTTCTTTTCACATTTGCAATTCCTAAGGTCGTCATGTAAAACAATGCCATCCTCTAAAAAAATTCGCAATCGATGAATATTAGACTCTCAAAAGGTTTCTCGTGCAGAGGAAAATGTAAAACACTTTTTTTATGGAGTCGGATATTACACAAATGTTATTTCCCTGCAGTATAACTTATTGAGCCTGAAAAAAATATTTCCCTCCGAAAACAAATCAATCCCAACAATTAAGTATCGAACTTGCAAACTTCTGGGCACACACTTTCCTTTCAGTGAGTACTCTAGCATTGAGCATGAATTATTTTACTCCGAACAGAATGAGAAGAATGAAACCTTTCGGATACATAAATGACACTTTCCGTCAGGAATACCAGTATCGAACCTGAAATCCTCCACTCAAACAGCGCAATCCCACTTTAGACCACGATGTGTGAGAACTTAAAATGTACATAATCATTTCTCCGTAAAGTATATCCTTTTACTAATCTCTCCTTTCATCAGTATCTAACCAGTGCTTATTCATCAGTATTTAATTACCGGGAGAAAGACATTTCATATCTCAACAGATGGCTCCAAATTATTTAAAATAAATAAAAATAAAAAAAACAAATAAATAGCAAAACAAAATGGAGAAAAAAATTAAATCGTTGTATTAAGTAAACAATTCTTCATGCTAAACGAGACTATTTAATGGGGAGGGCTGGAGACGAGCATAGCGATTATTTTTGCATAAGCAGTTGAAAAATTCTATATAAAAAAAGGTAATTAGGTGCTTACATGCTCTATTCCATGTCATTAAAGTAGATAATTTCTCCTACGGCCATTTTCGTGCGTGTCTTAAGCATATCTAGCAAATCATTTACCTTCGCAACAGTCCACAAGTAAAATAAGAAATTTAAAAAATAAAATAAAAAATGAAAATTTTTGGGTGTGTTTGTCTTCTTTCTTACAGCCCAATCATAGTTTTAAGTACTTGTCCCCAGTAAAATATAAATATCTGGCAGCCATCAAAATGTTGAAGGATAAATTTAATAGCACTATAAAAAAAGTTTCCCCAACGAAAGAGGCCAAACTTGTTTATTAGACGCCATTTTTACCCACATATTATATGGAAAGCAGCGGAAATGATAAAACTTTCAAGATATTTGTTGTGCGCCCAAGAGAACAGTGTAAAACAATAACTAAAATTATAGTTTTTATAATATTCTAAAATTATAGTTTTTATAATATAGTTTATTGGATAATCTATATATAAATATATATATAAAATTATTTTTTTATAGTAAAAAATTATTAAATACTAATATTAATTAATAGAAAATTATTTATTAATTAATAATAACTATTAATTATTAGTTTAAAAATCATAAAAATAGAATGTTATTATATCAAAATATATTTATCGTTGTATTGCATTCTTTTCAGATGTTTCATTTTGGCCAACCGCAAGCAAAAAAAATCTAATAACTTTATAATTCCAATTCACATTAAAATAATGAGGTTGACACCTGAGTCAGCATACCACTCTTAAAATATCCATAAAAGACAATTAAACTTTAAATAACAAGAGAAACATTAAATCCTCAAAAATTTCACCTGCATGATTTTTTTTAATGTAAAGTAAGTATTGAACCCGCTAAATTTAAGGACAACACGTTTCCCTAGTATACTGCAGTCCCTAAATAATGAGTATTTAAAAAAACTTCATTTCCAGGATTTTATTATTTTCTTAATTATTTCGTTATCAAAAATTACTTAAATGAATAAGACATAAGAAACTTAAGAAAATTGTGAATGGATGAAATTACTGTAAACAATAATAGTTTATGAAAAGAATTTGAAGTTCATTAAGTTCTGATTTGTGCAACTAATGTTTATTTAGAAAATTCGTTTGTTATAAGAGGTATTTGATCATCAAAAAAACACATTATATGCAAGCTTTAACATATTTCATTTTAAAATAATTCACTGCTTAAAATTTTAAAATGAGAGCTAATATTTTTACACTTATCTCAAAACGTTTTTCGTAATGATTTCAAAATAACCTAAACATTAAAGCTTTATAAATTTTACCCTAATTGTTTTTATGCGCTACAAAAAGTGAAATTAAACCCTAATTTCGTTTTTTCTAGCGCATAAAATCATAACATATTTCTCATCTCTTTCCCATGTATTAGTTTATCGCGATATTTTTCCGACTGATTGATTCTATCCACGGAAGCAGCTGCACATAGCTTCTGCTGGGACAAATATCGTACTCGTAACCTTCCGGACTGAACGCAAGGCCCCAAATTACAGTGGCTCATGTGCATTAACTTGTTTCTGAATTGTAAGGAATAATTTCGCAGACAAGTTTTTTCAAAAATTTACTCAAAAATTTTTTTTTAAAAAAAGTGAGCTTTGTCAAATTTTTTTAGGCAGAAAAAAATGAATAATTTTTTGATGTGCCTTTTTGATTCTATTGAAAAGGAAATAACATATAATATATTATTTAAAAGTGAATATTCAATAAGGTGAATTTCCAACCACTGTTGTTGTAATCTATAACTTCTGGAGCTATAGTAAATTATTCTAAGAATTCTAAATGTATTCTAAGAATGTGAAATGATTGCCGGCTGGCAGTTGTCTGAGGTGCCTGGTCCTAGAACCTCAACCCTCATTGGATATCTGGAATGAAACTTGGGAGCTATATCTTGTTCTGATTGGCATATCGAGATTCCTCTCTTGCGTTACTCATGGAAATGCAGAAATCTGATTGGCAGAAATATCCTTCTCTTTAATTTCCCTTGAACCAATCAGACATAGTTAAACCCAATTTCTCTCGATTGGTGTGAAATGGTGTGGAGGGAAAGTTGCCAGCTCAGATATCAACCTCGTTAACTGAGATGGCACCTTAAATTTATAGAGTTGTTGATTTTTTTTTTTTTTTAGTTGCTCAGACATAGTTAAACCCAATTTCTCTCGATTGGTGTGAAATGGTGTGGAGGGAAAGTTGCCAGCTCAGATATCAACCTCGTTAACTGAGATGGCACCTTAAATTTATAGAGTTTTTGATTTTTTTTAGTTGCTTTGCTGGGCATTAATATGTCAACTGTGAAAATATAACGAAGTTATTATGTAAATAAAAAAGGCAAAAATAAAGCTAATTAAACAGAGTTAAATACGTAAATTTGGCATATTTTGATTTATTGATATAATAGAGCTCTTTGAATTGATGGTCTTAATTATGTGGTTAAGTTCGATAACAGATGAACGATTTCAAAATGGGTGTTATCTTTATCAAAAGGGTACCTGGAAGGTTTTCATGGTTTCTTCCTTTACAACAATTGAATAGGGTCTACTATTTATAAAGGATTTTTCTGAAAAAGGTAATATGATGTTAAAATAAAATATAAAAAACCGACAACATCTTTCAATTGATAAGTTTAAACAATGTGATGCCAAAGGATAAATAAATTTCATACAGAGGAAAAACTACTTGGAATAAAGAAAGATATATAGACAACCTGTGAGATAGGTAACAACAACAACAAAGATATATAAATATTTCAATGTTACTCAAAAAACATTAATCAAAAATAAGTAATTTATTTATTTATCTATTTTTTTATTTTTATTTATTTTATTTATTTATTTTGATTTTAGAGCCAATTAATAGTCTTCAATTGAAATATAATGAGTGGTATGACCAAATATGGCGGACGGAGTGGGTTGCTCATTCTGCGATCCGATGACAGGCGATCGGGTAGGTGGGAATGAGGCATCTCTTGGCAGATGGTAATTCCGCCAGTGAGACGAGTATCCTTTGGGTAAATATAATGATGAAGCGTTTCATCCAGCGCATGTTGACACCCTGATTACACTCCTGCGAGCGGTAATCATAGCGTCGCAGACCCCTCATTTACCTGTTGCATAACCCAACCTTTCCTCCTCGGATGGATCGTGACTCCTCGGATGCCCTCGGGCGGTTTCCCTCCCTCTCGGCAAACCAAATGCTCCTCCTCGGCTTAGACAAATACGGACGCTCGCATCGTGATGACTTTAAAATGCCGCTCCAATTGGGGGAGGGGGGAATGGTAGTTTTGCTAAAGGGGGAGAAAACAGGGGATGAACCTAGTTACCCACGTAATGGCCCGTGAGATTGAGTCTTATGTTTGTTTTGTCTTCAGAAAACTTTAAAAAAAAAAAAAAGATTATAATGCAGTAGCTGAAAAAAGTAATCATACATTAATACACAGAAAGGCTATTCCTTTCTTTTGAAAAGCTTAAAATCGAGAAAGAACGAAATTACAGCCTTTCCTTTGCTCCATGTTCCAAAATCACATATTACGCTTAATTTTTTTCCTTTCGAAATGTAACTACAAACATAACTTTGGCGCAACTACATTTTATTTCAACAATGCAGTAAACATTCTTTAAGATAAGACGATCCAATCACCTTTTTATTTTATTTAAAAAGTAAAAAGGGAAATGACATTCTTTTTTTGATGACTCAATCGTAAATGATAAATATGCCATAAAAAATACCCATAATCGTTTTCATGATTTCGTTTCTGCATAGGAAATCGGCCTGGAAATCGTTTTCAATAGCTCGCTCAGTTATTTGCTGTTCAAATTCGTAATCTAAGGAATTTATTACTAGTTTTGCTGAGTAAATAATTATACTGATTGAAAGTCATTTTACTAAATGAAAATAGTTATTTTAGATGCATACAACTTAAGTACTTTAATAATAGAAATATTTCATAACAAAATTCTTATTAAAAACTATGAATATGGTTTTAAGCTGGTTGTCATCGGAACTCATTTTTCATGTTCATGTTTCATGTTCGAGAATGGCGATGTGCAAAGGAGATAGTTTTAAGCAATGAAGTTCGAGTTCTTTAAAAAAATGTCATAGCTCTTTCATTTGATTTTACTGTACATTTTTAACTAATGCTGTTATTATTTCTTAATAATATCATTAAATAAGTAAGAGCTTTTCGATGCACACACAACAAATTCTAAATGAATTCAATATACAGAGCATGAACTTTAAAATCCGGATAAAAGTAAAATAAAAAATGATACACAAATCCAGTTTTTTTTTTAAAAAAAAATTCTTAAATATGTGTGTGTGTGGTTGTTTAGTTAAAATAGTCACCCCCGTTGTAGCTTAGTATTTAGAACATCGGCTTAACGTCTGGAAGAGCTGGGTTCGATTCCCTATGCCACCGAAGTTCCAGCGATATACGTGCTCGTTAAATCTGTGGAATCAAAGTCCTGTGGTTGCTCGTTGAGCAGTACCATGGGTGTAATGGTCTGGAGAAAATTTCCTCCTCTTCTACATCAATGTCATAATTGTGGTAATGGATCCTCTGGTGGTGGCATCTATCGGAGGAGTCTTAGAGCAAGGACGTACTTTCACTTTTATGATGCTTTGACTATACAAAAGACTCACCCTTCTGACTTAATTTCGCATAACCATCGGCTAGAAAGCTTGGCTTGTCCAAGAGTCATAAATATCAATAGCAACAAAATTTTTCTAAATATATTGTTGATAAATATATATAAGATAATTTTTGAATTCAGTAACTTATAACCTAATGAAGAAGCAGTCTGCATTTCAGTGGTGCGACAATATGAAGCAAAAATAATTTCTAAAAACATATTTTTAGAAATTATCTTCGCCAAAAATATTTTTTGGAAATTTTTTCTTAGCAATTTTATTCAAACAATTGTTAAAATTGTCCATCTTTAATGTAGATACAATTTTTATCGTGGTTATAGAAGTCTGTGTACTGTGTTCTTAAATAATGTGCTTTGTATAGAAGATGCTACGGGGTTGTTAAAAGTACAGGAAAGGCTTTGGAAATTCGCTGGCCAGCAATTGACTTCAGTGTATGCGTAAAATAATGGAATATGTAACAGAGCAACGCCCTCTAACGGTCATAAATGAAATAGTTACACAGAATCAGATAAGCTTTAACCCTAGAGGCTGCTGCTGCTCGAATATAACTGTCAGAATGTTTTCCTTTGTGTTATGTGTGTGATTTCTCTGTGTTGCATAGTTGTTGTTAAAATAAAACTAAGCCGTTTTATTTTATATTTATTAAACAACAATTTGGATTAACGTTTGGATTATTCCCCATACCTAACGTTTGGATTATTCCCCATACCTATGATACAAATATTAATAAATTTAGAACTGTATTAAATAGGTTATACTTAACAAGAAACTTATTCCGTTATTTTTTAACTCTGTTTAAATTTAATATTATATCCATATACATCATACATTCATACACGTGTTGTATGTATGTATGTGTGTAGATCAGTTCTTTACTTATATTTACTAATTGAATGTTTTGATTGAAGAATTTTCCTTCTCTCACACACAAACACACACACACACACACACACACACACACACACACACATATATATATATATATATATATATATATATATATATATATATATATATATATATATATATATATATATATATATGATATATATATATATATATACATACACATATATATACATATATATATATATATATATATATATATATATATATATATATATATATATATATATATATATATATATATATATATACATATATATATATATATATATATATATATATATATATATATATATATATATATATATATATATATATATATATATATATATATATATATATATATATATATATATATATATATATATATATATATATATATATATATATATATATATATATATATATATATATATATATATATATATATATATATATATATAGGGTGTCCAGAAAAGGACTCCTGATTTCAAAATTAAATATCTCGAAAACAAAGATAGATAGAGGAATGCAGTAAAAGGTATGTTTATTGTGAAAGATGTAAGAATTTTATACAGCAATTTGAAATAATAGTTACAAAAGCTGCTAACAGATGGCGCTGTACAATATCCAGCTCAAATCAGCATACATAAATGAAATAATCGTTTGAAAACATTCTTTGGAAAAAATCACATCACAATGTTTTCAACGCTAACCTCCTTTCACGCTTCAATAGTTGGGCTTCGGATCACTATTTACACTAAACATTACGTACGGCGATTACAGAGCCATCTATTTGCAACTTTTGTAACTATTATTTCAAACTGATGTATTATATTCTTACAGTTTTTACTATAAACATACCGTTTACTGCATTCCTCTATCGATCTTCGTTTTCGAGATATTTAATTTTGAAATCAGGGAGTCCTTTTCTGGACACCCTGTATATATATATATATATATATATATATATATATATATATATATATATATATATATATATATATATATATATATATATATATATATATATATAGGAAGCTGAAATGAGATCTATTTCCTCATTAACTCAGTTAGTGAGAGTAGTTGAAGGGTTAATGTTCTGGCTCTCGTTTTAACAGTTGTAAGGTCAGATAATACTTCGATCGTAGATATTTGTAGTGGTTCGGAATCTATACTCATGTCCATAAATTAAAGATAATTCAGAATCACACAGAAATTGAATTCTAAAATAAAAATTTCACATGTAGAGTTATCACACACATCTTGAAGAATAATATCCAAATTACAAGAAACCACCAGATGGCCCCGATAGTACGTCAAAATGGCGAGAGTGTAAGAGAGGGTTGTATAAGGAATAATTGCAAAGAAGTAAAATTGTTCACAAGTGCTTTAAATGCCTTTCAGTGCAACAACCGCATGTTTATGGCCCAAAGGAAGCATTTGGATGATGTTTTACGTGGTAGAATTATCGGCCGTCTGGAATGCGGACGTTCCCAGATGAAAGCATCTGAGGAACTTGGAATCACCCAGAGTGTCATCTTCAAGCTTTGGCAACGGTTCCAAGATGATGGTAACGTGAGTAGACGTTACAGCACAGGTCGCTCCCGAGTTACAACGCCGAATAAGGACCGGTATTTAGCAGTTACTGCCAAAAGAAACAGACGGAGCACAGCATCAGACCTGCCTCGTCAGCTCTCTTCAGCTTCCAGTACGACAGCTTCAAGGCATGCCGTGTTCAAAGGCTTAGGCCACATTGGTCTATATACTCGTAGGCCCGTCAGATGTGTTCCACTTACCGCAACTCACTGTCGCCTGCAGTTAGCTTGGAGTAGAGAGCATGCATTGTGGACAACTCAACAGTGGTCTTGTGTGATGTATTCCGACCAGTCCAGGTTTAGCTTTCAGTCTGATTCTCGCAGGACTTTCATATGGAGAGGGCCAGGTACCCGTTACCACCAAGAGAACACCATTGAACGACACCGTTACAGTGGTGAAGGATTGCTCGTTTGGGGAGGAATTATTCTGGGTTCCAGAACTAACTTGCATGTTAAGAACGTAACCATGACAGGCCACATCTATCGGGATGTCATTCTGGAACAGCATGTGTGTTTGTTTCGGAGCACCATGGGTGCAGAATTTCTGTTTATGGATGACAACGGCCGTCCTCACCATGCAAACATTGTAGACGAATGCCTTCAATCGGAGAATATCAGCCGTATGGGCTGGCCAGCATACTCACCAGACTTGAATCCAATAGAGCATGTGTGGAACATACTTGGCCGATGAATTGCAGCCCATCAACCCTCTCCCACATGTCTACCGGAACTTCGGAGAGCATCGCTTGATGTGAGTGTTGTAATGTTCCCCAATATCAGATCTATATTTTGATACTCAGCTTGCCTAGGTGTTGTGTACAACCTTTATTGCATTGTCTGGGAGACATACTATGTCTTAACCCTCTCATACCAACCATGTTATATTAATTTTTATAAATAGGTTCTTTTTTAAAATTTGATCCATGGAGTAAAAATCGCAATTTTTATCAATGATATCAAACATATAGCATCTTTTTTGCTCTTTACCTTTTGTTAAATAAATAGACTTTACAAATAAGTCACATTCGTTTTGCTACTGTCTCTTTCTTTGCCTGAACTTACATTATCTTTAATTATGGACACGAGTGTGTGCATATATATATATATATATATATATATATATATATATATATATATATATATATATATATATATATATATATATATATATATATATATATATATATATATATATATATATATATACATATATATATATATATATATATATATATATATATATATACATATATATACATATATATACATATATTTATATATATATATATATATATATATATATATATATATATATATATATATATATATATATATATATATATATATATATATATATATATATATACTCCAAGCTTTCGCATGATGAAAATTTTCCAAAAAATTTTAGCTTTATCGATTACAACAATGTTAGTATTCGAATTTCACTTCCTTTAACGAAATTTCGATATATTAAATAAATTTCAGTGGTTCCATGAAGTTTCTTATTATATACAACATTGACTTCGTGACAACATATTTTTGCTTGGTAGACAATCGAAAATAATCTACTGTTACCTGGTAAAGAAAGATAACGGCTTCGATGCCAACCATTCTGAAGATAATTTTAGTAAGTCTTCGGAAAAGTTAGTGGTTGCAAGCCTTAACAAACTGAGAAAGCTCACGCACGGTATTATATAATGTCCTCTTTTCGTGTAGTGTAAAAGGGAGGATGTTTGCTCAGTTGTCGTCCTCATCATTTGACTGCTATTGGGTTTGACTAAAAAATATTACAAACTTAACCAGTATGCAATAGAAAATATGGTAAGGTTCATAGCTCAAGTATGGTTCATAAAATAACTCTCCTTGAACTATCAGGAAAAAGGCCCGGTGGCGTAGTGGTAGATCTTCGAGCTCAAAACCAACGAGTCCGATGTTCGATCATTGGGTTGGGCAAGGTTAACTCAGTCTTTCATCCCTTCAATGGGTCGATAAAACTGAGTACTAAGTGTGCTTGAGTACTGGGTGTTTCATGTTAGGTTGATCACCTAAACGGTACACATACTTTGCACCCCAGCGCCCTCTGTCAGAGAAACCTTTATGGACACTGTAGGTTTTGTTCTTTTCACCAATAAAATGAAAGTAAGAGTTTTTAAGTAAGAATTTTATTTTTCACGTGCTTCTCCTACAGTATTTTAAGTTTTTTTTCTAATAGTAATTAATTTATAGAGGCAGTAGTTTGGTAAAATAAAATTAGTTTTAAGTTTAGATTATTTTTCTATTTTACGAACTATTTTGCCGGGCCCAACGAGTTTGTGAAAACGAGCGTCTCCTGAATACAATTTTTATCTTGTATTCATGAATTATGATTTGTATGAGATTTTATCCTAGTTAAAGTTCAGAATAAAAATAATTTAAAATTAAAGAAAATAATCGAAATGAAAATACTTTACTGGTTTGAAGGTATGTATAAGATTGCTCTGAAATTAGTGTTATATTGTCATGTTATACATGATAGATATATAATGCTTGTATCACTATTCAAGAACATCTTTCCAAGTCTCCTTGGTCGTTAAGTCTTTGACGCACAAATGCTGGAAGTTGATTGATTTGGGAAATAATTGCCTCATGTCTGTTTTATTGTTCTCAAAGCAGTTATTTAGGAAATACAACTTAAAAATACAAAACATAAAAAGCAGCTGAAAAGTAAAGACGTATAGAATATTTCGTATGTGTAAATTATAAAAATGAAAAGCCGATTAATGGATTTTAGTAAGCAAATATACAGAAGCCTATTTATTTCACAGAGAATATAATTTAGACAATGGTCACCAATCTCATGGACTTTCTGAGCTACTATACCATTTTTAAATGCTATTAAGTTGTTGTGTGTGTGTTGTTACTTATGACATTTGGACAAGCCAAGCTCGCTATGCCTTGGCTATGCGAATTTAAGTCAGTAGGGTGCGTCTTTCGTTTTAATCTGCGCACCACGAAAGTGAAAGTACGACTTTGCTCTTCAAATCTTCCGATAGATGGCACCACCAGAGTATCCACTCCCACAATTTTGACATTGATCTGGTGGAGGAGGAAATTTTCTCCAGATCATTACACCCATGTTAACTGCTCAAAAAGTGACCACAGGATTTTCGATTCCACAGATTTGACGAGCACGTATATCGCATGTACTCGGTGGGTCTTTGAAGGCGGTGGGAATCGAACCCCGCCCTTCCGGACGGAAGGCCAATACTCTAACCACTAGTAACTTATCACAGTAGCACTTTAAAAAAGGGCTAATACGGCCTTTTTTTAAATGCTACCGTGAGTTATCAATTAATATAACACAAACACCTTTTCATTAAAAAAAATTTTTTACACTTATTTATTGCTTACAAATTTGAATTTCTGGTAAATATCAAATCCATTTAAACGAAACTGCTCATAACACAAAGAAATAGTAATCTAATTGTAAGATAGCAATAAATAATAAAAATGTAATAATAGATTTTTTATCATACATCTTTAATAAGAAGGATGGAACTTTTTTTTCTAGCAACAAGTTTTTTATGCTAGCACAAAAGGAATAGTTGCATTCGAATGCAGTATTCATGTGAATTTCTTTTGTAATTTATGATACATTTCACAAAAGAAAAAATCTCACACGTATATGAAGATCGGAACGTTGTTTTTACTTTGAGATGAGAAACCTGGATCAAAATTGAGCATTTTTCTTCAGGAAGAAGAGACAAAATATTTTCATAGTTCAAAGAAAACGATTTTATAAAAATAAATCATTTTGAAAATTAATCAGTTGCTACTCCACTGCAATATTGCCTTCTTGAAAATCAAAAGGTTCCATGATATAAATAGCTGTCGTCTGGATTAGCTCTCAATGGAGAAACTCATAATTAACCAACTGGAGAGTTAATTCGATTTATCAAAAATATATTCGCTAGTAGTTTGCAATTGACAGTTTTGTGATCACTGATTTAGAATTTCTGTTCACAAAAATCTCCTGCTGTGTAAAAGATGTCTTTCAAAAGCGAGCTGGAAAGAATATTTGGAAAAAAAAAAAAAAAAAAAAAAAAAAAACAGAAATTTTTCTTTCTTTTTTATAAATAGAGAAAGTCTTGTTTTGTATTAATTAGATTATATACTAAAGCTACAAAAATAAAATAATACTGCCAAAAAAAGTAATGATACATCTCTAAGGTATAGGAAATCATTTCCGAAATTTATCTAATATTTTCCTATGTGGTAGGAGCGCCTTTGCTGAGATTTATATTTAGGATTTATATTAGGATTTGTATTGAGATTTATATTTAGGATTTATACTAGGATTCGTATTGAGATTTATATTAGGATTTGTGTATTGAGATTTATATTAAGGATTTATATTAGGATTTGTACTGAGATTTATATATTTAAGATTTGAATCAAATTAATATTTCGAGGAATTCCTAAATGTAGATTGTGACATGCATTATTACAAGCGCTTCGAATCAAGATTTATATAATTTAATATGTAAATCTATTAGCCACACTCTTTGGATTTTTTTTCTTAAAATTCATTACTCACAACTTCGTCTCCCTGCTGATTGTCTGCAAAAATATAAGTTATTACAAAGCTACGAATGGCAATCTAACTGTCGAAAACTGTTACGTAGCAGACAGCAAATGGAACTTGTGACAGTCATTGACATTTGTAAGGCCCTTTTAATATCGATCTCTTATTTTAGTTCCCTTCAGAAAGATTAAATAGATAGTGTGATGTAGTCACCTGTCTGAAGAAAAGAAACTCGGAAAACTTACAAGCACCCACCCCTACAAATATTCTCTCATGCAGAAGACAGAAATACAAAATACACCTCCTGTGCTCAACAACTGCTAGAATCATTCCAAAGGCCTTTCACTTCGAAGAGGGTAGTCTACCGCAAGGCCATTACGAAATTCTCGAACATCACCCAAGAAACTATTCAATTTTATTTACTTATTTTATAACTCAGACAGTCACTATTATAGTTCTTGACCAATAAGTTCAACTGACTCAGTAGTAACATTATGTTATTTGACAAAAAGATATGGGTGGTGAGCATGTTTATCTGTCTGAGTGTATGCTTGAGAATATTCTCCATTGTGTTACGTTAAAATGACCACTATCAGTCTAATGTCATTTCGGAAAGCAATGTGTCCGATGTACTTATACCACTATCAATCGTAAAATATGCCCTATATGATGTCATAAAAATTGTGTCTATGTATGGAATGATAAATTGTTTACGGAATGTTGCTGTTTTCAGCGCTTGAATTATTAAGTCAGTTTTTTAAACGTCAGTAACCATGTACCTGTGATGTACCAAACTGATTTACTACATAATTCAGGATAGTACACTTTCGAATCCCCTGGTACTGGTTGTAGAGTTACGGAATTAAAAGGATAGGTTACCAAAAAACATAAATTCAGAAATTCATTATCAGTTAATTGTGCATTTTTCAAAGATATTTTTTCCTAATAATGTTTCACTTAATTTTGGCAGAACGGAGAAGAGTGCTTTGGAAAATGTACAGCGATCTATTAGTTGCCGACACCTTAACTGATTGCATATTGATTACCCAATCAATATCTGGAAAATTCACAAACTGTGAACGATTTCTTTGCTGTGTGTTTTAGTCTTTCATGCTGTTTTACTCTAATTTGTAAGGAAAACAAAGAGGGACATTCTTTGCTCAGTTTGACAAATGGTAATATTTCATTTTCAGCCAGACAATGAAGACTTATTTCCAAAATCATAAAGAATGATTGAAATACGAAAATTTTTTTCAAACATAATCTGTGAGTTCTTTTTTTTATTTATTTTTTTACCCGGAACGTTTTGGGAAAGTCTAGTAATTGAAGGCTGTTTTAAAGTCTGTTTGTTTTATTTTTAATTTACTGTAATTTGCATTTTATAGAATGAATTTTTCATAGACAGTAAGCCCTCTTCCTAATTCGAGAAGATGAAATTTTATCGACATCTTATAGCGCAATAACAATAGTTGGAATCGAATTAAGGATATTTCATTCCACATCCACATTCATTCCCCATCCAATCACAAGATCACAAGAGTAATTGCATATTGGACATTAATTTGTAAATTTGAAATATTATGTTTAGTCGTGTGTATGTGTGTGTGTGTGTTATTGTTGTTACTAATCACACTTAGACAAGACAAGCTCGCTATCCCTTGGCTATGCGAAATTAAGGGTGTATCTTTCGTTTATACAGAGAACCACGAAGGTGAAAGTACGATATTGCTCTAAATTCCTCCGATAGATGGCACAACCAGATAATCTGTTTCTTCAATTTTGACATTGATCTGGATGGGGAGGAAATTATCTCCAGACCATTACACCCGCGGTAACTGCTCAACAACCGACCACAGGACTTTCGATTCCACAGATTTAACGAGCACGTATATCGCATGTTCTCGGTGGGTCTTTGGCGGCATTGGGAATCGAACCTTGCCCAGGCCGATGGCCAAACCACTAGGCATTCACAGTTATTTAACTCGAAATCAGCATCAATCAAGCTATGAAATCAAAATTTAAAAAGACACATGCTTCGGTTTAGAACATTCCATACAACTTGACGTCCCACAAAAATTCAATATATAGATAGGTTCTCTGAAAACAATGCAATCTTTGGAGTTATCACGTATCGAAACTTCTACCTCTTGAAAGAGAGAAGAATGCTTTTTCCCCCAAGTGAACTAATGGTGTCATTAAATAAAAATTGAATCTTTCAACAAAACGTGTTTCCATGATGCAATAATTTTAAGTTTAAAAACTAGTTTCGCCTTATAATATTTGAAAAATTAAGAGTTTAAAACTCAGCTTCACAATTTTTTAAGAACTTTTAAACTCCATTTTCCAGAAAATTTTCTTTAATTCCTTAATGGATATCAAGTTGTGTTTATTTTTATGTTAGTAAGGAGATAAAACATCTCAAAGAGGATCTGCAACCTAATGATGGCATAAAATTTCATGTCCATCTGAAATGATGACATAATATTAGTATTTAATGGCTTATATTCTGTGTTTATCATTCTAAACTAATACAAAAGATAAAATTGAATCTAGTGAATTTATGTTGATTAATCTAATTAAGTTACAATTTATTGCGTGATATTTATTATTTATCATTATATTATATTATTATTGTGTACGTAATAATTTATTATTATAAATGAATTTAAGAAATTAATATAAAAAGCAATTCTTAAAATAAACTTTGAATTTATCTCATAAATATTTAATTTAAAAATTTATATTTTTAATACATTTGTGTTGCATCTAATAAAACTTATTTCGTTATTCTTCAAAATGATGCTTATTAAGTGTTTTATTAGTCAGATTTTGCTTTATAGACAAGTCTTTAACTGGCTAGGACTCTCGAAGGCTTAGTAGAAAGACATTTCTTTTAAGCAGCAGAAGGTTGATATTCTACATTTGCCTTGTTAGTACACAAATCCAGTCGTTGTAATATTGTAATTTGTGTGAGTAATGACAGTTTGAAAATCTTTATTTCTTTTATGTAAAAAAGAAAAACGATTAAAAATAGTAGGCTGTAAGTTTAGGTAAAGTTGTGAGCTCACTGTTAGTATTGTACCGGCATACTTCCTTGTAACTAGCCCTGATTTGAGCTATACCAGTTAGTAGACACAGCGGGGTAGGAATCATAGTAATTTAGAAGCAAAAATCAAGAATAAAACTCCTTAATACTTGATCTCCCAGAAGTATCATTTCACTTGGAGGACATTGCGACCTATTTAACTTGCCGCGGCCTCCTTTAGTGAACCTGTTGTATCTTCTGTTAAGCCAGGATTCGAACTCACTAACACCCGATAATGAGTAAGCCACTGCGGCCCCAGTGAACTGACTGTCAATTAAGCTCCATTCTCTTCAGTGGTAAGAGGTGGAATGACCTCCCTAATAGGGGACGCTGTTCTTAAAGTTTTTCAGTTTGGGCCTTTTACATGCACGTCCATCAGGTTGAGTGATTAAAAGCTTTCTGATTTTCTTCCTTTGCGACATGTGCATATGACCCACTATTCATGAAAATTCCATCCGAATGTTATAACGGTGGTTATTAGAATAAGCCTTAAAACAGACTTCGGCCATTTTGTTGTCCACTTAGTAATGTATACACCCGCATACTTCCCTGTATCTAGCTCGGAATTGAGTTCTACCAGTTAGGTGAAAGTTTCTGGCTAAGAATCTTCATAATTTAGAAGCAGTGACCAAGCTAAAGAACCTTCCAATACTTTGACTTGCCACACCCAGAGGTATCATTTCACTTGAAGGGCATTGTGACCATGATTTACTGTCGAAATCTTCAAATAATATTCAGAATGAAAGATCCCTGTTTGATCCCAGCCAGTGTTGAACAACGGAATATTAATATTGCTTTTCTGCATGTATGTCTGTCAGGATGGATGACTGAGAGTTTTCCCGGTTTCCTCCTTTACAACCTCTAAATATGGCTTGTTATCTATGAAAAGTCCTCCTTGAAATCAATTTGTAATGCTGAAATTTATTTAAGCAAATGTGTTTAAGCCATTAAGTTGCTTATACGGTGTTGAAGTTCTCAAACAATGAACCCACCGTGACTTAAGCAATACACTTCTCCGTCTTGTCACTAAACCACTGTCATAGGTTTGGTCTCATTCACTTTTGAACAATGCGAGATGGGAGTTCCATTTCTACTTTTTGCATTCATAGCTGCCGATGTGAGTGCTTGAAAGTTTTCTTGGTTTTCTTTCCACTGATGCTTGAATCCAGCCCATTGTCAATGAAAAGTCCTCTTGGGCGACAAAAGACGTGGTGAGTCTCAAATATGCCTTACATCAGTTTTTGGCTGTTACATAGGCTGCCAGATACACAAAATTCTTCAAACAATATCCTTCTTTGTCTTACTAATCCTTCTGATCTGAAATCAGACCCGATTCTTGAGGTCCGCTTTTAATTTCAACACAGCCAAACCAGGCTCCTTTACGAGATCCTCACGAAGTAGACCAGAGCAGTCTAAAGGCTTGGGACTGGCCTCTTCAATGTGGCATTTGGTGCAAACTCGGAAGGTCTTGTCACCATTAGAAAATCGAAGGGTTTTTTAAATATCCAGTGCATAGTCGAGCAAAATCAGTTTAGTCTCTCCTGTCACCGACGATGCCAATTCCTGTACCAGAACCCTTACTTATATACCACGGATGACCTGGTGGATGCCCCCAAAAGATGTTTATTGTGAGGCCTTGCTTAGTGAAAACAATATCTTTATTTATTTGTTCTTTCAATTTCCCATTTCATTTCTTGGACAATTTAACATTACTACACCAAGAGTAAGTAATTTTATTACCATTGTATTTACCATTATCATAATATCTGCCTTTTCACATTTATGAATTTATATATCTTGAAAATTATTAAAGCATTCTAATGAAACTGGCCGAAAATAAAGGGAAATTCTAAAACAGTGGCAGTAATAGTTCAAAACTTTAGTGGGGGATCGGTTAGCGAACATGTTCCTTTATAAGACTATGTTCGCTCTCCGGATTGTTCATTAAACCATCAACAGTGAAATCGATTGATTCGTTCTGAAAAATGAAATTAAAAAAAGGATGTATAATTTCCTAGTAAATTTATTTAAACAATAATATATACGTATAATCTTGCATATATCAATCAGTCCTTTTCATTTTTTTTTTGTTTGTTTGCTTATGGGGGTGTTAAAGAACATGTCCAATGTCAATTGCTTTTTTCTCTTTTTTAACACTTTCTAAAGTTGATTAAAAATATTGTTGTTGTAAAAATCCCTAACCTTACTGATATCAGCTTGGTATGGGAGTTATTCTAAAACCATTGCTTTGAAATCCTCCCACTTCCCCAATGAATGAACAAGGAGGAAGTACTTAAAATGAAATAAGTTTCGATTTTGTATTAAATAAAAATTGAAACTCGTGGTCTACTTTGATTATAAATATTCTATTGAACAACTTTTTCCAGTACAGAACTTTGAAATTTAACTGGCAAACGACATAATTCAAGAGAAATGAATTTTTGGTCCATTGGATATGGCAACCCGGAACATCACGCTCCAAGAAATGTTCGTAATAATTTGTTTTAGTTCGTTATCCGAATATGTGTTCATTGTCCGAAGATAAAAATCTTTCGTGAAAGTGTCCGTCGTCCGATTTGTTCGCAGTCCGAACTGTTCGTTAACCGATCACCCACAGTATTGCAAAGATTTTTAATATTCTCATCATTTTCCCTTGTTAGACTTTTCATAATTTTAAGTCGAACAAATAGGAAAATTAATAAAGGATTTTATTTATTTATAGCGCGTCACAAAGGTATTTTTGTGACGCGTGAAAATGAAATTGAAGATCTCCTAAATAGGCTACCAACTGGCAAGTAAAAGACAACAGTGCATCATCCATCTTTTGGATTGAACCATACCCAGTGGTAATCATTCTTCTCGTATTGAATGATACCGACCATGATTCTAATTGCAATTTAATATTCATTTGATTTGACATCTCAATGAATTATTTAACATTAGACTGTAGCATGTTTTTTTAAACCATTATATGTACCTTATTTTACTTTCCAGTGGGATTTTTATAGTTATTAACCGTATTCACAATTATCACAAAAGATGAATTGCAGAAAGTTCTCAAGCTTCTATTCCAATTGATGTGTTTGTCTCAGTGGCATAACAGCTAAGAGCTTTTTTGGACTAAGCAGATTCTTCAGATTTAGGTTTCTTTCTAGAAATACTAAGTTTTTAATTTTAATTTAGGAATCTCTTGAGAGGCCTATCTTGACATAGCTTCTGACATCTGGACTATGACTAAGGTGGAGGAAAATAATGTTGCAGAATTTAAAAGGAAGGCTTGGTTGAGCATTGTTGGTGTAGAGGAGAACAAAAATCGGAGAAAGAGATATAACTCAAAATTATATACATAGAATATATAAAAACCCTGATACTGTTAAATGAAGCCTGTGGCTTCTTCTTCAGCACAACAGCCCGGGGTGGGCCGAGGCTTTCCTCAGAACACTCCTTCATTGTGTTCTCTGAGAGGCAACAGTTCTCCAATTTGTCACTTTCAGCATTTTAAAGTCCTTCTCTATACAATCAGTTCATCTAAGTTTGGGCCAACCCCTAGGTCTTTTTGCAATGGACCTATAATTAAAAATTCTTGAAGTCAAAGACGAGGGGTCCGTTCTCAACAGGTTGGTTGGTTGGTTGGGTTTTATGGCGCAAGGTCCAAAGATGGACATGCTGCGCCAAGAATAAATTTTTCGAAAAATATATTTTATATTATTTACTTTTTTTATTTTATTTATAAATATGTATTTCTTTTGAAAACCCAAGCAACATTAAAATTTTAAAAAACAAAAATTAGTGTAGAAATTATTTTAAAATCCATATATAATAGAACATAAAATAAAATAAATCAAATATATATAAATTTTAAAATGTATAAATATAAATTTAGTAATTATATAAAATTTAAAAAACCTATTGCTCTTAAATAAGCAAATAGGTTTCTGTGGGGTGGTTCCCCCAGCAAATCAAACATAGTTAAAAGGTTTGTTTTAAAAAATTTAAAACGGTAGACGTTAAAAATGGAACATGAGATTAAAATATGATAAATAGTAAATGGTTCATCACACGTTTCACACCATGGATTTACTTCATTTAAAAATAAATGTCTATGTGTGAAACGTGTGTGTCCGATACGAAGGCGAGTTAATCTAACATCAGCCCTTCGTAACGGTAAAACTGATAATGAGGTGAGGGATGGGAAAATGGTATGTAATTTGTTGACGACCTGCAAGTTCCATGATTCCTGCCAAAGACCATATATAAAACTTTTTATAACCTTTCTCACATCTGAGAGAGGAACCGATGGTAAAATTGGATCTGACGCAGCCTTTGCAGCTGCATCTGCTCTCTCATTGCCTTCAAGACCCATGTGGCTTGGTATCCAACAAAATACAATTTTTTTCCCTTGCCAGCAAGGGAATCCAATGCTTTAAAAATTTTGGACACAACAGGATGACAGGTAACACTATTGTTTTTCAAGGCTTCAATAATACTCATGCTGTCAGTATAGATACAAAATTGATGATAGTCTTCTGTATTCACGTGCTGAAGCGCATAATAAATAGCTGTAGCTTCAGCAGTAAAGATGGAGCAGGACGAATGTAGGCTGTAACTAAAAGCTGCATTATTGATAAAAACTCCACAGCCCACATGTCCTGCGGTTTTAGATCCATCCGTGAATACAGGTTTGTATGATTGATTCTGACAGCGATGAGAATAGTATAGCTGTTGAAAAACAATAGGTGTTGTGTCCGACTTTTTAAACTGAGCAAAGGTATTTAAAAAGGTATTTGTTGGTTCATACCAAGGTGGATAGAGAAATTGATGAATTGACTCTATCCGAACATCACATAGGTCTGTGAGCCAAAGATGTGATTTGGCTCTTGTGAGAAAAGGTTGGATGCTCAATGGTCGAGCATCATAAAGTCTTTTTAAAGAGGCATTAGGAACCATAGAACGTAATGGATGATCAGGGGTCGACATGATCTTAGTATAATAATTGAGAGACTGCTGCATACGTCGCAGGTCTAAAGGCAAATGTTGGCATATTGCATAAAGACTCTGGACGGGTGATGTGCGGAATGCGCCTGAACATATTCTCAGAGCAGAATGATGGACAGTGTCCAGTCTGCGTAAAACAGAAGACCTAGCAGATCCGTAAACAACACAACCGTAGTCTATGCGAGATAAAATTAATGATTGGTAAACTCGGAGGAGTGACGTGCGATCAGCACCCCAAGATGTGTTTGAAAGCACCTTGAGGATATTAAGCGATCGCTCGCACTTCTTCCGCAGATATAATATATGCGGAAGAAAGGTTAATTTACGATCAAATATCACTCCGAGGAATTTTACCTCACTGACCACTGGTATAGGTGTGTTGTTTATATGAATAACGGGATCATTGTGGAGGCTAGTCTTCCTGCAGAAATGGACACAATTGCTCTTGCTAGGAGATAGTGTATGGCCATTCTCAGCACACCATGCAGCAATTTTATTTACAGATGTTTGTAATTGTCTCTCAATTAAATTCATGTTGGACCCTTCACAAGATATTTGCAGGTCATCAACATACAAAGTACCATGTACAGGAGGTGAAAGTTGATGAAGTATGGTACTGATATGAATATTAAAAAGTGTGACACTTAAAATACTTCCCTGAGGAACACCTTCAGGTTGGTTAAAAGTATTGGACAAAGACGTACCAATACGAACTTTAAAACCACGGGAGCTTAAAAAGTTTTGTATAAATATCGGCAAATTACCCCTAAAGCCAAAATCATACATCCTACGGAGAATTCCATAACGCCACGTACGGTCATATGCCTTCTCTATGTCAAAGAAAATGGAAACGAGATGATTCCTTCGCACAAATGCATTGCGAATCTGCGTTTCCAGGTATGTAATATTATCAAGAGTGGATCTTCCTTTACGGAAGCCACTCTGATTGATATGAATACATTTATTTGTTTCTAAGACATGTACGAGACGGGCGTTGACCATACGTTCGAGAGTCTTACACAAGCAACTCGTCAGAGCTATTGGTCGATAACTTGAAGGAACAGAAGGATCCTTACCAGCCTTAAGGATCGGAATCACTATTGCTTCGCTCCAAAGTGATGGAAATTTATTTTCTGTCCAGATCCTATTGAACAGGTAAAGTAAGTTCAACAGGGAATCTGGACTTAAATTACGAAGCATTTGATAGCTGATTCCATCAGGTCCTGGGCTAGTATCATTGGCCTGCTGTAAAGCTCTCTTCAATTCCAACATCCGAAATTCACAGTTGTAAGGCAAAGCTTGTCCATGGTTGAAACGAATTGGTGTTCGCTCAGCACGACTCTTTGTCCTTAAGAACGAAGAACTATAAGAGTCGTTGCTTGAGACGCTAGCAAAGGTTTCACCAAGGACATTAGCGATGTCCTTAGGAGAAGAGTGTACAGCAGCTCCGGATTTTAAAATAGGAATAGAGAATTCCTTATACATTCCATTGGCTGCTTTCACTCTTCTCCACAACTGTTTACTGGATGTGGAAGAAGTAATTGAGGATACATAGCGAGACCAGGATTCCTTCTGACTTCGACGACGAGCTCTGCGAGCTAATGCTTTTGCTCTCTTAAAGGCGATAAGATTCTCCGTTGTGGGGTATCTTCTGAATAGCCCCCATAACTTCCTCTGTTTCTTATAGGTGTTTTGACATTCATCATTCCACCAAGGTTTGCAGCGCCTATGTGGTATAGGGGAACTCTTTGGTATTGATGCATCAGCTGCATTCTTAATTGTTTGTGTGACTTCAAAAACGGCAATATCAATGTCTTCGATCGAAACCATTGCATCATCAATAACTGCCAATTGTGTAAATAACGTCCAATCTGCCCGACTGTACACGTAAGTAGGTAGGCGTTGTCCTACACTACTACCTCCAGTCTGGGAGATGACGAGAGGAAAATGATCGCTATTGTGCAGATCATTTCCTACAATTAAATTTAACAATGGCAGAAGAGATGGAGAACAAATGGCCAGATCGAGAGAATGAAATGTTCTTGTGGGTACATGGAAATAAGTCTTCTCGTCGGTATTAAGCAGACAGAGACTGTTGTCTGAAATAAACCGCTCTATCTGCCGACCGCGAGAATTAGTATCATCATTTCCCCACAAAGAACTATGGCCGTTAAAGTCACCTAACAACAGAAATGGTGTTGGCAGCTGATCTACTAATGCATCGAGTTCCTCTTGGCGGATGACATCGTGTGGTGGCAAATATAAACTACAGACTGTCAACAAGCATGAAGTATGAATTCTTATAGCAACAGCCTGTAGAGTAGTATTCAATGGATGGGCAGTGCTGGGAAAAGTATTAGATGTTAATATACAAACACCTCCAGACACTGCACCATCGTCACCACAGTCCTTTCTAAAGCTTTTAAACCCACGCATGGAAAAGTTATTGCTAGACTTCAGGAATGTTTCCTGAAGTGCAACACATGCGGGGTTGTAGGCTGAAATTATAGACTTGATGTCATCATGATGAGAACGCAAACCATGGCAGTTCCAAGAAACAAAGGAAGTTATTGTTTAATTTGAAAAGCTCCTTTCCCGGAGCTGGAAGGCATGTCATCTGACATCTCCTCGAGTGACAGATCTTCGTCAGAGGGATGTAGAGACACAGCGTCAGCTTCAAGGGATAAGGCTTTACGGGTGGATATGGAGGGTCTAAAATTGCCCTCCTTTGCAGATTTAAGTTTTAATGCCTTTAGGGCTTTAGATTTAGCCATCGGAGCTTTTCTACGGAGAGTATTTGCGGATGTTGTTTTTGACTTTTTCTCAGATGTATGGGGTAATTTGACTATTGGAAGTGAAAGAGCATCCGTTTGGGTACTAGCCGTTCTGGTGACCTTGGCGGCGACAGATGCATAGCTAACTCCTGCTTGAGGTGTTCGTGCTGTAACAGCACGTCTCGCCTCAGGATATGAGCAGTTATTCTTAACTTTAGTGGTTGTGATCTCCTTCTCCAGTATCCAGATAGGACAACTTCTAGCGTAGGAGGGGTGGTCACCTTTACAGTTTACACACCTCTCCTTTGCAGTACAAGACGAACTGTCATGGCCAACTGCTGCGCAGCGAGCGCAAGTCAGTTTGCCCCTGCAAGTCGCTTTTGAGTGACCAAATCTCTGGCACTGGAAACAACGCAAAGGATTTGGTATAAACGGCCTGACGGATAGATGCATATACGCAGCTTTAATATGCTGCGGTAGGTCTGGCGTCGCAAATGTCAGTACGAGATGTTTAGTATTGATAAACTGCCCATCCCGTCTGACAGTGATGCGTTTTACAGCACAGACCTTTTGATCTTTGAGATTTTCTAAGATCTCTTCCGCAGGCGTATTTAGCAAATCCTTGGCGGATACCACACCACGTGAAAAGTTAAGATTCAAGTGAGGAGAGACAGACACCTCAAGGTTAGCTAGCATATTCATATTGCTAATCAGAGCTGCTTGAGCATCTGAAGCAACTTCGACCATTAGATCTCCAGAACGCAGCTTCCGAATGCTCTTCACTTCGCCTATATTGCCAGATATAGCTTTTTGAATTAAGAAAGGGGATACAGTATCAAATGTACCCTCCTTTCGTTTCACAATATAAAATTTTGCTTTCAATAATGTCAATGTGTGCTCCCGTGGGAGAGAAGAGAATAGAAATGTTTCCATATTAGGGATGGAAAATTCGGGACCTGACGGCACCACCCACCACCGAGTCCAACAAGGGGATGCAGACCAGCTGCACCAGTGCTAGCCAGGTCCTATACGCTCACAGTACATCCCTGAAGTGGCCTCCACCCTTAACGAGTCACCCAGTAGATGTACCGATCGCTTGATCCATAAAGCCGATTGGTGTGCTGAGGACCACAACACACCTCCCGTTTACCTGAAACAGAGGCCAAAGTAATGTGTTGGTCTCTGGGGGCCTCAATTACCAGGACCCTCCTTTCCAGGGACACAGGTCTCCACGCACGGCAAACACGTGGGTGATTTAGTGCTCAAGAGTAGCTAATAGCAACAGAGCGGCGAAAGCTACTCAAGGGGAGCCCTCAACCTCTTGCGAGGCAACCACACTGAGGGAGAAGAAGAAGAAAAAGCAGAAGAGTAGAGGAGAGAAGAAAAGAAAGAAGAGGACAGATCACTAGGGTACCTCGGGATTGTGACACCCGTGTTTACCTAAAGAAGGTAAACCCCCTGAGGGGCCGTTCTCAACAGATATGGCCCGCAAATCTCAAGCGACATATTATAATATAATTGACGATGTCAGCTTCCTTAAAAAATCTGTAGAGCTCGAAATTGTATCTGTGCCTCCAAACTCCATTCTCATTTACAGCACCGAAAATCTTTCTCATGACTTTTCTTTAAGTATTACAATTTGATTTGACTGAGTCTTTGTGCCTGGGGGCTTAGTGGTAGCTTTTCACGCTCTCAAGCCACAGATACGAGGTTCGATCCTCTGGCTGAGCAAGATTGGCTCTTCCTTTCATTCCTTCAGTGGATCGATAAACTGAGTATCAAGTATGTTTGGGAATTAAACATTGTTGGTTTCACGTTAGACTGACTATCTAATTGGGATATATGCTTCGCATCACAAGGCCTCTCGGTCAGGAGAACAGAGATGGGCACTGTAGGCCTCGGCCTACATGGGCTGTCGTGCCATAGAGTTTAGTTTAATTTTAGTTTTAGAAATTGTTAAATTTATAGAATTAAACAGAATGAAAACTGGATGGTCATTATGTTTTGAATGCATATGATGGCAACACCATAAAAATGTTCTGCACTTTAGCCTATTGGAAGTAGAAGGCGGGGAAGACCGTGGTTAAGATGGGCTGACTCAATGGATTCAGATTTTCTCACAATTAATGAGAAGAATTGGAGGTAGATATTTTTCAATGATCATCATGGAAAAATCTACAGAGGAGACACTAGCTCACACTAGGCAGTCTGGCCAACTATGATGATGATGACACGACTAATTAGCCGTAAGTGGGCCAAGTCCTACAGGACCCAAATCTGTTTTCATCAGCAAGGGCACTGGGGTGCGAGGCATATGTCCCGGTTAGATGATCAGCGAAACCCTCAATGATTAATTCTCAAGCGTACTTGTTAATCTGTTTTATCGATCCACTGAAAGGATGAAAAGCTGTCTCGACATTGAAAGGCTGGGCTGACTCCACCGAATCTGGCTCAACCTGAGGATCGAACTTGTGTCATTGGAGGGCGGAGCGATACACATACGCCACAGGACTTCTGATGTGCTTATATAAAATACAAATCTTCAAATCTTATTTCCCGCTATTTAGTTGTTACACCAATACACTTCCCTGTACCTACTAGCCCTGAGTTGGGGTATACCAATTAGATAGAAGCAGTTGGATGAAGTCTTCGTGATTTTGAAGCAAGGACCAAGTAAAAGACCTCCAATACTTGGTTTTCCACCCCCAGGGGTATCATTTCACTTGAGGGACATTGCTACCACGACCAATTTTAACGTGCCCCAGCTACCTTTAACGAACACGAAGGATCTTCAGTTAAGTCGAGGTTATGAACTCACTACCTTCCGATAATGAGAAAGACGCCTAACCAACCAGGCCATCGTGATCTTCCCACTATTTAGTAGGAGCTGGGATCGAACCCATAAGCTTATATTCCGAAAAAGACAGTGTTACCACTGGGCCATGTAAGCTTGGAGATGGATAATGTGCTTCTGCTTTTCTACGTCACTACCCATTTCGACAGCTAATCGCTTGATAGCGTAGGAGTGTGGGTTCGATTCCCACCGTGGCCCTGGGTGTTTTCTTCGTTATCTTCTGTGGTTGTACATCTGTCAGTGAGCTATTTGTCCTATTATCGACGAAGACTTACAAGCGGATCTCAAGAATCAAGCATATAAGTCTGAATATGTGTAATGTAATAAATAAAATAAATAAATACCCATTTCGAAAACTATGGGTTTTTTGTGGACTTCTCGTATATGAGTACAATCCTCACAATCTGCAATGAAAGATCCTAGAAGTCAATACGCGAAAGATATCCAAATGCTTTCATTTGTCAGTATATAGACCACGTGATGTCAAGTATCTCTTTGTCATTGGTCAATTGATTATTATGATGGGGTTTCGAATTAACAGTCGGAAGAGAGATCTTAGCCTTACTACTATAAAGCACCATACAAATTTCAAACTCTTACAAACGACGTCGAAACAGCTTCAACTGTACAAAAGATCACGTGATTACAAATTTTTGCCTGAATTAAAAAATCAATTTAATTTTTCGATTTGTGTGCATTCGTGTTCGTTTGAAAAATTGAAGAGACTATCAATTTTGATGATTGATGGCCTCGATTACTTATTGTAAAGGAAAAACATTTCTCAAACAATGATTGATAACTCCTATCGGTAGCATAGCAATGTGTGTGTGTGTGAACGTGTATACAATTATTTTATACACCTGACGTTCATATTCCATTCTGAATAAATTAAGTTTATTTGAATATTTTTTAATACGTTTTTGACTGGTTGCATGTAAACAACATGTCTATCGATCATCGGAAATTCACTCTGACGTGACCTTTCCTTCCAGGGATTTCAATTCTGATATCAAACAGGTGTGTTCCTAAAAAGTATGAAAATAGAAAAAAAAATTAAAAATCTGAAAATGCGAAAAATGATAAAGTTCCTAGCACACGAAGCATTATGTGATAATGCTATTTGTAAATGTCTTAAGCGAATCATTATTATTCATAGCAAAAATTTTATATTTCTTTATGCAATACTATAAAATAGCGTATGGAGGTTAAAATTTCAAACCTCCAACAGAACTTTTTCCCCACTTTGAAAATAAGTAATGGAATTTGAAATAAATTTCGATAGACATGAGTTGAAATAGGATAAACTACTTTTCTTTGCATTAAAAAAATTTTTACCTATACCCCTGATGAAATGTCATCATCATATATATATATATACAGGGTGATCTTTTTTAAGTGACAGTGTTTGGAGCGCCCTGTAGCGTGATCTAATAGCCGGAATGGTACCAAACCTGGTATTCAAACTAATCAAGACACGGAAATTTTTTTAATAACGGTGGGCACTTGGGTGACTAACCCTTCGCCACAACAAGGTCGGAAACTGCTATTCATTTGTCGTTACCCAGCGGGCACCTGTGAACCAAGTCACGGAGGCGAGTAGCATTACCCACGTCATACCACCACAGACCCGTTTATAGGGCGGGCCACATTCATACATCAACACACAAGAAAGGACAGAGAAACACAGAGAGATAGTAACATCCATGCCCGAACCGGGATTCGAACCCGGGACCCACAGCTCAAGAGTCAGGAACGCTAACCACTTAGCCATTGGTCGGCGACACGGAAAAAATGATTCCGTGAAAAAAAAATTAGTTCCAAAATTCGCCGCTAGGTCATTTTGTGGCGCTTTACATTGTACAAAATGTGAGAAAAGAGAAATACTGACACATACAATCGTACAATTAAATTATTAGAGTTTATTACATTAACTTCCCCGGTGAGGAATTAGACCACATTCCATGTAAGCTCCGTTCTCAGAAATAACATCGTGCATTCTGCATACAGCGTTCCCCACAACCGAACGTAACATGTCACGAGGAATATTCTGCACTGTCTTGGTCATGTTGTCCTTTAGAATAGACAAATTTGATACTCCTCCAACATAAACGCATGTTCCTGTAACGTGAGAGGCATGGCCACTGGAGCTCGTATACTTCAGCTGAGATTATTTGTCGGATCTGTCTACTACTTGCTTTTTAGCCCCTATTACTGGCACTGTCATCGAACAACATTTGCATTTTGCTTTGATACCTGTGTTTTATGCTAATTCTCGTTATTGTAAACTACAGCAGCGCCACAAAATACCCTAACGGTGACTTTTGAACTAAAACTTTTTTGTACAGAATTTTTTTCCCCATGTCTTGATTAGTCTAAATACCAAGTTTTGTGTCATTTCGTCTATATTTAATCGCGCTACAGGACGCTCCAAACACTGTCACTTTAAAAAAGATCACCCTGTATCAGCGATTGTCAATCTGTGGAGCATGACCCCTGATTGAGAATCGCTGATGGGGTATGTGACCACAGTAAAAGGGGGATGCAAGCATATCCAAGAGAAAATGTTATTTACAAAATTAATTTATTTACTGAAAGGCACATATACACACACAAAACATACATATTTACATAATTTTAGATAATTAGCTTATTAAATTAAAACAATTTACTCAATCAAAAGTTATTATTATTTTACTTAATTTAGTTAAGTTTTGATTAAGAAATTAATTAAATCTTACTATATAAATTATAGTAAATTTAATAACCCCTTGGGGATCTATCTTGTTCAGCTAGGTTTCTCACAGGAAGGATTAATATTAGAAATGGACACTTTAATTTTTTTATTTTCCATATTTAGCTGAGATTTATATTTTATCTTCAAATAAGCCACCGCAGAAAATCCAACTTCACAAGAGTAGGATATTGAAAAAATGGTAATAGAGAATGCCAAATGTAAAACAAAGAAAAAAATCATCATCTACTCCTGTTCAAAATTCAAAAAGGGATTTATTACTAAATTGTCTTTTGGTTTTAGGATTGGTAAACCCAAAATTTAAGTATTCTAGAGACAATTTTCTTTATTTCATTTTAAGAACTACGTTTGTCCATGTACTTGTTGATGCTAGACTATCGACTCATGCTCGCTTATGACAGCTTAAAAATTTTCATCCATGTTTCTGAATAAATCTTCTGTGCATGAGTATTTAATTCAGTGAATTAACACAAAATATATATAACATATACATTCACATAGATTCGATAGTGATAAAAAGATCGACTCGAATGAGACTGACGAGAATTGAAATTGACTTAATCAAACATCTTCCTTCTCCCTTAAAAAAAATGTTTACATCTGCGAATACTTGAGACGGCATCTTTTCGATGATCCAGAATGTTCGAGACAAATCGGAATTTCTCTCGAAACCAAGGGAATCTCCAACATGGTGAACACAAGAGCAGATTCCGGTGCAAAATGGCATCGGATTCTTGTTTTGTCAATGCTGAAAACTTGTGATGCCAAATGTCAAAAAAGTTCAATAGTCTTTGTAATTTGTAATTTTTAAAATCAAGCTAGTTGCGTAGACTTAGCGCCAAAGAACTCAAAATGTAATACTATGGTATGCATTTTATTATATACAAGGGGAAGGGTCGCAATTAATGAATAGGTTGGGGGAAATGTTGTATTAGATACACACACAACCACTTAGTTACTTTTAAAATGCTCCAGTTTCCGACATCGGTATACATAAGCAAATGATAAATTGATTGCAAATAGAAATATAAGCAAACTAATATTTAAATTATACTTTTTGAAAAGAATAATATTGAATCGAAGTTTGAAGCAACTTCCTGAATTTTGTTTCTTAAATAAACTGCAATTATAGAGAATACAGTTTTCCTTTTATTTGCAATTTTGTGTAATTGAAATAACTTAAGCGTACAAGAGGATAATAAAATTTAAATTGTTTACAATAATTCACTGAGTCGATCGTACACAATTTGTTATTGTATTATTATTTTATTTTATTTGCATTTATATGCCGATTTTGTTTGCAAACAAATTTTGGAAATTTATAAATAATAAACATTTTAAACTAAAAACATGCTGTTTTTTTGAAGTTATAAAAAGAAAATTCCATTTATTCCATGGAAAATTCCATTTAACAAACAAATACTCGAGAATTTGACTAATATTTTATTTCAAATCGGCAATTAAAGTTTATTTACATTTCAGTTTACCTAAAAAAAATTAAAGAACTTCCATTTAGAAATTTTCCTCATCCTTTCATGGAATATTTTTATCGAGTTTTCAATCTGTTTTTTTAATCGGAAGAGAAGATATTCAAATATATTTAGAAATACTATTCAGATAAAATCATAAATCTATTTTAGTATTATGTTTACATTACTTTAATTTTATTCTAGAACGAAATAGAACTTTCAGCTGAAATTCTAACATTCTGCATAAAACGAGAGATTTAATTCTTCCATCGTAGTAAAAGCAAATGATTTTTTTATATATATTTAATTTTGTTCCATTTACAAATCTAAAAGTTTCGACTTTCCGCTTTGAAAATAATGAGAATTATGTGACCTTTAAAGAGAATATTTTATCATGATTAAAATCGAAAACTTCAATTTGTATTCGAAAGAGAAAAATAGTTTTCATTCACGTTTTATATCTTTTTTTCTTTTCTTTACATCCTGTTTACCATGGATTTTCTATTGCATAGTAATCGTGATGTTTAATTTTCTTGCTCCAGAAGTACGATGCTCGTTTGAAGTATACAATTACTTGCTACAAAAAATCGGTAGTTTAAGGTTTCTTTTGTTCAGGATGTTCGGTCGGCCTAGTATCATTGAAGCAATTCAAATAAAGGTGGAAAAAAATGAAGGAAAAATAAATACATTTTTTATCGACCCCAAAAAATGCCTTAACTCTCATATAATCTATTTTATTAGATAACTTTATAACCGCTGATTTAATTAATTAATTTTTTCCTGAGAGGGTTTTTTCATATGATCTTGTTGAAATTACAAGTTATAATAAATTATTAATTTAACTTGTAGTTTCAAAAGATTAAAGATTGATGAAAGTTACGCCAATTAAGCACATTAACTTTGTATTTTCAAGAAATGATTGGCGCCCAACTTCACGGCATATATGAACATTTTCTTGTAAAAATAATTAGCAAGAATTTAGTAAATTGCTAATTCTTGTTAATTTAGTAAATTGCATTTTTGTTTTTTTATTTTTTTATTTAGTAAATTGCAATTTTAGTAAATTGCAAGTTTGAATTTAAATTTTATTTTTTTTTTAGTAAATTTAGCAAATTGTAATTTTGATTTTTTATTTAGTAAATTGCAAGTTTGATTTTTATTCTGGAGTAGATATTAGATCCAATGCAATTTAATTTGTTTAAAATTAACGTCCGCAGCACACTGCCTATCGAAATATATTTTTTAATACTTTAAACTTATTAAAATCACGATATTTTTGAATATTTATATTCAAGGTAGAAAACTTGAGAAACCATAAATACCCACATTGACTGACATATATGCAGAAACGCAATATTCATGTATTCATTAGAAATATTCATTAGAGACAGAGATCGAACCAGAGAGCTTCAATTCAATGTGATAATGATCAATTCTAATATATAGCTAAGTAAGAAATGAATATTCTCTTCGGAATGCCACAATTCACATTGTCTGAACATACACACAATTCTGAATTTTATAAGCCCTTCCGATAATATTCATAAATTTCTGAAACCAAAGTGAATGGACCGCTAAACGGCCTAAGGCATTTTAATGTCCTCGGTGTGGGAGAACGTTTCGTTAATGATGGGTCGCGTGTGCATGTATCGCAAGGGATTAAAGTCAGAAAACTCCCAAGCACCCACCCCAAATGCATCCAGAAAGCAGAATCGCAAAATCCATCTCTTGTCATTAGACAACCTTTAGTCATTAGACTGTTTACTGTGCGGTGCCAAAATATTCATTTCCTATTGTATTTTTTTTCATAACGGCGGGCACTTGGGTGACTAACCCTTCGCCACAACAAGGCCGGAAACTGCTACTCATTTGTCGTTACCCAGCGGGCACCTGTGAACCAAGTCACGGAGGTGAGTAGCATTACCCGCGTCATACCACCACAAACCCGTTTATAAGGCGGGCCACATTCATACATCAACACACAAGAAAGGACAGAGAAACACAGAGAGATAGTAACATCCATCCCCGAACCGGGATTCGAACTCGG
Organism: Latrodectus hesperus; assembly: GCA_037975125.1. Lineage (NCBI taxonomy): Eukaryota > Metazoa > Arthropoda > Arachnida > Araneae > Theridiidae > Latrodectus > Latrodectus hesperus. The sequence continues at coordinate 80,434,236 of CM075853.1, forward strand.
GACCCACAGCTCAAGAGTCAGGAATGCTAACCACTCAGCCATTGGTCGGCATTTCCTATTGTATAATAGTGGGAATCCAATTCGAGACCTCTCGTTCTGAAAAGCACATCACTATCAAAGAATTTTAATTAAATTGATTATGATTAATTTATATATATATATATATATATATATATATATATATATATATATATATATATATATATATATATATATATACACGCGCGCAAAACAAATGCATATAAAGAAAACCAAAGAATAACTTATGTGAAAAAAAGCAGCAAAATTTGTTAGGTTACATAAAAGAATATAGGATTTGGATTTCTTGGAAAAATTAGTTCCAAATGCAGCTCCCATGGGTATTTTCACCCTAAAAAGTACAGAATAAGAATAATTAGAATAATGAATGCGTAAAGGCCTAGTGAGAGATAGTACACTTTAATTTAATGAATAATAGTGCATATTATTAATTATAATTTACGTTTAGTTTACGAAAATATCCACTGCAAAGGTAAAATTTAAAATACACTTTTAAACCAATGTTCCCATTTGCACGCCCACCACATTTTGCTATGTTTAAACCATTGCATCATTCAACAGAAGCATCTGAACACTCTGGTCATAAATTTATAATCAACCAGTATAAATTCATGAAAACTAATTAGCATGCAGTGTAGTAGGGAGAAATCAAAGGAATGAATTATCCTATCCGCCGCCAGGAAAAATAAAATTATCTCATGATGTAATCAACATTTATTTAATTTTTTTTAAGATATTAAATTACCTAAAACTATTTCTTTAAAAATAATCTTTTTTTATTTTTTAGGCTTAAAAAATATAAAAGTGAATAATGTCTATGTTGTTGTTACTTATGGCACTTGGACAAGGCAAGTTATCTATGCCGTTCGCTTTGCGAATTTAAGTCAGTAGGGTGAGTCTTTCGTTTAACCAGAGCACCACGAAGGTTTAGAGCAAGTACGACTTTGCTCTAAACTCCTCCGATAGAGGGCACCACCAAAAGATCTACTCCCTCAATTTTGACATTGATCTAAAGAGGGGGAGAATTTTCTCCAAATTACTATACCCATGGTAACTGCTCACCGATTGACCACAGGACTTTCGATTCCACAGATATAATGAGCACGTATAACGCCAATACTCATAGGATCTTTGGTGGCATTGGGAATCGGACCCAGCTCTTCCGGATTGAAGGGCGATGCCTTAATCACTAGGCCACCACAGCCCATAAAATATGTTGTTGTATAATGCCTGCCTACTATTTCACCTTTCAGCACCACAAGGGTCGGAAGTGATGGCCCCTTATATAGTGGGGCACCCAATGGGTGTGCCATCGTAAACCCAAAAGTGGGTTTTCGTAATTTAGAAGCAGGGAGCAATCAGAAGACACCCAGACTTCGCTTGCCTCCCCTAGAGGTATCATTTCATATGGAGGATATTGCGATCACAACACATTTAAAGTGCCCCAGCCGCCATTAGCGAACACGACGAGTCTTGGGTTGTGTCGGGATTCAAACTCACTTCTTTTCGATAATGAGAACGAACGTTCTAATCTACTAGGCCATCAAGGTCCTTGTTAAGAAATACTATAAAATAAAAATTCAATTATAGAACAAACTTAAAAAATATGATAATATATAATTAATATTAATTACGAAAGTAAAAAAATAATAATATTAATAAAAATATTTCAGTATATTTTTTTTCCTACAAATTTTGCAAACCATTTTTGAAAATTGAACAAGAATTTATCAATAATTGTGTTTTGATATGTATTTTATAAATTCGAAATATAACGAAAAATAAATTTCAAATCATTTGTACGTAGATAACATAACTTCATATCAATTCATTTATGTTAAATTAATCAATAATTTTTACGCACTCCAGTCTGTGAAAGTTATTGAATTAGCGTTTGCACAATGTGTCTGGTTAACAGTAAATTGACAAAAATTTTCTTTGGTCAAACACTCAAACAGATTATAAAAATGACGCCAAAAATTCATTTCAATTCATAGCAATCTGTTTGCAACAGCATGCTTCCCCTGTACCTAGCCCTAAATTACGCGCTATTAGTTAGATGGAAGCAGCTGAGTAGGAGTCTTTTCAATTTAAAAGCAGGGATCCAGCAGAAGACTCCCAATACTTGGCCACACAAAGGTATCATTTCACTTGGAAGACATTGCGACCAAGATTTAACGTGCTACAGCCGCATTTAATGAACAAGAAGGGTCTTCGGTCAAGAAACCATTTGAAAATATTCATGACAATCGCGTCACGGATATTTTCAAGGAAAAGGAGAAAAGTTTAGTACATTTTTTGATAAAGGCTTACCGAATTTTTCCTTACTTGTATAATTTACAGAAAATGCAAGTCCACTATTACACTTATCAAATATAGATTCATCAGTTTCATTATGTTCCCTAACTCCATTTTCTGTAATGCCGAAATAATTGATCTTACTTGCTTAGTTTTCGCGTACTAGCGATGATTATTCTCGCTATTGAAATGACCTGACGCATTCTATTGTGTGCGATATGAAATGGATCACGTGGTTAAAGAGAACAGACGATTTTTCATGAAAACTGACACTCAAACGAACAGCTGCACATTTTGGCGATAAAATTATTCTGGCATACTAATCAATGGAATGTGACAGTATTCTCTAAAGAATGAATAATGGCGTTCGATAACAATTCGAAGATCTTGCCATTTAAAAAATGAAATAGCTATCGCATATGTTGTAGTTTGGAAACGTATTTGGCGATAATGCAACAAAAATGTACTTTTCCACGTGGTATCCTAGGTGAATTAGGTTTGCTAATTAATACAATAATTGATCTGCGTTTTGCTAATGGTAAAATGAATAGTAAATGAAGTTGCAGAATCACAGATAATTATTTTTAACATATGCTAAAATGAATGGTAAACTAACTACATCAAATAACTAATTCAGCTCTTCAAGGAACGATAACAAATGTTGGATAAAAGAAAATTATATAAATAAGAAAAAAGAAATTATTAAAGAAAGCACCAAGATCTAGTTATAAAATATGATTGGTTCAAACATTACAATATAACAAAGCTGTTGCTAATACTTAATTAAAAATTCTTATTAATTAAATAAATGTTTATTTATTTATTTTTATTTATCTTATTTTATTTTATTTACTTATTTATTTTTGCAAACATTAATTTTTAAACATTTTTCGTTTAAATGGGTAACTGGCAATTATCTGGCAAAAATCTTAAAAAAATCTTTTTATTTTCAAAAAAAGAAGAAAAATTATGCTTTTACAGAATTATTTATGGGTTGCAATAGCTGCAGGTAAAATAGAGGAAATAATTCCAGTATAATTCCGTTAGAAAATGTGTACATAGATTTTTTAGAAAAGTTGCGATTTGAAAAAATAAGCATTTTTTTACAATTTTTAACAATATATATTTTTACTCAACTTGGTTCAAAATACAATTTTCCGTTATGACATGAGGCCTTGCTTATAGATCAGCTAAAACTAAATCGAATGAACAGTTGAACGCTTGAAAGTTTCATTTAATAACGAAGTTATTAAAAATAAAAGTTGGGTTCTTTTCATCTTATGCTAATGTATTTCCCATCGATGGCAGCGTATTGGGAAAACTGAAAACACATTCGTTGCAGTGGGTGAAAACAATATTTATTCAAAAATCGAGGAAAAATTGTAAATATTATTTTTAGTTACATGGTGCAAATGTAGAAAGAAAGGGGATCATGTGGCATACACAATATTTTTTACCATGTTTACACATAGCTGACAATTTTAAAATAAAAAAAAACCGCACCAATCCTTTCTTGGAGCGAGCTGATTTCCGTAACGGTGTGCAACGTGGCATAAGCAACTTTACAGTGAGATCAGTGTTTTACGCATAAATTATTGACAAAACAATTATAACTAAAATTTCAAAATGAAACACTGGGTCTTAAATTAGCATGGTCAACATTCTCATATTTCATTGCGTTCAACGTTTTTCGTTGAAATCGCATAAAAAATTCAGTGGACACAGAAAGTAAGGAGTTTTTTTCTAATGCCTGGCTGCCCTTAGAAATTTACTAATATAGATTTAAAACACACAAATTTGGTACAAAGATATCTCTAAAAAATAAAAGATGCAAGTAAACTTTTATTTTCTGGAACACAAAATGTAATAGTTGACGATACAAATGAATCGAAAAATTAAGAGCCAGAAAAATATCTCAAACTATTGTAATACCGCTCACTGTACCCTAGTGATATGACAGCTCTTTTCAGTGCATAGGGTCACTGGTCCGATTCCAGACACTGTTTAACAATGAAGTTGGATATTGCGCTTCTGCCCTTTACAAATACCTTTGTTGGAGTAAGTACTTGGGAATTTTCCGGGTTTTCTCCTTTGCAACACGTGAATACGGCCAACTATCTATGAAAAGTCCTTCTAGAAGGTAATTGCAAGGTAGAGCTTAAAAATGCTTTCAGCTGTTAGGCTGTACACAATGTCAAAACTATCATATATCCACTAATAAGCACATAAATAACTAGTAACTTTATTACAAACTCTTTTCAGTTTAAAGATTTTAAGCATTATTTCATTACCAATTGTTTATATATCAAAAGTATAATAATAAAAGTATTCCTCCAGGACATTTTTGTTTGTTTTCATTTAAATATATATAAAAGTAAAGAAAAGTGAATATTATAGAAACAGAGTAAATATATTAAAAATTTAATAATCTCTTACATGTAGAAATTATGATTATGATCGAAATCAATTTCCCGTTCGTAAGATAAATCAGTCCACTAAAAAGTTCCTAGATCTCTAAGCTTAGGCCTTCATAAAATTATTCCACGTTTTTTTTTTTTTTTTTTTTTTTTTTTTTTTTAAAATATTAATTATTAAAAATATCAAGAAATTATTTAATTACAAAAAATCAGGCCAACAGAACGTCAAAGAAAAAGCCTTTATTTTGAAGCTAATCTTAAATGTATATATAAGAGAAAATGGAGCGTTATAAATTCATCGACAAAAACTATTGAAATAAAAAATAGTTTTGTGGAATTGAAAGCTCCACTAGAGGGCCATTCACATCAAGTTTGCCGCTGGACATGCAAAAGAAGAGAGACCGACCAGAGGAACGATGACGTAGAGAAATTTATATTGTCATTTTGGACAGTTATATGTTTCTCGAATTATAACTAAGATGTAGAGCTCCAGTGGCTCAGTAGCTTCACGCCGCTTCCCGTAAGCTCAGCAAAGTGAAGCATCATTTGCCGCGGGCAGTGGTTGGGAGGGTGAGCACGGTGTACTCTCCTTCACTGGGTTGCTGGAGCTCCGTGGGTTGGGGATGTGTCCGCGTTAATCTGTGACGTCCAAAGTCCTTCCGCTGATGTGGCGTGGTTGTGGAGAGGAGGGTGCCAGCTCAGGTGTGGCCTTGTCACCTGACCGTGGTTCAAAATTATGAGGCACCTTAAAAAGAGCAAAGTCGTACTTTCACCTTCGTGGTGCTCTGATCCAAAACGAAAGACGCTATTGACCTAATTCGCACTGCCAAAGGCAAAAGTGAGCTTGGCTTGTCCAAGTGTCATAGGAAAACAACAACAACAACTAAGATGTTAGATTAGACTATGTGATTTGATATTCATTTGTAAATATGTAAATAGCTTTTTCTTATTATTCCAAAACCGTAATTAAATCATTTAAACTTTATGTGTAATTATTTCCTGATAATGAAGCAAAAGAACCCACAGTAACGACTTAGTTAAGTTTTTGTTTTGAAAATTTTTTTTATATTTTATTTTGTGATTTTTTAAAAATCGTATATTATTACTGAGATTTTTATAGATGATTTCTACAACTGAATTTTTCGTCACCAAACCAATCTGAAATTGTCAAATCATCGTAAAGTGTTTTCTCTGTTCATTTTTTTTTATTTTTACACTGTGTCGTAAATGTATTCTCTGTTCATTTTTTATTTTTACACTGCGTACTTAAATGTCCTATTTAATATACATTCCATAAAATCAAATATATTTCCATTAATATACAGTGAAAGTTGAAAAGGTGCCAAGTCATATGTTGACTTCATCTCACAAAATAATGATCCAAATTTAAGAGATACTTAGCTTCATTTAGTGGCTTCACTCGAAAAAATATGCACTCAGAAACGTATTGCCATTAGCTAGCCTAATTTTAGTATGCAAGGAAAATATAAAAGTTTAATACTATACAAAATTTCACCATTGTTGGAGGCGCTCTACTCTGCTGGGAAAATGCATTGCTCTCGTGTCCAAGAGATAGTAGGTTTGATACCCGATCCAACTAAAGACTGTCGTGCTGAGATTGCCAATATTCATCAAAATTTTGCTTGGATATCTGAGATTTTTATGAGGAAATTGGAGCTCTCTTGTGCTTGATCACGGTTAAATTGTGAGATGTTTGCAGATTTCAACGCTCCGAAAGGTAACATTGAAGCTTATAAGAATAAAATGTTCTTTCTTGTTTTCTTTAAAATGTTTTACGGTAGCATCTGAAGCTTATAAGAACAAAATCCCATCCAAATTCTTATTTATCAGAAAAATTTCGCCTAATGTTTAAAGGTAATTTTTCAGAAGGTTGCTAGTTCGATATCCGATCCTCGCAGAAACATGATGAAAAGAATCTAGCCATAGTATATAATCGATTTAATCATATTTATCTTTCTAAAGTCTGATGTTCCTCCGTTGGTGTTATATGGAATTTGGAAAGAAGGATGCCTGCTCAGGTGTCAACTTCATTCATTTGAAGTTAGCTAGACATGTGGCTGTGTTTGAAGACTTCGTTCTGATCTCTGGATACAAATAACTTTTCAACAAATGGAAAATTTTATTAATTTACAGACTTTTATAGAAATAAACAGACAAACTTTTCCAAATTTGTTCACTGCTTTTACAAAATTTTAAAAAATTTTTTAAATGCATCGTTTTTTCAAAAATGTCATGAAAAGAAACGAAACTGTTAAGTGACGTCATTAAAATGACAGAGCCATCTTCACACAAGATTGAGTCATCCCCCTACAAATTCTATGCAAGTAAATACTTTGTACCTACTTCTAAATAATTTTTATGACAATTTGCAAAGAAACTAATGTTTCGTATTTAAACATCTTTGGATATGATTGCATATATTCAATCTATATAAAAAAAAAACATAATTATGTTACAAATAAGGTTAGTAGATAAGAAAGAGCAGATTTATTAAACATTATATTTCGATCATCATTTGAACTTATAACTAGGCAATTCAAATCCCACCTCTCAAATGAAAGCGCCTTCAACAAATGGAAATAGATCTTTCCTCGGAGAACAGATCTATTTTCAGAGGTTTATAGAGCATTAACGAGAAGAGCAGAAGGGTTCTTCTTCGTGCAAAATGCATACTAAATAATCATTTTAAATTTTGGTTTAATTATCGTTCAACGGTTATTTTATGCTCATGTAGCCTAATATATGAATCCAATAAACACATTGGAAGTTGTCTGTGGATTCTCCAATAATTATACTAACTGTTTAAAAAATAAAATCAATAATAAAAACTTTCGCTGAAAAGTCTGGTTAATGGTGGTTGCTATAGTAACAAGATTTGTCCATCTCAAAAAGAAAAAACAGGTGTTACGAATGGGTGGTATTTTGGAGAGTATGCCTCATGTTTATCTCAAGTCATTCAGTATGCGAAAGTTAGTGTCTTTCCACCTGTTAAAAATAAAGGCATCAGACAAACACATGCATATTACGGTAGAGCAGCAATTCCCAAACCACTTGTTGCAGGTGTTAATGCCCAAATGTTACTTACAGTGATGGAACAATCACAAAACCTGTCGATTGGAAATTGAAAGACAGCTATTTAATCGAACAAATCTCATTTTCACACTTCTAACCACAAAAAGAACGATGAAATTTTGGAAAACACCTGCACACGCATAGGATGATGACTGTCTCTTTCCAACTGCCTAGCAGGAAAATAGACTTTTATCCATATGGGCAACAAGTCGTGGTTTCTTGCCTAAAAAACAGGAACACAAGAAAAAAGGATAGAAAAGTTTCAGTTGACAATATCTCATGGTGCAAGCTTTATTTCCAGCATAATGTGGGATTTCTCATTATGAAAATGTTCCAATTCTTGCAATCCTGTTTACACACACACACACACACACACACACACACACACATATATATATATATATATATATATATATATATATATATATATATATATATATATATATATATATATATATATAGGAAAGGCGAGTTGAGTTGATAGTTGAATAATTAGCATTCTAGTTTTTAGTATAACAATTCACGGGTTTCAGAAAATCAAACTCTGACGTCTGATGGAGTTGGTTTGAAACTTTATGTTCATCGGTATTAAACCTTCAGCTTATTTTGTTAGTAATGAATTATTTAGTCGCACATATCTTTGTCTAGTTCTCAACATGTCTAGACTGCGAATTTATGTAATGTACTTGGTGTTTGAATCTTGGTATCAGGCATAGATTAAACTTACTACTTCTAAGCAAGTCTAATTATTGGCATGTTATTAGTTTCTTATTTATTAATAGAATGGAATAATGAATAGCTAGCGTTGCTCTAACTGCATTAAACGTTTAACTATTGGCATGCTCTGCTTATCGTGAGTAATTATTTCGGCACTCTACGCCTAAATGGTGGTGTAGTTGGTAAAAGTGGAGCAGCTGCACCACAGATATTTAAAAGTAGTATAGACTGACAGCCAGTCTAGCCGGCAAACAACAACATAGGCGGAATTTGGATACACATGCAAAAAAAATGGCAGATAAATGGAAACCTGGATAAAAAATGCACATGCGGAACTTTTTCCTTTGTTTTTAAGTTAAATAACTATATTTTGCAAACAAGAGTAAATTCGAAATAATGCTGACATTAACAAATTTTTTTAATAACAAAGCATAAGTGCGTGCATATATATATATATATATATATATATATATATATATATATATATATATATATATATATATATATATATATATATATATATATATATATAAGTGGAGTCGAAGTTATTTCAACTTGAACACTGCTTAAATACTCGCACTTATGCTTTGAAGATATTTAAAGCTTAAGACTACCATTCGTTCCCAAGAAAAAGGTGATGTGACTTAATGCCATATGCAGATGCCAACAGAAAAATCCAAAGATATAAATTATAATAATATATCTTCAGATTTTTCTTCTTATTTCTACGGGAACACCACCAATTCTTACTTCTGCCGATATATCATCTGATTTCCGTTCATCAGATATAACAAAACATTATATAATAACGAAAATACCGTGTAGATAAAAGACAGATAATCGAATTGTCAAAATGTAATAATGTCAGCCAACGCTAACCAGGCATAAATAATGGTTAAAACAATTGGCGACGACGCAGAAACGATTTATCACTAAACGAACGAGTGCGCAAATTGATTTATATTGCACTTTTCAACTTGGGTGCTGAAGCATAAAATGTTTTGATACTATCAGCGTCAAAGCTTTCTTCTCCTCGTCAACAACTCTAACTGGTCGCACGGATACAATGTTCTCAAAAACTGATTGTTTGAACTAACACAGCCATCGCAACCAACACGTTATTATGTATCCATTACAGAAGGCGAGCGATGCGACACTATCACGCGAAGAATCACGTGTCACCCGTCACGGTTGCCGCACGGAGAAACTCTTTAAAATTCATAGCCTTTAATGTCGTGAAAGGATTTAGATTAGATATGAATGTAAATAATGAAAGCTGGACGCCATCAAATTCTTTTCTGACGAATGGATAAGATTATGGAATTTGCGATTACAATCTGATCTAAAAACGAGTTTTTTCTAATAATGTTTATTTTATGACGTACATTTTCTCCTGCGTATATCTTCCTGGTGGAGCACTTAGTAATTTTTAATTACTGAAGAAGATCGAGGTCGACACCCGAGTTGGCATTCTGTTCTCCAAAATACCATTCCACATCTGCGTCGGGGACATTAAATATTAGTTTATAGCGATACGTTTCCAGCTGCCTATTTCTGGCGACTGAAGTCGATCAGAGCCACATGGTCAATTTGAACCATGGTTAAGTGAAGAGAGCGACAACTGAGCTAACATCATCTGCTCCACATTTCAACATTATGTTAACACAGAGAGATATTAGAAAGTATGAATATTTGACTGTTGAACGAGGACTCGAACTCGTTAACTTCCAGACACAAGAGCTTTCCGTTATAATTATGGGGACTATATTAGTGCAAGAACTTTTAAATAAAAAATAATTGAAATTATAAGACAGTTGACTACATTTAGCCCCTTCAAGTCAAATAAATCGACGCTAAAAATATGCAACAACATGAAAAATCTTGAGACTCGTAAAAACTTATTGTTCAAAATACAAACAACTCATCACAATCTAGTAAATCAGAGTGCAATTTTCAAAAAAAAGGTCCCACGTTCGATCCCAACCGTTATCAACGAAGGAGAAATTGTTGTTGCGTTTCTGCACATCTGTTAATATGGATACTTGGGAGTTTTCCAGGTTTCCTCCTTTGCAATTCGTTTTCTTTTTTTTTTCCTTGAAATTCTTAAAAATGAGTTGTTAAGACTGAGATATTTAAACTGGCCAAAGATGAAGCACATAGTTATATTTAAATATTAAAAGATTAGAGCAGAATGTCTATAGACTAGAAAAGCTGTAATTTATCTTCTGTTAGCATCCGGTGTGCCTGGTCTTAAATTATATTTGGAAATGTAACTGCGAGATACTTATAGATATAGATTTCATGTACTTCTTTATCGTCTAGTATATAATTTCTTCTTCCTGCTTCTACAAACCCATTAATTTTCAACTATAAATCTAATGACCAGATCGACACCTGAGCTAGCACCTTTCTCTCCCAACTTCAACACCAGTAGGGGAACATCAACTCCTAATAGTCTTCAGTAATCTCATGCATTGAACCGAAGACTTTGAAGCATAGCTTTCTGCACCAGACAACCCCGGCTATGTTTATTTTAAGTAAATCCTTTTTTTTTTCTGCTGCCTAAAGTATGCAGGCTACAAAATAATCTCATTCAATTAATTTTCAAATTCATTTTTTTAAAAATTAAATTTCGTTCTTATGGTGGAAAGAAAGCAGATTCTGTGCCTGACCCAATAGAAGATCTCTCCATTTTGGAGAGAGGACGATTTTTTCCTACCTCGTCTCTTGATTGTGGTTCAAACTTGAAAAACAACTGGTGGTGTAAGTCTGAACCAAAATGGAACTGGTCAACAAAAAGTTGCCATAAATGTATCGTATTGTAATAAAATTGTATAGCCTTAATTATGGCAACAATTTTTACAGATTACCATGAAGTTTTCTAATTATAAATAATATGAATTTGATAAAAATAACAAATAATATATGAATATACCAAATATAAGTTTGTAGAAGTGATAATTCCCATAAAAATTATTTTACAAAGTAATAGTTATATACAATAATAAAAAGAAATTAAAAGATTCATAAGCGAAAATTAAAAAAGAAATATTTTTTTTACAAATTACCAAGAAGTTTTCTAAATACAAGCAATATAAATATGTAAAAATAAATATAATACAACAAATGAATACATAATATGTATATATATATATATATATATATATATATATATATATATATATATATATATATATATATATATATATATATATATATATATATAAATTTGTAAAAAATCTAATAATCCGTCTTAAATATAAACTTTTTTAAAAAATTATGAATCTTAAAAAATGTACTGAGAAAAAATTATAATAATACATCAGAAATAAATAATGTACAAAATAACATTAAATGAAAGCAAAAAATAAATTCACGTTTCTTTTAATACAAAAATTTCTAATAAATTAAAAACCGAAAAAAAAATTTTTTTATGAATTGTATTAAGCGAAAATTATCATTTATCTGATAAGTACATATTATAAATTATTTTTACGAGTTCTCTGAAGTAATATTTTTTTAAAAATATGTGCGGTATGCGCACTTAATGCAGCTGTTATCAATGATGTGTGCCTACAGAATAAATAAATTAAAAAACCAGAATAGTCTTTTCTTCAATTGGCAATTTTACATGACTTCATGAACAATAAAGGAAATATTGTTCAGTTTTATAACTCGCACTTCATTATGAAAGAAGCACTCGCTTCTTTCCAACTTGAAAACAAATATTTACTTTTTTTTGGAGGAGCAAAAGAAGCAACATTAACTTCCATTTTCGCTCCATAATGGAAAAAAATAAAAAAAACAATATTCACAAAGAGGTTTTCGGGAATTCATCAGATTAAACAACTGGTTTGTGAAATGAAAAGAAAGAAAAAACACAAGAGTAATAACTAGGAAAGAAGGGGGGGCAGCAACAGATCACTTGTCTGCACCAAGGTCATCTAGTCGACAGATGACCCGATATATCAGCCGCTCGTTAGCAGGGACGAAGACCCTTGTGAGGGGGGCCAGCATTCGAAATAGGTTCGAAAACGCGCTTCAAGTTTTTTTTATCCTCATCCCCCTTCTTTCTCGCTGCTCCTACCAATCTGAAATGGGCGTTTACTGCATCTTAGAATCCTGCGCTCCAATTGGTTGAAGATAATGGACTGCTTGTGGCCTTCAGCCAGCGGGGCAAGTAGTATGTGGCGTCGGGTCAGCAGGAGTAGAAGTGCTCTTCTGTCTGTAGCAGTTTACTTGGCGCCAGTCAGAGATTGGTGCTTTTCTCTTGTCATTGTCTCTAGCTAAACACAAACCACGTCGTGTCGTACGAGGGATACACACGCAAGTCTCCCGTTCCTATGAGATGCTGCTCGAATAATCACTGTTAGCTAAGTGTTTATTTTCAGAAATGAAGCTGCTTTGTGTTGCAATTCTTCTAACCGCTGCCGTCGCCTCTGTGGGAGCAAATGTAGAACGTGTTTGTGAACCGATTCGAATCGAGATCTGTCGAGACATTGGATACAATATTACGGGAATGCCGAACTTGGTGGGACACGAACTGCAACAGGATGCCCAATTGCAGCTGCAGACGTTCCAGCCGCTGATACAATACGGATGTTCATCTCGTCTGAAGTTCTTCCTCTGCTCTGTTTATGTTCCTATGTGCACGGAGAAAGTTCCCGATCCCATTGGGCCATGCCGAGCTTTGTGTGAGGACATCCGAGACAAGTGCCAACCAGTGCTGCAGGAATTTGGTTTTCCGTGGCCAGCCGCTTTGAATTGTTCCAAATTCCCTCCTCAGAACAACAACAAGCACATGTGCATGGAAGGTCCTGCTGACTCTGGTACCGAGCAGAACATGAGGATGAGGAGCAGGAATCGACGACCTAGCGTCATCAGAAATGAGGTAACATTCTCAGATCGGAAATTGCCTTTCAACAAATTGTATGCTCAACATTATGGACTCTGTAGACACTATCGTTTTTCGGAGCAGTATTATTACATCAATCGCACTCAAAGATGTGCACCATTGTGTTCTGCCAATATAAAATTTACTCATGAAAATAAGATGTTTGCAGACTTCTGGGTGGCAGCATGGTCCATCTTATGTTTTGTGTGCACATTGTTCAGTTTATTCATCGTGCTTATTGGAGAGTATAAGCTACGGTATCCTGAAGCTGCCATAATATTCGTTAGTTTCTGCTTCAATATCTGTTCTCTAGCATATCTGATACGGTTCATGGCTGGCCGATATCAGGCTTCTTGCCACATGGATCGCCAACATGGTGTTGCCCTACTTATGCAAGAAGGTTTAGATAACGCTAACTGTATTGCTGTATTTGTGTTACTATACTTTTTCAAATTAGCTACAGATGCATGGTGGGTGATTCTTTGCATAACTTGGTATTTGTCGTACTGTCTGAAATGGAAAGCAGAAACACTTCTTAGATACAAGAATCGTTTCCATGTTTTCGCTTGGGGTATTCCGACCATCATGACCATAACCGCTCTTGTTACCAGGGTGTTCGATGCAGATGAGCTTATTGGAATTTGTTATGTTGGAAATCAAAGCACTCACAATCTTCTGTATTATGTCCTGATACCGAATGCTCTGCACTTGTTCATAGGTTTACTGTTCTTATTTTTAGCTGCCTTGCCCAAGAAGTGTCGCAATGAAGAATACTCTCATGTTCAACCCAACCGAAATCCCTTGACCACCAGTCTCCATTCTGAAGATGACATGTCTTCCTATGTTGGAATATTTGCCAATTTGTATGTCATTCCTGCAATCTGTGTGTTTGCATCTGATATGTATGAGTACATCAACCGCAACGATTGGATGTCGGCAAATTCACAAGCTGCTCCCATTGTTGAAATTTTTTCACTCAAGTATTTTATGTTGTTGATAATGGGAGCTGCAGCAAGTTTTGTTATTTTCACTACAAAAGCTCGTAAGAGAGCTTTTAAGAAACTGTGCCGAGGTTTCACTAGGCGAAAAGAACCTGTGCCATCATATCTACGAGTACAACCACAAGTTTTACCAATGTCAGTTAGGACTAAATCTTCACTAAGTAAAACGAACAGTGAAACTGTGATGTGATAATTTATGAACATTGAAGATTAATTATGATCATCTTGCATCATGTTCCTTTCATTCCTCAAAAAATTTGAATATTTTGGAATTTGTAAATATTTATATTCAAATTTCATTTATCATTTGTTTATATTCAAATTTTTAATAATGTACATATTCATATTTTTCTATGTAGGTGTTAAAACTATTCACATCTTTAAATTTCTTTTGTAATATATTTTGTATAGAAAAATTTATGAGCGTTAAAAAAGTGCTTGTCTTAAAGCTTTCAACTGGTAGAGCTGTGCCTTAATTTTGATAATTCCAGACCTGGATATTTATATAGATCAATGGTAAATATTTTCTCTTCTTTGTTGAAAAAAGTTGTTGGATTGCTTGATTTATCTTCCAACTTTGAATGTTAAGCAATTATTTTTACAATATTTGCCTTAATTAAATAATGTGTCCACTATGATGAATTTTATCAAAGTTAAAAAATATTCAAGATTTTTGACATGAGTAGATTGTTAAAAAAATTTGCCTGTTAAAATGTTAACCAAATTAAAAATTAGCATACATTTAATATATTACATGAATTGAATCATTTAGTAAAATTAACTATGACGTTGAGATTTAAATTCTGTCTTTAAAATTTTATTATTGTTTATGAAACATTAATGCTTCAAGTGTAATTCTTCACAAAATGGTTTCTAATTAAGGATTTTAAATATAAGGGTTTAGAGAAAAATCTTCTGTTTAAAGTTTAGAATAATTTTATCTGATTTGTTTTTATCTATCAATTGTTAATTATATTTTTATCTATTAATTAAATTTTACAGAGTAATAAAAAAATGTAAAAATTTAGAGACAAATTTCTTTGTATATTTGTAAATATTTTTAAATTTCAATATTTTATCAATAATTTAGATTGAAATATTTTAATTCCTTGTTTTGTAATTTATTTCATATCATTCACAATAAACAGTCTACAGATGTTTCATATTTTGTCTTTTTTCTTGTATAATTGTAAACATATTTATTTATAATATTTAAAAGTTGACAAATATTAATAAAATATAACTAACTTAACATTTTTGCCTAGGAAATATCTTTGCTATTTAACTAAAAAACAAATTTTCCTAAATTATTGTAAACTAAAATGCATATGAATTATAATTGTATTTTCACTATAATAAATACAATTGAATTTTGAATTTATGTTTCAAAATATCTTTGAAGAAATATACAAAAATTTAATTTTTATTGGTTAATATTTATTTCAATTTTATATTCGGAAAAACCGTGTAACACTCCATAAAATCTTGTTTTTTCAAGAATTAAATGGAAATTTAGTAATATATATTAATTGTATTCTTTAGCTTAACTTAAAGGTAAATTTTACTATAACATGTATATTATTCTCAACGTATGAAGTGTTACTTAAATTTTGTGTTACAATTAAGTTTAAAAAAGTTTATTTGAAATTGGAAACATAAATATGAGAATACTGATTTTAAAAATACACTTATTTAAAAAAATGCAAACTTAAAAACTTATATCATCTAAATTGATTACATTGATTAAAAATTTCAACTTATGATGTTTTTATTGACAATAATTAAGTACAATTAAAATATGCAAGTTGCTATCTTGTAAACTTTTCAAAAAAATATATTAATCTTTATTTTCTAGAATAATGAATTTTTTAATGAGACACATTCATGCAGTAATATGTATTATATTCAATATTGAATATAAAATGTTTTACTAATTTTGTGTAATCTTTGTTAAACAAATATAATTTTTATAAAAATTAATTCTATTTTGGAAACAAATGAGGATATACATTTAAGAACACAAATTATAATACTATATAATGTATTTATTTTGTAAAAACATATTAATTTTAAATTAATGTTACAAAAAATTTTGTTTTTGAATTGTTTATTACGACCATAACTTTTAATGTAAATGATGTGTTATTTAGATCTTACTCAAAATATTAAATCAGTAATCTATAGTTTATCAGGAGAAAAGATTAATATCTTTATTCCTCAGATTACTATGTAATGAAAATGCATTTTTATGCTTGATACAAAAAAAACTAACTCTGCTAAAATAATAAATATTTGTTTAATTTTAGATCCAATTCTTACATTTTTAATTATTTACTGCAAAATTAAATTTCAAACAACTGGTATAAATTCAGTGCATCTCTTAAAAAAATTTTTCAGGGTGTGAATTTTCACTTTGTAAAATAGTTTTATGTATTTCTTACATTCATTTTATTATTTCATCGAAATGTGACAGCAATTAATATTTTAATCCATTTCAAACCAAAATATTAGAAATGAAGCAATAAAAAGTTAATACATTTTAATTAAGAATATTGAGATATTTGAAGTTCCAGCTATTTTGGTAGTCTGGTAAAATTAAAAATTAATACTAACATATCAAACACAATTAAATTAAGAATAAAACTATTATTTAATGTTCAACATAGTTACATGTTTAGTATTAGAAAGTTTTTTAAAAAATATCTTAATTTAATAACAGTTACAATCAAATGAGCAGTTAAAACAAGTCAATTTCTTAAACTGCTATTTTAATTGAGACAATCCAAATAAAGTGGCTAGGACAACACAACAATGAAAATCATGTTAAGAAATTAACTTTCCGTATTAAGGGAGAAGACAGAACTAAATGGATAGATAGATAGAGTAGAAAAGTGAAGGATCTGGGCAGCTAACAAATTGAGGCATATTGCATCGTGTGTGAAATAAATAAGTAGGTACTAAGCTAAGTAAGACTGCTGCTGCTGGCATTCAGCTGTAATGATCAGGAAAATGTAGAACTGCAATTTAATATGTATCCTTTACACAAAATGTGCACTATTTTGACTTAAAATATATTTAGGTTGACTTTTTTCCTTCAAAACATATTTAATAGTTTTTATTATAAAATATAGTTAAAATTTTGCAAAGAGAATAGATCCTTAAGATTTGTAAGTTGATTGATGAATGAGTGAATAAAATGTAAATGTATGTAAAATGTTCTAGATAAAATGTCTCATTCAGGTTCTTGATATGACATATGCGGTCAGTCAATAACACCATTCAGTGATAATATCTTAATTATACAGCATCTTTAGTGATGATATTTTTTATAAATTTTAGAGTTAAAGTTATGTGAAATATAGAGTTGAATATTTAATTTATATTTAATTATCTTAAATTAATAATGACAGTAATTAAATGTGACTCTTAACACTTAAATTAATAGTCAAATTCAATTATGAATGTTATATTAAAACTTGTGTGAAGGACCTGATAGTTAAAAATAATAATTGAAAATTTTATATATTTGTTTTTCAGAAAAATGACATTTATGTTATTTATAAAAGAACTTGTGAAACAAAATTGGCAGATACCCTCATGAAAAAGAATTTTTTAAATGATATGAATGAAACAATTTTTGTGTTGAAAAAGTTATATGTCGTGAACAATAAGAATTTGATTAGTCTTTTCTATTTTGTCTATATGGAAAAATTGTCATAGATAAAACATAATATTAATGGATTTCAATACAACCACAATAATCAAATTTAAAAAGTAATGCCTAGTCTATCATGTGAAAAATTGAATCTTAAAAATGTTTCATATCCAAGAAAGACTGTTAATCATGCATTAACAGTAAGATTAGCCACATTGTGTAATTTTACCAACTTCAATCTAAATAATTATTTGGTGAGAGAGAAAAAAACACTTATATTGAATAAAATTATTCCTTGTTTATACTGAATGTTAATACATTATATGACCTTCATGTGCAACATTACTATCAATTGAATATATAATTTTATTTTATATTAATGAAATAATTCATTAATATTAAATAAGAGAATTTATATACCTTTCATATTTATTCCCAAATAATCTTGCTTCAATAGAAATCTGACAATTAATAGCATACTTTCTTATGTAAGATCACATTAAAAAATATCTTAACTAAAAAAATTTGAGTTAAATAAAGACGTTAAAGTTTGATTTTAGAGTGAAACAATTTCTTATAACATTGTGAACAGCCTGATGACCCTAGGCTGTTTTAAGACATTTTAATGTTTGCCATCCTGGAGGACTTCATATTTAATGAGGCATTGTATTGTCCAATGATGTTTAATGAGATGTGCATGGAAGGAAATGAAAGATTCTCAAGCTCACACGTTAATGGATGTTAATGCAGAAACACAATACCTACCTCTAGTTGTTCATCAGTGGTTTCTATAGAACCTGGAATACTTTGGCCTGCAGCACACAGCTTACCAATTATCTTCCATTATATTACAATTATTGTCTAATGTAAACTATATTTATGCAGTAATATCCAATTTTTCATTTATGAATAATTAATTTATCTGAATAGTTATTATCAATAAGGAAGGCTTGATGATCTGATACCCCTAATTAGTCCAATTAATTTCCTATAATTAAGTAATTTGCCAGACTTATTCTCTCCCATTTTGGTAACCACAAAATACTGATATTAAGAAATAAATATTTTATTAAAATTTCTTCTGAGGGTAAAGTAATTGCAATAAAAAGTTGCTGTTATCTTAATTTGAATTTTAATGTATAATTGATATCTTAATTTTTTTAATCGATGTGTTTTTAATTAATTTTACAATTAAGGATCATTTTGAAATATTAAATCATTAACTTCTTCCCTTTATTAAAAAAATTATTGACATTTTTAACTTAAATTTTTTAAGCATAACTATGTTGACAAAGATAATTTAAATTATTTTAAAACTGAAATTATCTAGTGTTCTGAAGGCAAGTTTTCAACACAATTATATTGCTTCAGTTCAATACTAAATACTGGTGTGATCAAGATATTTTATGACTGTTCAGGATCAATTAATTATTTACTCAAGGATGATGTAATATTCATTACTGTATGCAACCTTCTTAGACATAAATTTGAATATGAATATATTCCGATCAAATAGGAATAAGACTTAATAATAGTAAAGACAGGCACACAAAAAAAGTATGCAGCTTGTACAATATATACTTTTATAATATGCATACAATAGTGTTTGTCTACTACAAAAATATTTCCAGTTAATATGTGTCTATCTGTTGTCATGGAAACAAGATAAGTTGCATTTTTGACAAGAGGACCAAGAAAAAAGCTTTCATTATCCAACTCTGAATTACTGAACAACTTGACAATAACAAGAGGTACTCCTAAATATCGTTAATTCGTAGCACCTTATATAAAATGGGCAAATCTTGTTACTACAGCAACCGTTGCTAACAAGATTATTTGATAGGAATTATTCTTGTGATAGACAGAAAATACTCTAGTGACGTTGTCAGAGAAGTTCGAAGGAGGAAGCTCGATACCTGACATCAACCTCGTCATTTGACCATGCTTCAATATTCGAAATTAAAAAGCAGTTTGCAATGCATAGGGATTTCGGACGACAGATTAGGACAGTCTGATAACTTAATTCTGTCATTTATATACAACTAAAGTGGGGCTCACCATGGCCTAATGGTAAGACGGAATTTATGGGAGAAATGACCCGGGTTCGAGCCCAGCCACTATTGAGCAGCGGGAATTGGTTGTAGTGTTTCAGTTTCCTGCATGGACATCTATGCTTGTCAATTCATTGATTTTTCAGTTATTTATCTATTTTTTTATCTAGCAAAATGGTACGTTATGAAAAAACCTCACATGATGGCCTTAAGTATCTTTTTAACAACCGGAAAATTGTTGCTAGACTGTTCAATAATATGCAATAGATATTGGAAAGTCTAGCCAGAATTTTCAATTTGTTAAGCTGTCAAAAGTTCGTCTTAATATCATCGTAGGGTCCTGGAAAAACTTCTTTGGAGATTCCCTCTGCTTCACAACAACAAACTTTCTATTCGATTCACAATGTAAAATAAACTTCCTATTCGAATTGGGAACCCGGGCAACTGCCCCCATCTTATTCAGGCCCTGAAGCTATCTACTAGCTGTTTTTAACTGCAACATAAATATGGAGTCTTGGACTAATAATAATTTCGCCATCCGTTTAATTATAAAATTTCACAAATCAGCATTTGATAATAATCATAAATTTTATTTTAACACTTTCATCTACATTTCTCATTATCAACGAAAATTGGAGGGCCTGTCTAGTGGTCAGCGTGTCTGACTGCGGATAGGAAGGTCCCGGGTCCAAATCCCGGTTCGAGCTTGAATGTACTTTCCTACTTTCCGGTCTTTGTATGATTGGATTGTGAATGGTTGCCTACCCAATAAACGGGTACCTATAGCATGTGAGTACCGAGGAAGTCGGACTCCACACCAAATTACGGTTCAGTTGGTAAAGAGGAGTAGCGCACCCCATAATGACAACCTAGCTGGCACAAGACAACCAAAATCGGGAACTCAAACTGATTACTTTCAGCTTCTTTTACAATTCGTTTTGCTTTTCTAAATAAAACTGATATTCACTTCAATGAAAACGAAAATCTACTACTTTTGTTATAAATGAGTTTAAAATGATTAAGTGCGTTATACTGCCAATAAAAATTTTGCATCCATCTTTAACTAAAGATGGACGTAAAATTTTTATACCCAAAGAATCAAAAATATTACAACTGTTTTTCGTCAAGAAATTAATCAATGTTATATGTAAATAAATATATCATTTTTTATGCGTTGAATTTAAAGTGACATTTATATAGTCTAAAGAGACGATAGCGTTTTATTTAAAAACAAGTGTATGTTTTCAAAAGAAATTTGAAATAAAATAAATGTTATCGTTTTTTTTTTTTGTAATTACTTGAGCTTGCTAATAAAGGAATCGGGTTTACGTCACTATAATGATACATAAAGACCAAACTTTATAATCTTATTAAATAACTTTCTATAATATTTTATCTTCAAAGGATAATTATTCTTATAGATTCACACCTCACATTAGATCTACACCTGGTGAAGCTGGCATGTGAAGATTCATGTTCTGCCTTCTGTTCTTGAGTTCGATTCCCACTTCGATCATGCATGTTTTTAGTGGTTTGTTTTTTATATACTCTAAGTCCCGATCAATTAGCCCTCGGGTGAAAAATTAGAACCGTAATATAAAAAAGACTCTCTTCAGAACGGTGGAGCAATATTAGCGTTTTGTATTGAAGGATGTGAATTCGATACCACTGCCTTCTAATCCAATAGAAACTCTTTACATCTACCTTCTTTCTGATCCTGACGAAAACTGCACATAAAACGTTCTTTAGGGTTATATGTGTTTCTGACAGTGTGGTGAGAAAGGTGCTAACTCACAATTGTCGATCTCATCATTTGATTATTGTTCAACATTACCTAGCAGATGGCCATGTTTAGTATTATCGATAATATACTGCATATGCTACAATGTAATACTGATCTATTGAAGATGTAACTTCTTATCCATTCAAAGATATTTTTGATTATATAGCCTGTAATTCTGCATCATGGTCAAGTGACGAGGTTGACATCCTTCTCGGAGAAGACTGACAAGATGTGTATATACTAACGATCAGTACTTTTGTTCTTCCTCCGCAGATGTGGTGGAAATTTAAAGTGGTAATTGCCAGATGAATAAGGAAATTCGTTCTTAGATGTGATTCGACAGTATGAAGCAGTGTCACCAGAGGGAGCTTATGAGTTAACCAAATATTGTGTTATACTGACTGATCTGTGTGTTCGTCCGTTCGATTCTCACTATAAATATGAATATTTGTTGTGCTTTGGCTGACTGTCTGTTTGTCGCTCAAGGGTCATTTTTTCCACACGAGGGCTAACTAGATCGGGACTTACGGTTTGAAGTGGATTCCGAACCACTATAAACATTTATGCCCATGGTGGGATTCGAACCCACAAACAGTTGAACCGAAGGGAAAGACGCTAACCATTCGGCTGCCTGCTTGGCTGTTGTGCTTTGGAATCCACTTTAAGAAGGTTCCGGTCTTATTAGCCTTCACGTTCAAAAAGACTGTCCAGCCACAAAATAATCAATTGATGAGATCGATATCAGAATTAATTATTTATGTGCCTCAACTTTAGCTATAGGACTGTATAGATGCGAGCAAAATAATTTCGAAACATGTAGCCTTATTAAGAAAAATAAACTTCGAATTTAACATATCTATTAGAAAAATTGTTATTTTCATCTCTAAATTCTTACAAATGATGAGATAATATAATTTTTCAGCAAAAGACAGACGTTTTGTGATTTATGTCCACAATATAACCCGAACACTTACATTTTTCTATCGCAAGATTTGGCCTCTTCTTTTATCGCCGCTCACCAGAAAGTGGTAAACAATTTGAAGCGTTGGCGGGTTTGTAATCAGAGCTTTCAACGTCAATCAGCGCCAATTTCTGCACTCCTTGGCATTTCGTCTGTTCTCTGACCTCAGTAACAGTCCCTGGCGTTGATGATTCAAGCGCTCTTATTTACGATGTTGCCAAAAGACATCGCTTTAATAGTCCATTTTATGAAAGTCAAATATTGTTAAGTTGGAGAGTAATTTACTTTGGGGAAAAAAAAAAACGCGGAAGAACTCGGACACTTGAACGCTGAGAAGGGTAATTTTCTTATTTTGCTATTTTTGGGGTCGAAATTCTTCAATTGAGAATGTTGTCTGCTCGATTATATAAAATCATGACGCCTTACAACACATACATTCTCTTTATTTATTTAGTTTTTTCTTCTTAAATTTATTGTTTATATACATTTCAAGCTACTTTCAATGATTTTTGCAGAAGGCTTGTTTCTAGGAAAGTGTATAAGACATGAGAAATCTATATAAATAAAATATTTATTCTCTGTGTCAGAGGCAAATTTTTATCTGGGTTGGCTTAAGAATGGCTGCAAGCTATGTGATGGAATTTATATCACGATGTTAATCCGGTAGAGCTAATTTAAAATATTGGCTGTTACATTTTGGAAAATTATAATTACAGTGCTTGGAATTAATTTGAGCGACAATTAGCATTCATTTGAACTCACTGTGAAATTGCCTCTGCCTCGATGCTTACCCTTCCGGAACCCTGCTCGCTTTGAGAACGGAGGAGTGACGTTCATCTCCCGCCGCGACTCTTCTTTTAGACTCTCCACATAGGCGTTATTGGCGGAAATGATGGAAAATGCTCACAGCCTCATATCTCGCCTTCTACCTACATTCACACTGTGTTAATTTAAAAATATGACATACTTTTTCCTTCCTTGATTTTTTGGAAAATATTGTTTTTGATATTGGCAGCGAAATATTTTTATCTTTTCCAAATAAATTACCTACCGAGGATGCATCAGAACAATTCAGTATTTAATAACCGATAGGAATTTTTAAGTTTAACAAAGTAAACGACTTTAAAAAATAAACTAACTTTATTTTTCTCAAATCGTAATTTTTCTCTGAAAGCTAGATACATATTTCCCACTACGTACAGCCGAGCTGGCAGCCGAACGGTTAGCGCTCTTGCCTTCAGTTCAACAGTTCGTGGGTTCGAATCCCATTTTGGGCATGGATGTTTGTAGTGGTTCGGAATCCACTTTAAACCGTAGGTCCCGGTCTAACTAGCCCTCGTGTGCAAAAAATGACCGTTGAGCGACAAACCAACCAACCAACCCACTACGTACATGGTCTGCTAATTAAATATATGCATACAAACACTATGAGTGCTAACTTTCTTTAAATACCAACAAGTCATAGCTTTTGCATATAGTTGTTGTAAAAGCATGTCTCAATATACAAAATTATCAGATTTATAACATTCTTGAGAATACTCGCAACTAATAGACAATCTTAGTCTTTTAAGGTGCTAATAAAAATGAGCAAAACTCTAAAAAAGCCGCAGTTTATATTATCTCGTATATGTAGTTCATATAGGTTGTTGTTGTACCAGCATGTTTCGCTGTATCTGAGTTGGGCTCTGGCGCAGCTTGTTCTTTTTGGATCTTGCTCCAGAAAACCCAACCAACCAACCTGAGTTGGGCTCTACCAGTTGGATAAAAGCAGCCAGGGGGAGACTTCGTGAATTTGAAGCAGGGACCAAGCAGAAGACCCCCAATACTTGGCTTACCACCCCCAGAGGTATCATTTCAGTTGGAGGACGTTGCGAACACGCCCAGTTTTAACGTACCCCAGCCGCCTTTAGCGAACACGACGGATTTTCGGTTAAGCTAGGATTCGAACTCACTGCCTTCTGAGACGACAAGAATGAGTGAGAATGACGCCCTAACGAATCAAGCCAATGCGGCCCATAGTTCATATAGATATCCTATATATGTCACCATGGTTCAAGAGTAAGGTAGTGCGAAAGGTCCCGGGTTCGATTTTAACCGCAGTTGAACGGTGAGATCGCGATGTTACTCGTTTGCTTTCTACAGGCGTATTATTCGGGTGGGTGCTTGGTAGTCTTTCTCGGATATGCTGCACAATCTGTGAAAAGTCCCACCGAAAGGGCGATTTATATATATATATATATATATATATACATATATATATATATATATATATATATATATATATATATATATATATATGTATATATATATATATATATATATATACTGAATATATTAAAAAGCTTAAGCTGCCCCCAGCAGTGTCAAAATACTTTCATTGTTACATATTTCATATGAACAGAAAATATACATACCTATCTAAATCTCTTTAATCTATATGGTACGTGGGACTTCTGATTCTCGTGAAGATGGATTTAAAAATTCCCTTATATCTTAAAAAATGGCTAATAGATATAGAAATAATTGGTAATAAATAATAAATAGAAATGATAATTCACTATCTAAATCTGTCTAAATTTAATCGCGACTATTCCATACATAAATTTAAATTCTAGTACCATATCATTACATTATAAGGAAAAATACATTAAACTCAAATTTTATGAATTTTTTTAATATCAAATGTGTTTTTAAATTGTATTATATAACAAATAAATTTGATGTTTGGCATACAATTTTTTGGCAATGAGAAAATTTTAAGAGAAGCGCATATTTATTTATATATATATATATTTTCCTCATTTTTGTTCATAAGATCATCATGTAATTTCATTCATATTTCAATCAGGTTCGGCTTGTAAGCTTTTAATGTTGCTTTTCTTCATGCGCATATACTTGAAAATTTTTTAAGTTTCCAGCTTTGCGACACATAAATGTAGTCATCTTCTTGGTAGACAGTGAAGGAACGAAAAGCTTTACAACACAGTTGAGCTGCAGAAGTATCTGTCGTTGTTGTTGCACCAGCATGCTTCCCTGTACCTAGCCCTGAGTTGGGCTCTACCATTTAGCCGAGTGGACCTTCGTGATTTTGAAGCAGGCACCAAGCAGAAGACTTTCAAATTCGGCTAGCCAACCGAAGAGGTATCATTTCACTTGGAGGACATTGCTACCACGCCCAATTTCAAAGTGCCCCAGCCGCCTTTAGCGAACACGGCGGATCTTCGGCCGACCGGGATCGAACTCACTACCTTCCGATAATGAGTACGACACCCTAACCAACCAGACTACCGCTTCCCGACTGAAGTATATGTAAAAATAAATTTATGAACGATTTTCAGATATTAGATATCACCACAGATATGCCAAATGATCATTCTGACATATTAGTCAGAACATCTTATCGACTCCCCATCAATGAAAGTACATTTATTTTATAATATAGATTAATTTCCTAAGTATATTGTTGCAAATATTTCACTTTATAATTGCTTATGATGATATTCTAAAATATGTAAGCGGTATAATCTTGTCTCTAGTTTAAATTTTTCAACGAAAAGACCGGTTAGTTCCATTCGATGCAGGTAAAAATGAAACAATGTTGTCGACAGTCTTGTGTGTATTATCAGGTGGCAACAATCTTTATTGGCGCCAGAGAATCAGTTGGCGGCAAACGGATTTTTCTTTTCTCATCCGACCGAAGTAATTGATCAAAGACAATAACCGAAAATCACTTCAAACGCTCTTCACACATTAAGTATCTGGAGATAAATGGAATAGCAAACAGCGGTATTTCAAATTTGACATTATCTATCAAAAAATGCCGATTTGGAGGCTTCAATTTTTTTCTGCTTTTGAGTATCTATTCTTCATCCCACTCAATTTAATACCCATCAAATACTCAAACGCCTTAAACAAAAATCACAAGGAGTTGGAAAGAAAATACCTCAACATTTATATCCATGCATTGAGGAAATGTAAAATCAATATTCATCTCTGTGATCTAATAATTATTTTCTAAATGCATTACCATATTGTTATTAACAAAAGTACATTACCATACATTACTTACAAACAATATTTGGTAATGTACTTGTATCATAACATTTGTATTTTCAAAACTTTTAAATTGATTAAATGCTCTTCACACACAACATAGCTTTGGATTCCTTCATAATGATTAAATACTTCTTTAATTGCATTTTTTGGAAATTCAAACGTATATTGAAAAATTATGTTCCGAAAATGCTTTTGCTATTGAAAAAATATAATGATTTCTAATATCAAATCGTTTCCAATCAAATTCGTTACAATTGTTGTTTTTTTCTCCATCAAAAACAGCTTTAATTTTTCGGATGAATGAACAAACCAATTAAGACTGCAAGTGAGTCACTGGACAACTACTGTATTTTAAATTTATTTATATCTAGAAGCGTGGTGTTTAGTTTCTTCTAACAATTTTAATGCAGCTTTGTTGTTGTTGTCGTGTGCCAGCTAAGCTGGCAATATGGGGTGCGCTGCTCCACTTTTTTAACTGAACCATATTTTGGTGTGGAGTCTGACTTCTTCAATACACACATGCCATAGGGCCCCGTTTATAGGGTAGGCAACCATTCACACAACCCATTCATACAAGGAAGGGACAAAGACAGGATAGATAGTGAGAGAAAGTACATCCATGCCCGAACCGGGATTCGAACCCAGGACCTCCCTATCCGTAATCAGGGACTCTGACTACTAGGCAGCTGCAGCTCTGTTGAGATAGCTTAACAGTCAAAGGCACTTGAAGAGCATTTTAATATATACTATTCAAATTGCCTTTTTAAAGGACCTTTTCATAGATAGCGGGCCGTGTCGCAAGGAAGGAAACCCGGAAATCTCCCAAGCATCCTCCATGACAGACGTGGATGCTGAATTCATCTTTTTGTTCAACAGTGGCTGGCATTGAACTCGGGACCCTATGCTCCAAAGAACGATGTTTTAGCTCAAACCGATGGTGAGCCCTTTCTTATAAACTCACGTTTATTAAGCATTCTTGCATTTATAAAATTGATAACTGACATTACATTAGAAATGTATTTAACCTTAGATTCACAATTGAAACTTCTTGGTGTATTGTGCAAAAATTCAATCCGATAAAATCCATTATTTTTCTTAAACTGGTGGTTAAGAATGATGTTATTTCCCACTATATCGGTTGCAACTGGGTAGAGCCCAATTCAGGGCTAGGGTACAAAGAAGCATGTTGGTGCAACAACTATATTGGTAGTATCATTTGTTGATACAGATTCCAAATTTTTTAGTCAATATCGTCTGTTGGATATTGAAGTCAATCAAATAATTATGGTCAATATATTAAAGTTTTAAATATATTATCAAATTCTTAAAAGAATAACAAAACCGATTCTTACAACATTAATAATTCTATTAGATCTTTTTTCGATAAATATTCACAACAGAAATTTAATGGGCTAACGTCTACTTGGAATTTTTCTATTTATGAATTATACATTATGTATTTATACTTTATTATCTGAATATTTTAATTTATTATATTTGCTTGTTTTAAGATAAAAAAAATGTAAGTTCATATAAAAGTAAACACTATGTCATTTAAAAAAACCATTATGGGCCGGTCCACCCTTAGGACGTAGGTTCGTCACCACTGATATCCGTGAAGCATCCATCTGCCACTGTCTAACAGTATTGTTTGTACAACAGTAAGAATCGAACCTGAAACCTACCGCTCCAAGCAATAAAGTTCTGCGAGATTTGTACATTTATTTGTACAAATCTTAGAAAGTTCTAAGATTTGTACAAATAAATGTACAAATCTTTAAAAAAATGATAAATGTATAAATTTCTATATTTGATCTATATAAATAGCATCTTTATTCTGTGGGTTCATTAAATTCTTGTCTAGGCTTGAACTGGAAACGGTTGTGAGGAATGCAGTGAAGCTTACACTAAAATATTGGACTCTGATTAATTTAGGTCAAACTATGTTTCATTTCGAAATTTTGATTGCAGCGTTTTGTAATTAATTTAGAGCACAATAAACACTGATTCAAACTCCCTGTAAAATACTTATGCCACGAAGTACACTACTCCGGAACTCGGTTCGTTTCAAGAACGGTGACGTGTGGTTATTTTCTACGTTTAAAACTGTTATATACGCGTGACCCCGCTGGGAATTCAAAAGTCTGGCGACGTATCCTAACTTTCTACATTCCCACACATATTTTTTAATTTTGACGTACATTTGAATTTTGCAAAAGTATTGTTTTTTGATTACTACAGCGATCGTGTTTTCGATTTTCCCAATACGCTACCGATAGTGAGTACGTTGGAACGCAGATAACATTACCGATTTAAATATTTAATAATTTGGTAAACTAAAAGGCGTTTTCGAGTGCTCCACATCTCACTCGATCAAATTTTGTGCACGTGAGGTCCTATTTCATGGCAAAAATCGGTGTTTTGAATAAAAATAAATAAATATCAAATATCGTTGAACAATAATAAAATCGTTATTTTTTCTAATCACAATTTTTTCCCTAAAAGCTAATAACGCATTCAGGCAAAAAGCTACAGTTCGTTGGTTTAATATGTAGAACATCAGGAAGTTCAATAAGTCATTTTTTTGTATTCTACACAAAGGTTTTTATTTTGCCATTTCAATCTATAGGAATGGTTATGAAATATCCCATTTTTCTCCTTATGATGGAGTGAAGAAAATGTTTGTTTGGCCCACTTTAGCTGAATGCTCTGTTGGTGCGACAGACTATGAAATTTGACGAAACGTTCTTCACCAGAGTTCTCGAATCTTGAATCGTTTCAAGAGATCCTCGGGTCGAGAACAATGGCATCGGTGTGTTTCCAGATCTTTAGCGAAGAGGACGAGCACAGGCTTCCAGTTATTTCCACCTAAAGAGTTCTGCAACTCGAAACCTCGCCTCTTTCAATCTCCAAAACGAAACACGATACGGAGCTTTTGGCAGCAGGGAGGACCGAATCTCAGTTGAGCTTAGAACTTTGACGGATGGAGGCCTGAGGATAAAAAAAAGTTTTGTTTTTTCCTCTGCAGTTTATTATCCTGTGGGAGGCCCCTCTTCAAGGGCAGAAGGAGTGATGGGCTTGAAAAGCGTGCTGTGGCAGAGGACTCGTTGGAGATGAGCTTTTTGCTGATAAGGATCGTCTGCTTTGCCATTTTTTTGCTGGCGGGAAAAACTTCTCGTGAAATTGGATTGGCCTCAGCGTTCGTTTCTGATTTTTGATGAGATTATCGGGCGAGTCAGAACTTGAAGAACAAATGCATAATAGAGGTTGGCGAGTAATTGAAAAATGCGGCGTTTGTTACACCGAGGCGCATTCTTCTTGGAGCTTAGTGTTCTTATTCATGAAAATGGCATTTTTTCAAACACAGGAAAGTGATAATTCCTTCTTTGTGTACCTATAAGATTTAAGTATTGATGAACTTACAAAATTATATATATATATAATACCTATGTTCTACAAAATATAAATCAGATTTAGGAAGTGAATGAATGAATAAATTAAATATTTTTTAGCAGTGTAAATAACTGTCATTCTAAACGCAATTAGACTATACAATCCAAGCATTTGCATGTTTATTATAGACTGTCGTAGAAGACTCGTAACAGAATCAACTTAATTGATAATCAATGTTTTCATTAAAGTCATACCAGACTTCAATTATTCATATATTATTCATTAGAAATATTACAAAATTCTTGTGCAATCTAAACTTTTGTATGTTTTGTTAATCATGATGTGTAGCAATATTCAAAAGAGTTAATATTCAAAACCATATTTTGGTGGAGTTTTTTTATTTCAAATTGCTTTAATTCATTCCATTTATTTTAAATATCATGAGATTCTTACACAGTCTAAGCATTTCTTTGTCATGTATTATATAATAATAGAATCAATAACTGAAATTATTTTGTTTTAGTTATAGTGCATTTCCTTTAATTCATCTTATTCATTGGACTTGTTAAAAAGTTCTTGGACAGTGTGTGATCATTTGTTATTTATTTTTAAATCATGTATTGCTACACAATTTGAACACCACTTCAAAAGTTAATATTCAAAATGATTTTTGTAAATAAAATTACTTTAATTCTCGCGATTCATTTGAATATTTGGAAGGAGTAGGAATTTAGTTATTTATTAATATTATAACACGATTTGAGTTCAACACTAAAAATTAACATTCAAAAATTCAAAATGATTTTGATGAAATAATATCAAAATATCTTAATTTTTGTATTACTTCTCAATTCATTTCGTTCTTTTGGAATGCTATCAAGCTAACTTCAGATTCCGACATTTCTTGATTGCTTAAAGAAATATATATATATATATATGTGTGTGTGTGTGTGTGTGTGTGTGTGTGTGTGTGTGTGTGTGTGTGTGTGTGTGTGTGTGTGTGTGTGTGTGTGTGTGTGTGTGTGTGTGTGTGTGTGTGTGTGTGTGTGTGTGTGTGTGTGTGTGTGTGTGTGTGTGTTATATATATATGATTTTTACCTGCAAGAGGTTTCTTGTGGTAAGACTCAAAACTATGGCAAGTTTATTTTTCTTCAGACTCAAATCTATAGTTTCTTCCTTAGATGGGAATGCAGGCATATAAAAATGAATGAAGCACATTTTTAAATTTCTAAAAACAACTCAGCGTGGTTTAATCATAGGACTGCGTTTGCTGTTGAAGAAGATCCCAGCCAGTGTTGGACAAGGAGAAATGGATGCCGCGCGTTTTTGTTTTCTGTATATACGTGTGTCCGGATGGATCATATGGACCCCTTCTGGATGTTTTTCCTTGCGATATATGAATAAGGCTCACTATTTATGTATCTGAGAGATCTTTTCATGAAAGAAACCTCCCAGACTAAGCAAAATGTGATGGATGATAGAAAAAATATTTTACAATAGGTTTCTAAATTAAATGAAAAACATTTTATATAAAGTTAAAAAAAAATCATAATATATCTCTCAAAAGTTATTCATATTGCTATAAATATTTCATTTTCATATTGCTTTTAATCTTCACTTTATAGCTTCATTATCCTTTACGAAACTAGAAAAAGAGTTGAACGCATTTTTCTCAATCAGCAACTAACCCCAAAATTCCTTGTTGTAATTGCTATCCAATTCGTTTATAGAGACTAGAAGAAAAAGATGTCGTTGTATATGAAAAAAAAACATGCTTGCTTAAAGAGACTGGCCAAACTGTTTCTAAATTTTAAGCTCTATATTTATCAGCCCAAAAAGTACCCCATCCATTTATGTTGATAAATATTGAATACCAAACTCTAACAATGTTTATAGAAGATGCTTGGATGCACTCACTGCTATTATCTAAATTTAGGGTAAACTTTCACCACCAAGTTGAATTTCGGTCTATCAGTACGAAGGAAAATTCCCGCGATCTCACAATCTTTGTGCTGATGGCATAAGCTTCACTAAGACACATTTCATGCCATGATAAATCTTGATAAATAATGCACTAAATATCATATCAATACAGAGTATTCTTTCAGTCAAATGCTTTCTTAAAAATTATATGGGTGTTCTATTTTAGAAATAAATCTTTTTTACTGTTTGTACTAATTAAAAAAAATACTTATTATGAATACTTGTAAAAATATCATACTTTTAAAATACAATATTTAATTTTAAATACTGTGTATTAAAAACATCTAGAGTATAAATAAATAATTAATAAAAGTGTTGATACAAAAAGAATGAAAAGTTTAAGAAAAATAGAGGAATTAATTATCACTTTCCGTTTTCTAAAATTAGAACTAATTACAAATAAGAGAGCGATCTATATAATAACAACAGATATGTATAAAACATTTATTAGTAGTAATATTATTTTTGAAACATCTCCAGAAATAAAATGACAGTGAAAAAATATTATACTATTAAAATATTTTAATATGAGATTAAACAAAGTTATTTTTAACTATTCTTTGTTTTGAGCAACTAAAATATAACTATTGATGAAATATAAACAAATTTTAAAATATATTTCATAATAACATAGAACATACTATTTTCATTATTGTACAAGGAATTAGCAATCAGCATTAAGACAGATAAATATTTACACGTTAATTGGTAATAAAACATCTTAAATGGATAGATAATGTGCTAATGGATAGATAATATTACAAATAAAATTTTGTGTGATTTGGGGTTAGAAACTGAACTATCATTTTCACGTTTCATTTTCAGCAAAGTAGGTGGCATTTTACACCGGTATGTGAGATTTTCTCATGAAACATTTGGCAGCGCTATCTATCGACTATCAAAGCTTCATCGATCAAAATGAAAGGATTATTCAGTCTGTGGACCACCCACTCAAAAATAAACAAAGAGAATCTATCCTTTCTCGTCAGACAATGATCTGGAGATAGCAATTTATGTGTCAGGGTGAGCCTTTTTCGAAATTCACGTGAACCTTAAGAATGTCTGTCCGAACACACCAGATGTCCAGTCAAACTTCGAAATGAATACTTTTTCTTTATTTTTCAGCCACACCAGTTTTCAGGTGGAGATATCAACAAAGGACAGCTTGGGAAGCTGTACCTCTGCAAGAAACCCCCTGCGGGGTAGGCCTTTTCGTTGATTGTCAGTGGGAGTTCCAGCAACCCCTTTCCATCAACAATACACACCCCAAAACAGAGTTAAGCGAGTTTCCCCAACTTTGACAGCCAACGAAAACAGAAAATGTAGCTCATTTACTTCACAGAGCTTAGCAATAAATCTGCTTTACTTATCAATGCCCGTTTTCTTCGCCATGGAATTTACCTTGCAATGCTAAAATATACTTTTTCAACAACAAAAATGCTTTATTTGAAGCTCATCTAAAATTACTATGTTGGGCAATAAGTATGAGAGAAAGTTATCGTCATAAAACAATACCTCTTAAATTGATTAAAAACTTATTGAATGAAAATTTAGAAATTTAATTTTTTTTCTAGAAATATGATTATATCAGAAGTATCAATTTATATTTTTAATTATATACATTAAAGATACATTCTTAAATGTATATAAATATTACAAATATTTAAAATTTTAGCAATTATATTAAACTAAAATTAAATGTGTGACACGGCAGCCCATATGTGACACCTAAGACTACAGTGCTCATATCTACTTTCCTAACCGAAGGACCTGTGATACGAAGCATATGTCCCTCTTAGGTGGTCAATCTGGACTGTTGTTGTTGCACCAGCATGCTTCCCTATACCTAGTCCTGAGTTGGGCTCTACCAGTTAGATAGATAAGAGTCTTCGTGATTTTGAAGCAAGGACCAAGCAGTAGACCCCAAATATTTGGCCTGAAACCCCCAGAGTATCATTTCACTTGGAGGACATTGGGAACACGACCAGTTAAACGTGTCCCAGACGACATTAGTGAACACGACGGATCTTCGGTTAAGCCGGGATTCGAACTCACTACCTTCCGCCAGTCTGCTCTGTTGTAGCCTAGTGGTTAGGGCACTAGACATCCACCCGGAAGGGTGTGGTTCGATTCCCGATGCCGCCAAAGATCCACCGAGTACATGCGACATATACTTACTCGTTGAATCTTTGGACTTGAAAGTCCTGTGGACGGTCGTTGAGCCAGTTACTATAAGTGTATTGGTTTGGAGAAAATTTCCCCTCCTTACAGATCAATGTCAATATTGAGGAAATGGATCCTCTGGTGGTGCCATCTATCGGAGGTGTTTAGAGCAAACTCGTACTTTCTCCTTTGTGGTGCTCTGGTTAAATGAGAAACGCGCCCTTCTGACTTACATTCGCATAGCCAACGGCATAGTGAGCTTTACTTATCCAAATGTCATAAGTGGTCAAACAAATGGTCAGTCTAATGCTAAACTCTCAGTGTTTACTTTTCAAACATGCTTGGTATCCTGTTCGATCAACTGATTGCTAAGAAAAGCTGAATCAACCTTGCCTGGTGTAAGGATCGAGCCTTGAACTTGTGCCTTTTCAGCGCGAAATTCTGCCTCTAAGAACTGTTATATTAGTACACTCTTTTGAGACCATTTAGTGGACAGCAAAGCAGATGAAAGTAATACTACAGCATTTAAACATCCATGTCATGTTATTGTATGACAAGAATTTTTGTAAACAGTAGACCCCATCCTTATAGCCCATAGAAAGAAACTTGAAAAACTCCAAAGTACGCACCGGGATAAAAGTGGGTGTAGAGACACTACATTCATTTTCCGTTGCTCAGATGTGGTCGCCATCAAATTCAAGTGCTTGCGTTCTGAAGAACACATTCTTACCTCTGCACTACTAGGAAACTTATTGGATTGTTCGAAAAGTTAGTTCATGTGGCAAAACGTATTGGTCTAGAATATATGAACAATATATACAATTCAATAAATTGTACACTCGCTATACATTTTCCATTTTCATAAAAATAATAATTTAAAAAAGTAAAAAATAAATAAAAAAATACAACGAAAACTAAATTATTTTCCGAACAACTCAATATATAAATATTAATCCTAAATGTATTCATATTCCCCTTTTAATTTATATTGGCTTTATATGTTTTATACTGGCATAACATTTCTGTAACCAATAAACTTATACTACACAGAAATTAATTATCCACTACATTTCAGTTTTAATTTTTAACTACTTTAGTAAGAAAAAAAATTAAAAATTAAATTATAGTAACTCTCTGTAAAGGTTAACTATAACAAAGGATTTTTAAGTCTACTTCTTTATTGAAAAAGTTAGATGACTGAACGCTGCTTTTATGTATCTTTCAGTGTTGATTCGCTTTTTGTGTGCTGGAGTGGTGTATGCTTCTTTGAAATATTTCATATTATCTTTGAATCATCATATCACCTTTGAAATATTTAATATATCATTGACTTCTTCTAGCAGTGTCCAAATAAAACATCCAAGAAGAAGATGATTAAAAGAAGCTGCAGATGTAATATGGATACATTAAAGAGGGCTTAGATGTATTTTTTTAAACTTTATATATTTTGAGAATAGTTTAATTGATTCTCTGCGGTTATATATATATATATATATATATATATATATATATATATATATATATATATATATATATATATATATATATATATATATATATATCCAATCCTTGAACTATTGAAGTGAAAGCCAGGGCTTCAGCCAGTTGAAATAAATAACTAACCAGCTCAGCTTATGTATTATGAGAGTAATATGATTATTTAACATATTATAACTATTGTATCTTTTATGTGTGTGTGTGATCAAATAATTTTTAATTGTAAGTAATTGCATTGCAAAAATTTCAATATAAGCACAAATAACTTTTAAATTATTGATTTCATTATTTGAGCAGATTCAGTTGTTGCAAATATTTTTATGTTTTACACAAAGCACAAAAAATATTTTAGCATAGTGTTATCATGAACAATTAATAAATAGATTACCTTTTAATTTTTGTATCGTACCACACAAATGTGTGCATAGACACTTAGAATTATATATATATATATATATATATATATATATATATATATATATATATATATATATATATATATATATATATATATATATATATATATATATATATACAAAAAGATTTCAAGTCTTGAGATTTTTTTCCGATCGACGGAAAAAAATCGCAAGACTTAAAATCTATTCTACGCGAAATTCTTAGATAATATCTGAATGTGTATGCTAAATGAGTGAAAAAATAATTGATCTGACAAAGTGGTCAAATTCGCCTTATTTTCATTTGAAACTTAAGAATTTTTGAGAGATCTTTATATGGTTACAACTAGCGGAATACAGCTAAGTGATTATTACAAATCTTGAATTCTCTGTAACATAGAACTGTATGTTGACACCCTTTGGAACAGAAGTTTTCCGGTTATCCCAGCTGAACAACAGAGGAGGGATGCTGCGTTTTTGTTTTCGCCTGACTTCATCAGGGAATTTTCCGGATTTTCCTCTAGCGACTCCTAAACATGGCCCACTCTATATGAAGTGTTCTTCCCTAAAGCAACAACCTGCAGACATTGTTTAGACTTACACTAGTAGTTAGACTATCAGTAGTTAGGCAATTCACTGTGCGGTGACAAAATTAGAAATATTAGAGAATTTCGGACATAAAATTAAATAGATTTTGAATCTGTAAAAATATATAATGAATTTAATTAACAAATAATATATTTGATTAATTTTCTAAATAAATTTAGAAAGTAGCTATAAAATTATCGAGATTTTTAAAATCGTATTAATTGCTTACTCATCAGTTTTATCAATGGGATATATATGAAGCCAAACTAATATGGTAGATTAATGGGCTCCTCATTAAAAGTATCAATAATTGATTTCTTTTTAAACTAAACATTAGTTTAAATGTATCAATAATCATAGACATATTGAGCTTATGGAAAAGGTTTCTAAGTGGCCAAGTGGTAGGGCTTCAGAATGAAAGATTCTGGGTTCGATCTCTCTCCCTTGTGATACGTGTATTATGATCTATTATCTATTAAATGTGTTTTCAAAAAACAATGCTTGGTGTATGTCTAAATGGCTTTCAGCAGTTTTTAGTTAGGTTCAGCTCTATGCAATGACAAATATATATTTCCCATCCTTCAACAAAGATTATGATTGAACCTGGTACCATTCTAGTCCGAAAATACTAGGGCGGGTTGTCCCAAACAATAATTTTTTTTACCTTATTTTGCATTAATTTCAAATGCTATAAAAAAAAAACAAAAGTTGCTTAATAAATTATTTTTTTCGAGTGAGGATGCAGCTTTTTAAAATTTGGTCATTGTCATTCCAAAACGGGCGTGTCCAAATTGGAAACTGACTTTTTTAAATGTCCTTGAATATATTCAAAAACACAGATGAGAAAAATCATCAACTGTAATGACAGAGTGCATGAGTAAATTGTGAAAAGAAATAGAACTTCTAGAAAAAAAAAAGAAGAAAGAAATCAGAAATAATTTAGATCTGTTTTTCTTTCCTTCTTTTTGTTTCTGTTTCTGAGAAGACCAACGTTTAATTTTCCAGCAAAATTCGCTGAGGGAACAAGTGAAATGGAGAGGATACCATGGGAATAAGGTAAAAAAAAAACCTCATCTACGAAAGGAAATCGTCTGCGATGTTGTGTCTGTCTCCATGGGGTGAAGATGACCTTGTCGCCCCAGTTGATCCGGAGACTGGGTAGGTGACAGTTTTTTTCTCCTTCTGTTCCCCCATTCATCTATATTCCCCCCTTCGCGAAATGAGGATACTAGGAAAAGAAACTAAAACGAATTTTATGGTCTCCCTTGATTTATGAGGCAGTTCTTCTGAATCCCCTCAGATGACCTGCACCTCCTCCAACTTTCCCTCATCATAGATCACTCTCCCGTCTCGCGAACTAAATAGGCCAATAAAAAAAAGGGAGAAATGGCAACAGTCAAATATAATGACTTCATGGGGTGACGCTGGAGACGAACCCTAAATTTCCCCCTTTTTTCCCCTCGATAGAATTCTCCTTACAAGCAGTAACTTATACTACTGTCCAATAATTTATACTGCATGTCCCTGTTGCCATTTCTTTTTACACAAAAGTTTATTATAGTAAATAGCAGTCTCAGAAGTATGTTACAATTGTTGTCTCTATATACTAGTATTATATACTGAACCTCTTAACTAGTTTTAAATAAAAATAAAGGGAACGTGACCTCAAAAATAACAAGTAAAATCTAAACTAAAAATAAAAATCATATTTTTTAAAATTTTAATTAAAGAATTTAAAAAAAAGAATTTAAAATACATGTTTTTAAATTATTTAAAATATAGAAAACATTAAAGATATAACGTTTAAATAAATTAGAAAAATGCTGTTTTCTTAACTTTAAATTTTCATTATGAAAATTAGGAAACATTTTTTTATTAGTTTAAGTATAATTTCTTAGTAATTTGGACATAATTCAACTAATTTTAATTAGGCGTATTATGTTCCATTTATCGCCATTATTTCCGTCATTAAGTTTTTCATTCTTAGTAGTTTATATTATTTCTCTGTTTGTGTGCTATCATTTTTTGGATAAAAATATATTACTATATCCTGTATGTGAATTCCTGATACTGTATCTGCACTGATTTCACCCCTAAATCTATTAAAATTCAGAATAAAAAAATCATCTTTCACACACAGTATTCACAAAAAAGTATTTATAATATAAAAAGTCATTCATATATATATATATATTTAGTCGTTCATATATATAGTATATATCACACACGGTAAAATTTTAAAGTCATTTAGATGTATAAAGTCATTTATATCTACAGTAAAATTGCTTTTAAACGATCCGAAAACAATATATAATTTCATTTAACAGTAAAAATGCTTATAATTTATAGTGCAACTTCGAATTATTTATATATTTTAACACCACTTTATATTTTTACGCAGTGGCGTTAAAATAAATATATTTTAACGCCACTTTATATTTTTATTAAAAAAATGGGGAAAATAACATATTTAATTAATTGTGAATGAAAAATATTATTATGTTTTTGTACATTATAATTTAATAAACATTACCAAAATTAATTGCATTTTTAATTTCATAATTTATTTTACAAAAAATTATAATGTAAATCATAAATCAATATATTTTTAATGTTTTTTTTTGTTATTTATGAGGTAATATTGCATAATTTTAAATTAGAAAAAATACTAATCTTTTTCGAAATAATATAAAACATCATATGTTTTTAATTAGAAATTAAATTTCCCCAGAAAATGCGCTTCATAATGAAAACGAACAATTATTTCTCTTTCAAAAATTAAAACATGAACTAATAAGAATAATTTGTCGCCAATGCAATTCACACAATTACTGGTGACAGCAGTATGAAAAATGGTGACTTTTAGGTAGAGAGGCATGTTTTTATTTCTTCCAATTAGAAAAATAGAAAAACCTTTCTTCTTTCACTTCTTAACAGACAAGATTTTTAATAAATGGAAAGAAAAACAAACAAATTTTTTCTATCTACTTATACACACAGCTGAACGAAATATTTCTATTGCTTTCTGGAAATGGTTTTTGTTTCTCTTTTCATTTCAGCTCTTTTAAGACATCAAAATGTCCGCTTAAATTCTTATCGCTTTCGAAAATAATCCTTGGCATTTTTCCAAGTTCGCATTAAATAGATTCATAAAATACATTCTGAATTTATTTCGCTATATTAAATAACGTATGCAGATACTCCATCATTAACTGTCAACCGTTGGAAAGTTTGTTATTCATTAAAAGATTTATTTAAATGAGACTGGTGAGTTATAGACATTTAAGGAATTTGCGCAAAAAATGAATAATTAAAATTAAATTATTGCCAGTCAATAAGCTTAACTACAACCGCAACAAAATCTGGCTGAGAACATTTTTGATTTTCAAAACTAGCGGGGTAAGCAATTTACTGGAGCACGATATGTTAAATCGATATTTAAATCTGAATCACGATATAATCTTTTTACTGTACTTTAAACATAATCAAAAAGCAATTTTGCAAGTTATATTTAAAAATGAGAGGGTTTATTTTTATTTAGATTTGAAATAAAAGAATACCAACAGTACTTTTACAAGTAGCCAATCGCCTTTGCTTGACAACTTTTTTTTAATGGTTACGTAGCTTATAGTAAAGGCAGTAAAAATTAAGAAGTACCGTTTATTCTAACAAATCTAAATTAAATTACACAATAATTAGCTGAAAATCAACTATTATATTTGATTAAGACAAATAATAATTGTGCAAATAATAATCTGGAAGATATTTTGGTTCTTAGCAAGTACTCTTTGTAGTTTCGAAATTTAGAGCCTAATTACGGTTACAGTTATGATTACGGGTTAAGGTTGCTTTATCGTATTAAGACTCGCTATCTATTTTAAAAAGTATATTCATTTTTATTACCCAATGCATAGTGTTTTGTGAACTGTGTCGCATTTGGAAGCTTAACCATACCACGCAGGAACGAACTGTGATAGATTATGAGGGAAAACTTGTTAATTTTTATTGATGATTCTCAGGAAATTGTCTGTTCCGGAAATATTGCTGTTTTAACACCACATAGCACGGAGCTTAACAAGCGAAGGCTCTTGAAAGACATTTGAACATCAGCCACGTCATAGCCTATCAGAAGGACTTTATACAAACAGTGGGCCATATTTGTGAGTCCCTAGCGAGAAAACCCTGAAATCTCCTATGCACTCATAATATGTTATGCATAAAGCTCACAATGATCTAGAGGTAAAACAACACTCTTCTAAGAGAAAGGTCTCAACTACTGTTGAATAACCTGATATGAATGTTGCGTTTCTGCAGGGCTCGACTAAGCCTAATTGGGACCCGGGCAAAAACTTCTTTGGGGGCCCCATCTGCTTCACTACTTCAGTAATGAAGAAGCGAACACAATGTTTTAATTTTTCACTTCATTATATAGATATATAGCAAAACTATAATCTAAAATAGCTATGTATAAAATGCCCCCACCCCTCCTCCAGTGGTCAGATGAAATATCGTTCTGTCTATTTTGCTGATTTTCTGATGACAATTCTATGTCCACCATTAAAGAATATAACAACTGAAGAGCCATACGATAGATGTTAATACAATAGATTAATATAGAAGGTAACATAAAACTGATATATTTTACATTATATTGATATTTTGCTTAAAAAAATGTTCATTAAAGAACGAAACGAAAATTAAGCTATTCGATTTGGGGCCTCCCCTCTGATGTTGAGGCCCGGGGTAACTGTCCCGTATGCCCCTGTGCCTTAGTCAAGGTTTGTGTTTCTGCATTCTGCATGCACGCCTGTGGGGTGGATGTTTGGGAGATTTCCGGGTTTCCTTCCGGC
This sequence comes from Latrodectus hesperus, assembly GCA_037975125.1. Classification (NCBI taxonomy): domain Eukaryota; kingdom Metazoa; phylum Arthropoda; class Arachnida; order Araneae; family Theridiidae; genus Latrodectus; species Latrodectus hesperus. The sequence continues at coordinate 80,476,070 of CM075853.1, forward strand.
GACATGCGGATATCTATGAAAAGTGGTGGATATAAAAATGACCTACAACAACCTTAGACCGTTAAGTTGGTGTTAAATTTATAATATAATGTCTGGGTCCAAACTTCTTCTTTTTCTTAGAGTTGGGTTTGTATGTCATTGGACACCTCTGCTTTTATCAGCATTTTGTACTATTAACTCCAAACTTAATGTTTCCTAGTTCCTGTTGCTCGGGTCACACACTTTATTAATAAAGTCCGATAACCCTTTAATGGAGTCTAGGTGTAACTCTCTAGTATGGATGATGCCTAAAGAAGTTAATCTAGGGAGGGCAAGAGCCTCGCATTCGTAAATGATATGCTTGGCCGTTTCCTGGGTCCGAACTTAGAATCTTCCATACCAAACAATCTTATCATTTGATCATGATGATTCATTACTGTTGTTGCTAAAGGCTAGTTGAAAAATCATGAGTTATCCTCATATCGTCTATTAATTTCTTCTAACAAATGATAACTTACTTTTCGCTTATTCAGCGTGGCCATCGTACTCACTGTCTTATATGCTGTTTTCTTAATATGATAAGTACAACTGTAACCGTGCATAAGAACGCAACAACAATGCAACTTTACATAGCACTTATTAAAAGAATCTAAGAAACTTTACAATGAATGGCGTGAAAATTGTGCATTAGTATTGAGAGTTTTTTATTGCATCCACGGTTATGATTATACCTATCGTATTAAGACAGTAACTGCATACACAGCAATATACGAAAACGATGTCTGTATTGGATATAGACGATTGGAAAGTTATATGTTAATCAAAGCTCATCGACACATTGTTAAACAATATTTATGTCCTGGTACTTTAATTTAGAAATTTTCTGCTATGTTCCATAACATATTCCATTAACAAATTATTTCTAGGATAAATTAAAACAAAGTCAGAATTCACATAGTGCAATTCTATTAGGAACTCTAAATGTTCTATAAAAAAATAAACTTCGATTTGCCTCTAAAATAAATCATTATTTCACATTCGAAAACGATTTCTTGTAAGAGTTTCGCGTTCTCAAAATACTATGAAAAAAATAATCGAGTGCATTTTTGTAATTAATTTGAGTTATTTATTTAAATCCAAAGAATTCTCATAAGCTTTTCTCTTTTGCTATTTCTGCATATTTGCGAAAATCTGGAATGTTAATTTCGTTTTTTTATTCTTCTGTTCCTTTTCAGGTTTACTCAAATGCCGTGGGAAAAGAAAATTAGGAAGAGTGATTACAGTAAGAATGGAAGCGAAAAACAAAAGAAACGATGCAATTCCTAAATTCTTTCAGACATACTTAAACTTCAGAAGAAATATTTTGCCTTTCTCTGCTTGGGAAGAAGAGATTTACTACGGCTTGCGGAATTAAGTGGAAGCTGGGGTGTAGTATCGTTTGCACTTAATGGCTTGATGTGTGGCAAAGCTTTGTTCGAAGCTAGCAGAGCATGGTAGCGTAGCCGACGAATTGAACAAACAAGCAGAGATGAAGATTTACTTAAAAAATAAAAAAAGAACTCGCATGAGCTACTACAACCCTGTTATGTGCCCAGCTGCACACCATTTGTCATGTGTACAACTGGATTCGCTTCACTCATCGTTGCTCATGTGCTTTTTTCAGAAGCAGACGATTTTTCGTAAATCACAACTCAACTCTTCCATGTATTTTTTTCCAGTTAAATCACCGCAAGCAACTAGATTTAGATTCCTGGTGATCAGATTTGTTTTTCTTAGATTTACTTTTCCATTTAGAATTGAAGTAATTTACAGCATTCTGTGAGGGAAGATTGAATGAAGGGAAAGAAATGGGAAAACTAAATCTGACTTGTTGAAATTACGTTTTTTTCCCCTCGTCCTACTTGAACCATAGCATTCTTTTTTTATTCTCAGCTTTTTTCTATTTTTGTTTTTTTAAAAGAAATGGCGAGTAATAACATAGAAAAAAATGATGAATATATAGGATAAGAAAATTTACCGAAATAAATGTGGTCGATCCGTTTTGAGATGTTATAAAAGGAAGGAGAAAAAAAAAGGATTACTAATGAGGAAATAAGTCAGTTTGAGATAAATTTTATTTCATTAAAATATGTTTATGTCAAGGTTACAAAGCTGTTAAATTATATTATTGTTTGTTGACTTAAGCGCAGTTTATTATCGTATAGCAACAATTTTGATTATCTTGCAAATGGTAAACTATAAAAGGCTTAATCCTAGTTTCAGTAACGCGATGAATTTGGCAACATTAAAATTCGGATTGTGTGTTTATGTAACGCCATTTTGAGATTCACAATTGTTTTAATTATGAAATGCTCGCGTATGCTGGTAGTTATGAATCGTATGAACTTCGCTGTTGGTGACATTCTTGAAAACCGTGCCAAAAGCGTTTACGTATACTAGGATTTTACCTTATAAAACAATTGCTACGTATTTTTTTCTGTTACTGGGTAAGAGATAAATTGATTCCACTGGCTATATGCATCATTAAATAAAAATTTCAATCATTTTCAATTCATAGAAATTAAATTTACTAGCAAAATGCATTTAAATCTTAAATGCTCTTTCAAAATTTAAAAAATTACTTTACGGCAAGCAATTATGTATTACTGAAGAAATGAAAAATTCGCTTATAAATTTAAAATTCGCAATAAAAAATTTAAAAAAATCTATTAACAATATGCATTATTGAATAAATGCAAAAAAAATGCTTCTAAATTTAAGATGTGTTTTCAAAACTTAAATTAACACTATGCACGATTAATTGAATGAAAAAAAAAAAAAGAAACTCATCATCACACACAAATTTAAGATTCATTTTTCAAAATTTAAAAATCAATTCTGCTGGCAATATGGATAATTGAATAGGTGGAAAGATCATTTTGAAATTTCATGATTTCTAAAATCAAATAATTAAATCTACTGGTAATATGTCTCATAAAATAAAAAATAACTTATTAAATAAATGTTGTGTTTCCAATGTCATAAAATTATTTGCGCTGGCAATGACTATCAGAAATATGCGATGAAAATTCGCATTAAAATTTAGACTACTGAAAATTACTTTTTTTATCAATACCTTCTAATATCTAGGCTTATATACTGACATGGTAACATCATAAAGCTGTAATAAGGTTTTTATTGCAACCACTAGACAATGCTTTCTTAGAAAATGTTTGCAGATATTAATTGCATAAAAAAGTACAAATATTCTAGTTGTGATAGACTAGGAACAGCTTTTGAAAATGATTTTGAATAGGATGAAAGGCTCGGAAAAAATTTTGAGACTAACTCAATAGAAAGGAAGTACCAATTAATGCTTACTCCAATATTTGAAATCAGGCTCAACAGTTGAATAAAATAATTTACTGCGGGGAAAAAAAAGGAAAAAAAATTTTAGTATTATACAGAAATATGATCTTGAAAAAATTGAAAGGCAACAGCTTGTCATTGTTTCTTAATATTGACAAGCTGAACTGTCAATATTAAGAGACTAACTTTATTGAACATGCAGAACTTAGTTGAGCTTGAACTTCTAAGTTCTCTTTTTTGAGCAAAGTTATTTCAAGGACTGATTGAGGATCTTCAATGGACCTAAAGAAGAACTCCAATCATCCAAACTCCGTCTATCCCAGTCACTTTCAGAATTTCAGAAAAATAAATTAGACTGAAGAAGAGAAGGAAAATAAAAAAAAGTAAAGGTAAAAAAAATAGAGGAGATGAAAGTGACGTGACACTCGAGGAATTCCTTCTTTTGAAAATTCGTGGATGTTCAGAAGTCAATGCTGAAGATGTAGGAGAATGGATTATGAGTGAGACCCTAAATTTTAAATTGCAAATGACAGTAAACTCATTGAAAGTATCGATTAAGAAGGAGACCTTAATGTCCAAGTTGAAGCAGACGGAGGACGATCAGCTAATGAAGCATTTGCCGGCTTTTAAACTGCTCTGAAATGGATGGAGGGTTAGCCTTGGTGTGAGACCACCTGCAAATTTTCACTGTCAAGTGGGTGCGCGACTTGGCTGCCCGGATGATGGCAGCGAAACAACTTACCCTGACCGAGATTTTCTCAGCAAGTAATGACTTTCATTTATGGTACTGTACATACATAATGCATTAATATAAAACACTTGTAAGTGCTTCAACTTTTAAAAATGTTGCATTTTCATTTAATCGATTAAAAGTTCTTTTTCTTTAAAAATATGTAGTTTTTCTCAAATTTTCAATGTAAAATAATTAATTAAAATAAATCCAATTTTCGAAAATTCCAATTACCGAATGGGGCTATTCCCAATTGATTAGGATAATCAGAGTTCTATTGTTTTAATAGCGAGATAGCCGTAAAACATTTCGTGACATCCATGGCAACGGAACAGCAGACTTATTGGCTGAAGAGGGTTCTTGGGAACATTTAAATGCCCTTGATTCTTTAACCTTCTCTGAACTTTCTTCGAGGGCTACGAGATCTGGCAGTGCCTCCTAGAACATCCTTCAAATGCACCACAGGTATCAAGGAATGAGACCTGGATTGGTTTTGTCCCTCCAGTGTAGCAGAAGCGATCAGACAGCCATTAGATTTAAAAGTGGACATTTAAGATTTTAGTGTTAAAGAGAGGGAAAAAGACCTTTCCTATCTGCGTGACGTTTAGTAGAAAACAATCGATTTTTTTAAATCATATTTTGGATTGTCTGGGGCTTTCCAGATTAGGTCTATATGGAAACCTAATCATGGTTTTGGATTCTTTGAGAGTGAATAAATTCATAAACCTGGTTTAGTTCTGCTGAACACTGGAGATAAGAACAACATTTCGTAGCATCAACCTAGTATTACTGCTTTCGAAAAAACATTTCACTCATGGTCCGCTCCATTCACTTCAATATAGAATACACTGAAAACTCCCAAGCACTCACTCCCTCGCTCACTCTGACCGAGTGGTGCTCTGAGGAATATAGGAGTGAATAGTCTTAATTTAAGAAGCCCGGTGGCTTAGTGGTAGCGTTTCACGCTCCCTGAGGTCTGAGGTTCGATCCTCGGGCTGGGCAAGGTTGACTCGGCCTTTCATCCCTTCAGTGGATCGCCGAGCTGGCAGCCGAATGGTTAGCGCTCTTGCCTTCGGTTCAACAGTTCGTGGGTTCGAATCCCACCTTGGGCATGGATGTTTGTAGTGGTTCGGAATCCACTTTAAACCGTAAGTCCCGGTCTAATTAGCCCTCGTGTGCAAAAAATGACCGTTGAGCGACAAACAAACAAACAAACCTTCAGTGGATCGATTAACTGAGTACCAAGCATGCTTGGGAACTAAACACTTGGGGTCTTACGTTAGGCTGACCACATAACTGGGACACATGCTTCGCATCCCAGAGCCCTCGGTCATGAAAACAGTTATGGCCACTGTAGACCTTGGTCCCCAAGGGCTGTCGTACCAAAGAGTTTAGTTTATATATATAACCACTATAAAAATCTAAAATCTATACCGAATTGAGTAATGAAGTCACGAGCTGTTGAATGAAAGTTTAGATTGTGAATTATTCAATTATCAATTCGGACATAAAAAATTTCGGGGTTCTAATTCTCATTTTGAGCATGGATATTTGTGTAGTAGTTCGGATATCATTTAAATTGTAGGATCCGGTCGAATCAGCCCTCGAGTGCAGAAATGAACTGCAGAGAACAAATAGAGTTAAACTAAAAAATATATACAAATGGATAAATAGATTAGGTAAATAAAACATTAAGAAAAAAAGCGGTTAACCCCGATACTATCAAGTTCTCTAAAATTAATTGTTAGTTGACTGCATTTTAAAATAATCATTAAGGTTTCTCGTTTAACTATTAATTAAATTATGCATAAATCTGATTAAAGTGAACACATAACCGATTTTTAAGACTTATTAAATATTGGGAGATTAGTTGCGAAAATAAATAAATCTGTATTTATGTATGGACAAATGCATAAAATAACATCCTAACAGGTTTACTGCTTTTAATTGTGGAACTTATTGCCCTATAAAAAGCACAATCACATTTTTAAATAGTAGAAATTATTTAAAAATGATTACTTTTTATAACGATGCACTCAAATGCTTAAAGTGAAAAATCGTATAATTTTTTAAAGAAAAACAAAAACTCAAATAAAATTAAATTTTACGCAACAGGTGTTCTTTTCATACTATTGCCATGCCTCAGAATAACTTATCATCGATATACTTGAAACTGCCTGTTTGCTGCTCAATGGGTCATTTTTTGGACACTGGGCTTAATTTCATCGAGATCTACAGTTTAAAGTGAGAGTTTCGTATCACTACAAGCATCCATACTCAAGGTGAGATTCGAACTCACGAATCGCTGAACCCAAGGTTAAAGCGCTAACAATTTGGCGGCCAACTCACACTACTTGAAATAACAAAATTCATACCGAGCTCTGAATTCTGTGAAATATTTCTTGGTCAACATGATCTTTACAAATTTTCCTTTTATTTCTTAATATTTTGTAAATATAAATGTCTAATTCATTCAATCCGAACACGTAAAACTTTCTGAAAGCAAATTTATGGATAAAAATTTCTTCATGTATAGTATCTCATCTTCTGAAAAATGACCACTTATACTCTATCAGTCATCAGTCTGAATTGCTAGTCCAATTTATTAATCCTAAATGATATCTAAAATTTAGGCCTATTCGTTAACAAAATTCAAAACTTTCTGTTCACATTAAGTCTAGTATATTATATTAGCTTTTTTATAATAGTCAATTATGAAAGCCCGAATTAATTTAAAATAAATTATGAAAGATATAAGTTAACGTGCGCGTTATGAATATAAGTAAACAGCAATGTCTGAGCTATTGCACTCGATAGAATAACTTGATGTCGCTTAGAGATCAGCCATTAGGGAGGACTCTTCAAAGATAATAGATAGTATTCGTATCACAAGAGAGAAAAACCCCCAAGCACGCACGGCGATAACTGCATAGAGAAAAACACACTATACCTTTTGTTTTTAACAGTGCCGGGGATGGGACCCGGTATTTTTCGCCCTGAAAAGTGCTGCTTTAACATTAGATTGGATACTTAAACATTTTATAGACTATCAAAAACCAGGCACCAATGAACGAAACGATAACTGTTTCACGCATTCATTATGCACTTACAGAATTCCAATCTTCAACCGAGAATGTATGTGTTTCGCAACCTTTTAATGAATGGGAAAAAGATTGTTTGTTAAGACATTCAACGTCATACTTTTTTTAAAGGCTTGCAGGGAAAATGGATTGCAAACGAAAGCGAACATATGTACCTGAAGAGGGAACAGAACTCACGCATTGATAAACGGAAGGTACACAAAAACCATTCTGCTACCAGCTCAGCCACATGGCAAGGCAAAGTGCCAAAATATGGAAAGCTCGTTGAAAAAAAGTGAAGTGTAATTCAAAATGTCATGCAAGCCAACCATGTTGTACCAAGTTGGCAATTGTTTACAAACTTTTTACGTTACATTTTTTAGTTATGTTTTTCTAAATTCATTCAATGTTGCTGTTTTATTTTTTTATAAATAAAATTAAGTGCAATTAAAAAAAATCTTCCTTACAACTACAATCAGGTTCAGAACTTATTTTGTTTTCTTTGAAAGGAAAAGGTTTTATTCAGCGTTAATTATTTTTTATTTTTATTTTAGAAATGCTACATCTTTAAGGATTCCGCAATAAATCGCCTAATAATGAAAAAACAACTAAAATTAGAAAAACAAATGGCAAATATTAACCCTTGCCTCCTCTACTTATGTGCTCCGAATTTGACAAATATGCTTGAAATCGTAATATTTTTTATTTTCACTTTAAACATTCTATAAAATATTTTTTTTATTAAAATTAACTGAGGAATGAGGAAGATACCGTTTCGTTTTCCCCGGAAATATCATTCAAATATGTGTAAATTAAATTGAAATGAAACCACATATGTTAACGAAAGTATGTTAAAGTACAGTGTAAAGAATTGTAAATATATTATAAAAAAAGGGGGTTATTTAAAAAATACATATACTGAAAAAAAAGATTTTATTGTCTAAGATCGTATCTCATGGAATTCATGTGCTAAACATCCTATGGAAATTCTTTTGATGCCATGTTAAAAAAAAAAATAATAATAATAATAAAGCGATTGCAGAAATATAACCATAAACTAAAAGGGATTAGTTTTGATTTGGCATGTTTCGACCTTGCCAAAATCAAGAAAAATTTGACATTATCAGTTTGAAATTCAAAAATTACCTTTCTTTACATTTTTAATATAAAATTTTTTACAGGGCACTTCACTTCCATTACTTTTTCTAAATCATATTTCCATTTTTAAGTTGAAATATCTTTTAAGTAATAGGTTTTTTTCGTATTTTTAATATAGAATGAGAATAGAAAGTATATATAAGCCTTTTTTAATGAATACACTTCTTTGGTTAAGTTTGAAATTCGTCTGTATTATTTTGTTTACACGCTAATGGTGATAACAAGTGTGAGAATTCTAGCAAATTCTTTAAAAAAATTTATTTAATAATACCGCGTAATATTTTTTAATACAAAATCATTGTGTTACATTATTTTTTTATCAAACAGTAGGAATAAATATATAATAGTCACACATCGAATGGCAACAATAACAGAAAATAACAATCGAACTCTAGCTGCCATAATGTGATCTAAAAAATTTTTTCCCAATTTAATTTTAAATACAAAGATCTGTTGTTTTTTTTTTTTTTTTGTAATTTTTATTGTTCTTGGGTTGTGTTACGTTCTTATGAGTGTTTTAATAAATAATTTCATAGTAGCCAGAGTTGCTTTTTATTTCCCAGAACAGCTGCTTTACGAACAGTATACCCTATGAATTTAATTCGAATTTCGAGACACTGAAGCTATTAAAAGTAAAAGGATTATTTGAAGTTAAAAATGATAATTTAAAATAGTTTTTTTCTGTAAAATATATCATTGTCTTTATTAATTTCATTCAATAGCAGGTGGAACTTTTGTTGCAATGTTGAATATTTCTTTGAAAAATACTTTCATCAGTTAATATATATAAATTCATCAAATACAGATCTATTCATTAGAGTCATCGAAATTTGTTGAGACATTTTCAATACGAAATTAAATAAAATCTATGTGTTTAAAACAGTAGCCTCAAAAATCGATAATTAATTTACAATTTCAATATTTTTAATGAAGGTAACGAACGTGTACTTAACAAGAACATTCTTCTTTTATCTGTGGACGCGTTTAAAACTTGGGCACAAAAAATACTTTCTGGAAGAATTCTGACTTGATATGGTGGATCTCTAAAAATTTGATTTGTGATGTTTTTTTCCTGTAAATAATCATTATCTTCACCGATTTCATTTGATCCTAGACACTATATTTATCGTTCTGTTGGGTTTTATTTATTTATTTCTTTATCTTGTGACTTAGATATCTAAAGACATGTCTGTGTGTGTGTGTGTATTTATTCAATACCATTTTTATCATGCTGTTGAATAATAACGTATCTGAAATCATTCAATTGCTCTAAATTTATTATATTTTCTTTTAATAAAATAAACACATAAATCACTAAGTTTCGCAAGTAAATTTCTAATTTTAGAAGAATTTTAATTTTTTTTAAAATTAAGTAAACGAAAGCCTATAACAAGAACATATACTTATTACTCATTTTACGTTGAACGCATTTAAAACTCAAGCAAAGGAAAGAAAAATCTAGAATGACCTAAATTCTAGGTTTGAGATGATGAAGAGAAAAAATTTGGCAGAACAAATTGAACTTTTTTCTCCGTAAATAATTATTGTCTTCATTAATTTCATTTTTCCAAGCTGTTGAATTTTTCTCGAAAATAATAACATAGAATAGATAGAACTTAAATTATTAGATTTTTCTAAATTGAATTTTTAAGTAAAAATTAAATGTTAAAATCAGCTGCTTTGATTGAAAGATCGACTTCTAAAATTTATTTTTAACATTTAAAATAGTAAACGAGTTATTAGCAAGAATATGTTTTCCATTTACATCGAACGCATTTGAAACTCAAAACAAAAAAATTCTAGAAAGATCTTAATTCTAGCTTTTAGATAGTGAAGCTGTAAAACATTGAGAGAACTTTATGACATTTTAAATAAATTATCAATGACTTCATTGATTTAATTTGATTATAAATAGCAATTTTAAATATATCGATGAATTTTTCTTTGAAAATAATGGCATTTCTAATTTTATTATATAACTATAAATTTAAAAGTTGATAAAAGAATTGGACTTTTTTCAGTAAATAATCCTTTCTTTATAGATTCCATTCGATTGCAAACTAACGTTTAATTGTGTCGATAAATTTTTCTTGAAAATGATTATTGTTCGACCTTTTGAAAATAATGTTATACCATGTATAGACTTTGTTCTACTTTTATTAGTTTATTGTTTTAAATAAAAAAACCAATAATTTAATTCAGAAAAGTTTCAAATATCGGTTAGAGTTTTTGAATTTTAAATAATTCTTCTATATCAAGGTAATGAATAGATGGTACGCAAGAGCATGTTTTTTTAATTAACACTGAATAAAATTAAAAACACATACTGCAAATCAAGCTTGGAACAAAAGCAAATAGATAATTTAATTAATTACGGGACCTCAATCGATTATCATCCACGTGTTCTTATACAAAACGAATCAACTCACCAAATCAACAAATGCTCAATTAATAACTTCCATCACGTGATCTTTTCAGAAGTGATTACCGTGACAAAAACGCATCTAATGCATTCGCTATGTCTTCATTAAAAAAACGCTGGATGCGCGAGTTGCAGAAGAGAAAAGCCCGGGTTAACGAGGCGAGACCAAAAAGAAATAATAAAATAAAAGCAAACACAAGAGCAATATAATAGAAAAAGAGCAGCAGAAAAGATTCGAACTCGCCGGTTGCAGTTAAGACTCCTCTCGCGCACACAGCTCGCTGCCCGACCCACGCTTATACTCCCAAAAGTGATAAGCGTATAAAAGCTCGCTGTTTCTAAACCAGTCGCCATTTTTCTAATCTTCAGTAAAAAGTTCGTGCCAAACGAGATCCTGTTGTGTATCAGGCCATTATTTATGACCCTACTTGAGCTTCGAGAATGGGACGGGTCCATTGGAAGAAGTAAAAAAAGGTATGGAGGGGGAATGATGATAAAGAAAATGTGCTGAAAACCAGTACCCCGAGGCAGTTTCTTCGAAAAGACTTCGTACGTAGTTTGATTTTTTGTGGATGTGGAGGGGGAATTTTTTTTCATCTTGTTGGCGAAATGAAGTTTTCGAGATGGGTGGGGGTAGGGAAATGAAACTGCCTCCCAATCTCTCAGCGTGACGTTAAGAATGCAGCTGGTGGAAGTTGAATCGCGAGCTCTGATGCTCAATTTGATGGTGTTGGCAGATAACGTTACTATTTCCCAAGCTGCGATAGAGAAGTGGATTTTCCTGTCACAATTTTTTTTGTAGCGTACCCTCTCGTACTTTTTGTCGTCGTTTCGATAAACTTGTATTATTTTGATTGTGTTTGATGGCACTACAGACGCGAAAAAGATTGTTAGTAGAGTATAACCATCGATAAGGTACATTTAAATAATCGCAAAGCAAAATTCCTGCTTTTTTTCTCTTATTCGAAACATTACTACTTAACATTTTTCTGACGTTACAGAATTATCATCATTCTTTTTGCTTATCTTGAAAAAATAAACATTCATTGTATTCTATGAGCGTTCTTTTCTAGAATATGGTTTAAAATAGAATTTATAACATTATTGTCTTGGAACTGTCAGAAACAGATTTTCTGTATTTATTCTAATTTGAACTTACGGCATTGCATTCGTAGAAATGATTGTAAATTGATACAGGAGCTATAAAAGATACAATTTAAACATTCTAAAAAAACGTTTCTTGTCTTTTAAGCAAAGTAATTTAACAATTTTTAGACATTTTCATTATTATCATTATTTATCCTTACAAAGAGGAACTTAAATTTTCTAAATTCTAAATGTTCGTTTCTAGAATAAATTAAAATAGACTAATTTTACTGTTTCACAGGTAGAAAGTGATATCTTGTCATTTACCTTAGTGGATAGTAATACAAATCTGAAAAATATTATTAGTTGAACATATTTGCGACAGGGTGAATTTTATGTAATTCCTTTAGAAAAAATTCCATTCCCCCCTTCAACCAAAACTTACAGTTTAACATTTCCCGTGAATATTCTATTTATTTCCAAATGATGAGTGACATTTCGTTTAATCATTAAGCTTGTTTCTGAATTGTGTGTGTGATTTGAAATAGAATTTATAATTTGTTGCATTTAGAACATGGAGGAATTATTTTCCATAGTTGTTTTAGTTACAGCAGACTCTAAAACAGACCTGAAAAAAAGTAAGAGTGTAACAATTATTTTATTAAATTTTCAGTGGCAACAATCATTTATTTATCATCGAGTAGCTACAAGAACAACAAATTGAGAATCGAAGTGAAGTAATTAATTGCTATATTCCTGAACTAAATGTCAATTATTACTTTCGGTCCAGGGCGCTCCGTGGCTGAGTGGTCTAAAGCATCACCGCTAATCGCTTGAGAGCGTAGGAGTGTGAGTTCGATTCCCACCATGGTCCTGGGTGTTTTCTTCATTATTCTTCTGTGGTTGTACATCTGTCATTGTGCTATTTGTCCTATTATCGACGAAGACTTACAAGCGGATCTCAAGAATCAAGCATACAAGTCTGAATATATGTAATGTAATAAAATAAAATACTTTCGGTCCTTATGTTCTACTATTTTTGTATTGTGCTCCGTTAATGAAGAGCATGAAATAGATATTTTTAGAACTACTCATAAAACTGTTTTCAGTTCAATAAAAAGAATAGAAAATACAAGCTGAATTTAGCAACGATAAGCTACATTTAAATTAATCATTAAGCAAAATTCCTGATATTCTGTTTATTCAAAGGTTTATAACTCAACTTTTTTTAAAAAATTGTTTGAATTGTTTTATTATTTTTGTTGAACTTGGAAAAAAAGGGTATTTGCTGTTAGAGGATGTCTGTTTCCAGGTAATTATTTAATATTCCTATTATTTTACCTTAGATGAGCAAGGAGAAGTATTTATACTATCTCACCGCAATTGATGATATTATAGGAGTGGAAAAAGAGCTCGTTTTTGAGTATATTTTTCGTATAAACACATATCCTTTATTGTAAATTAATTTGCAAGAAACGTAGCATTTCTTATGAACATCGTGAGCATTATTAACTAGATTAAAAATGAAGAAACCACGCTTTCTCATTACTTTGCAGTAGTTCCTTTTTTAAAATTCCTTTTAAACTGCACAATTTTGCTCGCATCATAAAATATCTTTATTGGACCCTAAAGATTTCCTTTGTTTTTCTAAAAGTAGTAAGTGAAGTTATTTTTTGATTATTGGGAACAAAAGTACTCTGTATTTCAATTGTAATTTATTATAAATAATGCTTTCAGACATAACCTTGAAGAATAAGATACTCTGAATTGTGACATACTTTTGAAAAGTAAGCCTAAAAATGTTAAGAGTTTCTTAAATTAAAAAATTTATCTAATTTTTACTCTAATTTAGAAGGCCGCCGCATTTACAAGATATTTGCCTTGTTAAATATCTTTAGATGAGCCTAGGAAGTAACTTAATTTGGTGAATCGATTTTTGTTTACATCACGACTTTTTCTCATAAACAGAAGTTTGGGTCAAACTGGTTCTCTCTAAGACCGATCCTTCTTTACACTACATAGAAATTACAGTAATTATTCAAAATAAATTTTAATTATAAATATAAATTTTTATATTGTAACTTTAAAAAGAAATTTATATTTTTCTATTTCATTATGAGCATTATTCCTCGCTGAACACATAACAATAGATTCTAAAAAATATCTAATGTGTTGGAAAAATTTGCTAATAAAAAAAAGATAAAATATCATTTACTTATTTTTTTCCAATAAAAGCTCATTTTTCACATATAGAAATCCCAACTTTTTTTATATTTTCTTACTTCCTAATATGTGTCTGTAAATTATAAACGTTTCTTATACATATGTGTAAATTCTTAAAATAAAAAAATGGAAGTGTCTGTCATAGCGGATGGTGGTTTGGAAACCAATCCAGCGGAAGGCTATGGCCCACCCTGGGCTGAAGTGCCACTGAGGAATAACAGGCTGTGTAGCACACATTTTCAGAAAATACTTCGAAAAATTTCTAGAGTAAGAATATTGCATATATTTTAAGATATCTATTTTTTTAATTGCAAGAAAAATAAAATCCAATAAAAAATAAAAATGTAAATAAAAAGTATCTATAGAAAAAAATAAAACAAAAATTAAATCTTAAATATAAGATTAATTCTTAAAAAAGTATTTTTTTAGCTCATTTCATAGGTCTATTGAATGAAAATTTAAATGTGGCCGATTAGAATAAAACGTTTTAAATAATTGTTTCATATAAAGTACCACATGACTGAAAATTTTTGTGCTATTTTATTATTAAGGATAATCAGTTTAGTAAATGCAATTTTAGTTAAACCAATGACATTCTATTTTTTGGTCATTCTATTTAATGTTTGGACTTGCAATATTTGTTTTTCTCCCCAAATTTGTTTCTGAGCACTTCCATTTATTGAAAAATAAGGTATTTTCTAATAACTTGTAGATGATATTTTGTTGTGTATGTATTCTAATATTGCAACTGACACGAATTGGGCTTCTTTATTTTCATCAAAATATTAACCGTTCTGGTCAATGTCAAAAATCTTTTCCAGGCATTTCATCTTTTGCCAACCATTTTCTAATCCTTAAACTTAAAATATTTAAATCAGGTTGATTATGTGTCCTGTAAACTTCCTAGTTAGATTATCTTAACCATGGTCCAGTCATCCGAACTCCACCAAAAGTGCAGTTCAGAATCTGTCTCTAGAAAAACCAGCGGAGCTTCGTTATCGCGTGAGGTCACTAATCCAGGTCCCTGATGAGTGCATCAAGAGAGATCTTATATAAAATGAATATTTGAGAAAAGCAAATTGGTTCTAATTTGAGAAAGTTGGATTTAATTTTTTTTTTGTAATTTGAGAATGGTGGATCTAATTTGAGATAGTTGGATTTAATTTGAGAAAGGTGGATCTAATTTGAGAAAGTTGGATCTAATTTGAGAAAGTTGGATTTAATTTAAAAAAGGTGAATTTAATTTAAGAAAGGTGGATCGAATTTAAGAAAGGTGGATCTAATTTAAGAAAGTTGGATCTAATTTAAGAAAGGTGGATCTAATTTAAGAAAGGTGGATCTAATTTAAGAAAGGTGGATCTAATTTAAGAAAGGTGGATTTAATTTAAAAAAGGTGAATTTAATTTAAGAAAGTTGGATCTAATTTAAGAAAGGTGGATCTAATTTAAGAAAGGTGGATCTAATTTAAGAAAGTTGGATCTAATTTGAGAAAGTTGGATTTAATTTAAGAAAGATGGATCTAATTTAAGAAAATTGGATCTAATTTGAGAAAGTTGGATTTAATTTAAAAAAGGTGAATTTAATTTAAGAAAGGTGGATCTAATTTAAGAAAGTTGGATCTAATTTGAGAAAGTTGGATCTAATTTGAGAAAGATGGATCTAATTTGAAAAAAATTGGATCTAGTTTGAGAAAGTTGTATTTAATTTAAAAAAGATGAATTTAATTTAAGAAAGGTGGATCTAATTTAAGAAAGTTGGATCTAATTTGAGAAAGTTGGATCTAATTTGAGAAAGATGGATCTAATTTGAAAAAATTGGATCTAGTTTGAAAAAGTTGGATTTAATTTAAAAAAGGTGAATTTAATTTAAGAAAGGTGGATCTAATTTAAGAAAGTTGGATCTAATTTGAGAAAGTTGGATCTAATTTGAGAAAGATGGATCTAATTTGAAAAAATTGGATCTAGTTTGAGAAAGTTGTATTTAATTTAAAAAAGATGAATTTAATTTAAGAAAGGTGGATTATTTAATTTAAGAAAGGTGGATTTAATTTAAGAAAGGTGGATCTAATTTGAGAAAGTTGGATCTAATTTGAGAAAGTTTAATATATTTGTTTGAGGAAGGGCTCTGCCATGTATTTCTGATGTTAATTCATTTTTGTGTTTAATTGTACTTAGAAATAAGAAAAGCTGATGACATTTTCCAAGAGTACAAAATTGTTAATTTCCAACTAAAATCTTTTTATGGTAACTCATTAAATAATCTATTAAACACTGAAAATTTGAAAAAAAATCAATTTCTGTGTATGAAGTACATTATTCTAAGAATTTGTGGGATTCGCTTGAAATTAATTTTCCTTAGTATTGAAAAGTTTTTTTATGAACTATAGCATATCATAATGAAAGAAAATAGGCTTACCTACGCAGACATTTCAATGGTTTAACAGTGTGATGTTAGTAAACGTTATATTCATAAATATATTTCTAAAGAATGTTACTTTTCACTAATTTTGAACTAAATCTTATTTAACTGCTTCCCAAGAGTAAAACGAAAATGTAACTCTTCTATAATTATTCTTACGATAGTACTTGGAATTCCGAAATCTAACGAGCCTTATTTTACAGTAAAAAATGAGTATTAAGCTTCCGACAAAAAATTCGGTTTCTTATAAATAAGATTCCTTACTTTTTAACGATATTTATTATTTACTTAACTATTCTAAAACCAGTGTTTTATCACCAGAAAATGAAGTCTCACGTATAGATCTGCGGGAAAAAAATGGAATGTTGCATTAAACGCTGGAAAATTTTCTGACATAAGTTCCAGAGTTAAAAGCCTGAAGCTACAAAGTTGTTAAATCTTGAAGTCAGATTTTCCTACTTTTAATGCACTTCATTAAGTGGCGTATTGGAAAAACAGTTAACACGTTCCCTGCAGTAGGTGAAAACAATACTTTTTCAAAAATCAAAATATATAATTATTTGTTTAAAATTGCATCGCAGGATTGTAGAATGATTGGGGTTTTATACCATACATATTTTTCTGAGGAGCGGAAGAACCACACGTCATCGTTCATGATGCAAGCAGATTTCTTGAATGATGTTGCATCGTTTAAATTAATCATATCACGGTACAAGAAGCTTTGCAGTGAGTTGGAATCAGGGTTAATTAAGATTCAAACAAATTACAAATGTTACACTGACAATTGTGCAAGGAAATATAGCCTATGTTTTGTTTTTGTCAGAGGCCGACATCCTAATATATATTATAATGAGTAAATAAAAAATTCAGATTTTCATTAAAACGAAATTATTAACAATTTCAAAGTATCTTTTAATGGCTTCCGATATAACTACTATCAAATGTGGAATATTTTGATGATTGATTATGACGTAACTTCAGATATAAAGAGAAAAGTTTACTTCATTCCTCTTTATTTTATATTTCGAGTTAATTTTTTTTTGCGGTTTTTAATGACTAACAAATTAGTAACAGCTTTGTTCTTTGCTACTATGTTCGCAGTTTAGTTTCTTAATGGAATAAAATCTTTCAAGTAATTTTAATGAAATAAATAGTAGATATAAAATGAGAGTTCAACGCCACTCGGAGCGCGGAGCAGTGGAGCAGTGGAGCAAAGTCTTATCAATGTTGGGGGTGGAGCAACGTCATAAGTTTGCTAGTCTTACACGAGGGTTTAGAGTGACGTCATATGTTTGTGATCTTATACGAGGGTGTTATTACTAATCAGATTGTGTGACGTCATCGAATAGTGCTGCCATCTATTGAGAAATTTTCAAACCTTAGCTTTGATGCTGCCCTCTATGGGAATAATTTTAAACTGTTTATTTTTATTTTAAAAATTGAATTTTGCCATCCGCGGGGACAGAACCTCGCACCTCAGCGGTGGTAGTCCGTTATCTTATCCACTGAGCTACTCGGACTTCGCTTGAGAAAGGGTTTTTATGGTTTATTATCATAGGGATGATTAGGACTTTGAATTTTTATTGTAGTGACTTTTTTATGTTAAAGGATTATAATATACTTTAAAGTGTATAATAATATGAATTTATTTTTTAAAGTTGTAGAATTTAATTTCAAAGAGAATATGTTTTTCTTGATTTAAAATTTGCACATAGAGTTTTATTTAAAAAGGAAATGGATATTCAATTCAATTACAATATTGAGAATTTTAGAATATTAATTAAATTTTATTGGAAAAGATAGAATATTATTTTTACTGATATTGAAGATAAAATTATTTTTCGAATGCTACTGATAGAATTTATTTTTTTTAAATATTAATAGAATTTAAAACAAATGTTAATTGTTTTGTAGTTGATCATTTTTTTAAATAAAATTATAGACATTTTGTAAATGATTTGAACTTAGAATAAATGACTGAATTCTATTTACTTACCTTTATGGTCACATCTGTAAAATTTTTATATTAGTTAAAATAATGCTGATTTCCACACCACGCAAGGCGTACAGCACATTTGGCGCATTATCTCTTTTTTTTATACTTGGTGAGATTCCCCAGTAGGTCTATTTTACCAAGTTTACAAACATTAAAACACTTTTAATGCTACATCCAATATATTATACTTTATATGCAGTTTCAAAATAATTTTTAAAATCTGTTAATGATAAATCATTAAAAAAATCTCTTGTATATACACATATACAACATCTCTTTAAAATATCTAAAGCAATAGTTCGTACATTTATCATCATGAGTGCTTTTTCACCGACACATAAAAACTTCTCTGCTTCTGTATCCATAATGCATTCATGCCTTCTTTGAGAAGGATGATTAAACAAACATCCTTTACATTTGTATACATAATTTATCTTGGTAGTAAGTTCATTTTTAACAGCATTAAAATAAATTTTTTTCGCTTCTTCCACATCACAATGTTGTTGTTGATTACATTTCGTTTTGCGGTATACTTCCTCCATGATTAAATCAGGAAGAGCTGAACACAATAATGTTTCTTGTATACAAGTGGATATATCTTCATACAAGTCTTTTAACTTTATCAATTGATCTTCAAACAGTTTTAAATAAGTGGGTCTCATCATAAACCCACCTATATCATTTTTAAAAATCTGCTGAAAGATACAGTCTCCTTCATGATTAAAAATAATAAGTTGATTGTTGCAAACACAGGAACTATCTTTGTATATTAAATTAAAGTCATCCAGTTTAGACAACAGCTCTGCCCATGTTTCAGGAGTTATCATAACCCCTCGTTTTGTAGTTACATAATCCATTTTATCATTTTGGGCATATTCACGCAAATGAATGCGAATACTTTTACGATCTTTGTGAACAGAAACGAAAGTATTCCAGTTCAAGTCCCATTTTTCAACAAGAGATGAGGTGCATGATATCTTTCTTGCATATTCATCCATCCAATCATCATAAGGCAGTTCATTGATTTTTAATTTTTTTGCTGGAGGTTCTACGTTTGACATAATTTTACGGAAGGTTAGACTTATACGACATCCCTTAATTAAAGGTTCTGAAGGAATCCCGTGAGTAAATAATTTGTTTGTTGGAGGGAACATAGAGTACATTGATCCATGTTCTAAAGAAATGCATGTTTTTTCACAATCCATTCGCTTAAACTCGATCGTTCGTGTTTCACCAAAACTCAGAACAGCAATAGGGGTATTAAAATCTAAGTCTGATTCATTATCTTTATGATCAGAAATTTTTGAATTTCCATTTGAATAGAAATTAATCAAAACAAAATTGTACTTACAATTCATTGCTTCCTCGACATCATTGCGAATTTGTTGTAACATCTGTGTCCAAGGCAAGGCTGAAACTTCTAATCCACTAAAACGATAAACTAGACCATGATCTCCATACGCACAAATTTTTCGTAAAGGCTTATAACTTTGTCCTTTAATTATGAAAGTTGGAGTTGAAAACGGTAAAAGTTTAAGCTGTTCAAACACATCATTTTCTTTGACTTCATCATAAAATTTAGGTAAATAATGAACATTAAGTTCATTATTGTTAAAAGTAATACATTTATCCATAGTTTTAAGCAAAGAACTTTTATATCGACCTCTCACTGCGACAGAAGTTAATCTAATAAAAGAAAACATGAATAAAATTTGAACATAATGTAAACTTAATGCAAACATTTTAGATGATTTGTTATAAATTATCATTTTATGTTTTTGTTCGATGATTACAATGTGACATTTATTTCTAATAACATTTTAAAGATTATAATACTTTTAGGTATAAAATTATATTTCTTTATTACTATATAATTTTGTTATTAATATACAATATCTAAATATTTTATAATTGAATAACATTACGATATTAAAGTAGCTACGTGAAACTGTTCAAACGTCAAATAGTTAAAATATCCTTATTTTACATTTTGGTTTTCCATGATCTAATAAAATCAAACCCGAAAATTGAATACAGTTTGAAAATTATAAATGATTGTATTATGCTTTTCTTCAATGATTTACTTTTAGTATTATATTATTTCTATAAACTCGATAAGTTTTTATAATTAATTGTAAAATTATTTATAAATCGATAAATTTTTAAGATCGAAATCATTTGACACACACATATATTACTATTTAAGAAACACTGAAATGATATGAGTGGAAATATATTTGGTATAGAAATTTGTTAAATGTATTTAATCTTAATTTAAAAAAAATTTTTGCAGTTTATTATTTGGAGAATTGAAATAATAAGTTATATTTAAAAACATAATTATTCATAAATTATTAAAATCATAAAACTTTATGCAAAAATAGATTATTTCCTAATATTTAATAATAAAAAAATTGTATATTTTATTTGAACATCAATTTTATTTTAAAATGTAAAATTTTACGATTGATTGTAGAACAATAATTTCAGTTAATAAGCAAACAGTGTTCTCAAATCTTAAGAGGATTACAATGATAAATATTTTAACTTGTTTTAAGTATGACTTATAAGAAGATCTTACGTTATTTAAAGATTAGTTCAGTATAATGGATTAATTTAAAATAAATGTTAGAAAGCTTAGGTGAATATTATATTTCAGTTTAGGCTTATATTTAGTTTATTCTTGTTGAAAATTAATTATTTACACTAACAAGTTTGTATAACTTATCTCTTTTAAAAAATAGAAGTATAAATTCCAATAGAATTTAATTGTTTAATTACATAGTACATTCATCGGTTTACTTAAATGATAAGATAGCTGTTGCATTTTATGATAAGAATTGTTACACACCAATCACGTGATGACGCATGTTTAGCGAAAACAACGAATCACATTGATTAGAGTTATCGCAAAGCTAGAGTCACGTGATATATTTATCCCGCGATTTCAGTGTAATATCGCATACCTTTGTTTTAAAGTGAATGTATTTGACCGGAAAACAACTCTTTCTAAATGTAAGTTCACATATTATTTCTTATTTTTATGAAAACATTGATATTTGAAATCATGAGATTGTTATTCAATTAAAAAAACAAACGTTAATCCCTTAATAGATTTTAAAAAAATAATAACGTAGGAAATTTTTTGCATTTCATCGCATATAAAAATGATCAATGTACCATGTTTAGAATTGTGTAATGTGTAATGTTCAATGTGTAAATATACTTTGTAAATTGTTATAAAAATTTAAATATGCTAGAGCATTTAAAGAATTTATTTGTAAAAACTAGATTAGTTATCAAAATTATTTGCATTTTCGGTAGCTTTTAAAGAAAAATATAAAAAATTTACTCATAAATGAGAAGAAAATTTTTTAACAAGTTAAGAAATTTTGCTAACCGGTTAATTTTGTTAGGTTAAAATTAAGTGTCATATTTATATAAAAAAATTCACTAAAATAATATTAGCTTTGAAACACCGTTAAAATCAAAATGCTTGAAAGTTTCATTTGTAAAAATCGTGTATATAGTATTTAATAAATATTTAGTATAATAATAATTTATACTCAATAAATTAAATTTTTTACAAAAACTAGTTAAATTTATTGACGTAAAAGTCAGCAATCTCAGTTAAGAGAAGCAAATATAGTTTGAAAACACACGTTTAAGAACGTGATTATAAAAATTCTGGTTTGTTTACACTCATCGGTCATTTTTGGTATATGAAGTCTAATTAGGGTCTTACGTAAAGTGCATTCCAAACCATTACAAATATCCAAGATCGAGATGAGGAAGATATTAATATTTGAATAAAAACTCAACAAAAAATAAATTTATACTAATCTTAGTTTTAAAATTTAAAGAAATACTAATATATTTGTGTTTGTTCAAGTTGCTTAAAAATTGTAGTTTATTCCTAAAACATTTTCATAAGTAAAGCACATATACTAAGAATAACTGCATTCATTAAATGTAAAATTAGGCTAAAAAATATATAGATTTCTGAATGATTCAAGCAAAGATCATTTTGTTTGTGATTATGATATTACAATGAAGTTACATTATATGTGATTTAAAAAAATAACATCTTTTAAAGAGACAAACATGTTATAAAAATATTTTATAAAATTCATTAAGTAGATTATGTTATTGACTTATATAGTGAATAAGTTAATAAATTTTGAATATTGTATGTAGAATGTAACATCGCAATATTCACAAGATATCAAATTAGTTTTTAAAGTTTAAAACGAACTTTTTCACAAATCTTTAGTTTAAAAACTATGAAAATTTATTTTTGACTGAAAATAGGACTACTTAAAACATTTCTACATTCATTAAATTTATTACAAATTACATATTTTACTAAGAACTTCGAAAAAAACTATAGATATGAGTTTATGTTCAATTTCCAATTCGATCATTTAGTCAAATTTAAAATCATTAAAAAAATATCTATAATTTTATTTGAAAAATGACAAGTTTTAAACTATAGAGAATCTAAAAGTCCTTATCTTTCATATTATCCCTCTGATAATAAATCTTGGAAATCACTATTAAACGATTGCTATTTTAATATTTTAATGTATGGTTGCTCAATAGGAAAGTGTTTAGATATTGTATATTAAAAATTAGTGTTATTAAAATATGTAATTTTACCCTTCAAAAGCATTTTTCTTTTAAATAATACTAAAAGTAAATCATTGAAGAAAAGCATAATACAATCATTTATAATTTTCAAAATGTATTCAATTTTCGGGTTTGATTTTATTAGATCATGGAAAACCAAAATGTAAAATAAGGATATTTTAACTATTTGACGTTTGAACAGTTTCAAGTAGCTACTTTAATATCGTAATGTTATTCAATTATAAAATATTTAGATATTGTATATTAATAACAAAATTATATAGTAATAAAGAAATATAATTTTATACCTAAAAGTATTATAATCTTTAAAATGTTATTAGAAATAAATGTCACATTGTAATCATCGAACAAAAACATAAAATGATAATTTATAACAAATCATCTAAAATGTTTGCATTAAGTTTACATTATGTTCAAATTTTATTCATGTTTTCTTTTATTAGATTAACTTCTGTCGCAGTGAGAGGTCGATATAAAAGTTCTTTGCTTAAAACTATGGATAAATGTATTACTTTTAACAATAATGAACTTAATGTTCATTATTTACCTAAATTTTATGATGAAGTCAAAGCAAATGATGTGTTTGAACAGCTTAAACTTTTACCGTTTTCAACTCCAACTTTCATAATTAAAGGACAAAGTTATAAGCCTTTACGAAAAATTTGTGCGTATGGAGATCATGGTCTAGTTTATCGTTTTAGTGGATTAGAAGTTTCAGCCTTGCCTTGGACACCAGATGTTACAACAAATTCGCAATGATGTCGAGGAAGCAATGAATTGTAAGTACAATTTTGTTTTGATTAATTTCTATTCAAATGGAAATTCAAAAATTTCTGATCATAAAGATAATGAATCAGACTTAGATTTTAATACCCCTATTGCTGTTCTGAGTTTTGGTGAAACACGAACGATCGAGTTTAAGCGAATGGATTGTGAAAAAACATGCATTTCTTTAGAACATGGATCAATGTACTCTATGTTCCCTCCAACAAACAAATTATTTACTCACGGGATTCCTTCAGAACCTTTAATTAAGGGATGTCGTATAAGTCTAACCTTCCGTAAAATTATGTCAAACGTAGAACCTCCAGCAAAAAAATTAAAAATCAATGAACTGCCTTATGATGATTGGATGGATGAATATGCAAGAAAGATATCATGCACCTCATCTCTTGTTGAAAAATGGGACTTGAACTGGAATACTTTCGTTTCTGTTCACAAAGATCGTAAAAGTATTCGCATTCATTTGCGTGAATATGCCCAAAATGATAAAATGGATTATGTAACTACAAAACGAGGGGTTATGATAACTCCTGAAACATGGGCAGAGCTGTTGTCTAAACTGGATGACTTTAATTTAATATACAAAGATAGTTCCTGTGTTTGCAACAATCAACTTATTATTTTTAATCATGAAGGAGACTGTATCTTTCAGCAGATTTTTAAAAATGATATAGGTGGGTTTATGATGAGACCCACTTATTTAAAACTGTTTGAAGATCAATTGATAAAGTTGAAAGACTTGTATGAAGATATATCCACTTGTATACAAGAAACATTATTGTGTTCAGCTCTTCCTGATTTAATCATGGAGGAAGTATACCGCAAAACGAAATGTAGTCAACAACAACATTGTGATGTGGAAGAAGCGAAAAAAATTTTTTTAATGCTGTTAAAAATGAACTTACTACCAAGATAAATTATGTATACAAATGTAAAGGATGTTTGTTTAATCATCCTTCTCAAAGAAGGCATGAATGCATTATGGATACAGAAGCAGAGAAGTTTTTATGTGTCGGTGAAAAAGCACTCATGATGATAAATGTACGAACTATTGCTTTAGATATTTTAAAGAGATGTTGTATATGTGTATATACAAGAGATTTTTTTAATGATTTATCATTAACAGATTTTAAAAATTATTTTGAAACTGCATATAAAGTATAATATATTGGATGTAGCATTAAAAGTGTTTTAATGTTTGTAAACTTGGTAAAATAGACCTACTGGGGAATCTCACCAAGTATAAAAAAAGAGATAATGCGCCAAATGTGCTGTACGCCTTGCGTGGTGTGGAAATCAGCATTATTTTAACTAATATAAAAATTTTACAGATGTGACCATAAAGGTAAGTAAATAGAATTCAGTCATTTATTCTAAGTTCAAATCATTTACAAAATGTCTATAATTTTATTTAAAAAAATGATCAACTACAAAACAATTAACATTTGTTTTAAATTCTATTAATATTTAAAAAAATAAATTCTATCAGTAGCATTCGAAAAATATTTTATCTTCATATCATAAAAATAAATTCTATCTTTTCTAATAAAATTTAATTAATATTCTAAAATTCTCAATATTGTAATTGAATTAAATATCCATTTCCTTTTTAAATAAAACTCTATGTGCAAATTTTAAATCAAGAAAAACATATTCTCTTTGAAATTAAATTCTACAACTTTAAAAATAAATTCATATTATTATACACTTTAAAGTATATTATAATTCTTTAACATAAAAAAGTCACTACAATAAAAATTCAAAGTCCTAATCATCCCCTATGATAATAAACCATAAAAACCCTTTCTGAAACGAAGTCCGAGTAGCTCAGTGGGTAAGATAACGGACTACCACCGCTGAGGTGCGAGGTTCTGTCCCGGCGGATGGCAAAATTCAATTTTTAAAATAAAAATAAACAGTTTAAAATTATTCCCATAAAGGGCAGCATCAAAGCTAAGGTTTGAAAATTTCTCAATAGATGGCAGCACTATTCGATGACGTCACGCAATCTGATTAGTAATAACACCCTCGTATAAGATCACAAACATATGACGTCACTCTAAACCCTCGTATAAGACAACAAACTTATGACGTTGCTCCACCCCCAACATTGATAAGACTTTGCTCCACTGCTCCACTGCTCCGCGCTCCGAGTGGCGTTGAACTCTCTTTTATATCTACTATAAATAAAAGGAAACCATAAGAAAACTCATTCATTTGTATCTATCTATGAGCATATTTATACATTAATGAATTTAGCTAGAGAGTAAGATGTTCTCATATATATTTGAACCAAAAAATTTTCGTTAAATTAGTGTCAATTTTATAAACATCATGAGATTTTCAGTTACTTTACTCTTAAAAATTAGATTTTGACGTTCTTATTTTACTTTAAAAGCCTCCTGCATTTATCACAAAAGAATCAAGAAAAAATTAATGAACTTCTATCAATTTTGCAGTAAAATTATATCGAAAATGGAAAAGCTTTAATTATTATTCCAATTATTTTTAATTATTGGAATGTTATTTGTTTGTTTACAAGTAAATATTAGTGATTTATTGTTTCCATGTCTGCAGAGCATCTATCATAGGATTTACATCCCTCATATATATGGATTAGTTCAATACAATAATAATGCAACGAATTGGCATTTTAACTATAGTTTATTAAACATTAGTTACAGTTACTTACAATTATAATTACATAAAGGGATTATGATTACAACAATTTAGATTTCAGAATCCTTAAGATTCAAAATACGTCATTTCTAAACCATCTTCCGTCTTCATCTTAAGTTCTTATTCTAACAATTGACACCAGGATCACTGTTCAAGCAGCAAGTGCTGAGATGATATCATGATGTTGAAGTACGTCATCAGGCACTCCATATCTGAAACATATTGCAGCATTGTATACTTTTATTTATATATCCATCTCAGATGAAATATAGTCATTTGGATTGTTTGACATCCATTGAAATTCGTTTTGAATGCGTATACAGAAACTATGAATTTTCTGTTAAAAACCTGGCGCAAACTCATAAATCTTTATCGCTTCTGATGACATTTGTCTTCAGTTACTTCGCTAGGGTATCAGGTCAGAATATCGTCAATCGTATGGAGTGTTTGATTGACAAGTACTAGTGCTATTCAACTTTGTCAGCACAGAGGATACAGTTGCCAAATTGTATACAATCGGTCTCACACACAAAATATTTTTGTAGCTTCAGTATAAAATTCATAATTAATAATTATTATTTATTTATTTTTACCTATATTCCATTTTTTGTCACTAAAAATCTCGTTTTTTCGAAATTTGCTCCTGCAGAATGAAGCAGTACCGAAAATATCTGATGATTTTATCACAATCTAACGTCAACAGAAGATAGAACTGTTCTGGACAAGACAGACAGAAATAATTATTATCAAGAGTTTCCCTACTTTTTCAAACTAAAATCGAGTCAAGCAATCTCACTTTTATTATTTATTTATTTACATATGATTAAAGATGTTAAGAAATATAAAAATTAATAAATTATATTATTTTGCAAGTTGCCTTTGAACTTAGTAACACTGAAAGTGGATTGAACTACATATGATAATTAGAATAATTCTGTGTGATGAGTTTTTAAGTTAAAATCCTTCGGAAATGGAAGTTGGTTTAATATTTATGTATATGTATAAAGGTAAAATTATAATGGAGGTGGGAAAAAAGCAATAATTGAATCTTATTGAAACAATTCAACTACTATTAAACAATGAAATGTAGTTTGTTACTCAACGGTCATCTTTCGCACACGAGGACTAATTAGACCGGTATTTACAGTTTAAGGTGAATTCCGAATCACAACAAACATCCATGCCCGAGGTGGGATTCAAACCCAGGAACTGTTGAACAGAAGGCAAGAGCGCTATTCGTTAGGCTGTCAGCTCGGCCCGAAGGAAGGTAGATGTTGCACTTCTGCATGGACACGTGTCAGTATGTGTGCTTGGGGTTTTTCCGGATTTCTGTCTTTGTGATATTTAAACACTGCACATAATATATCAAAAGTCCACTTAGTAATTTACGAGATGGATAATTAAAGCCATACTTAAAGCAATTAGGCAAATAATAATTAAGTTTTAATGTTTAAGAAAGAATAGTAAACACACATATTAAAAAATATTTCAACAGTAAAACAGAATCTGAATATTATACACATTTCAGTAATGAAATTTTTCATTAATGTCTGACAGTGTAAATTATTTTCATTCAAAATTTTCTGATAAAATTATCTCCTTTATTTTAAAAATTAACATTAGTTACTCTTACTTTGCTCATTGTAACCTAGCGATAGGATTATGCTTTGGGGATATAAGATGTTGTGGATCTAAGCACACAACTCTAAGCAATATATATATATTCGTAATAATCTAATATACAGTAGAGCTCCAATTATCCTAACTCCATCTATCCGAATCGCTTTCAGAATTAACGAAAATAATTAGACTGAAGAAGAGTAGGGAAATGAGAAAAAAGAAAAAAAAAGCTTAAGAAAAAAAAAAAAAAGGTAAGAGAAGGGAAAAAAGAGGAGAATGATGTGACACTTGAAGAACTCAGATATTCTTTTGAAAATTCCTGGATGTTCAACTCTAATCTAGCTTAAAATTTAGAATTTTTCCTTGATTTGATGTCATTGAAAAGATTCTTTAATAGTCATCTACTATTTTTCATTAAAATTTTTTATTTTTATAATATTGTAAAAATTGATTTAAAATGGATATAGTTGAACTACAGTTTTCATTCTTTAAAATTCTATGATTTTTTACTACTAGAATTTGTATCGTTAGGTTCACTGATACATTGATGCTGCAAAAAGTAACACAAAATGGATAATTTTTGTAAATAAATAAATTTTTTTGTCTTTTTGAATTGTCATACAAGCCTGCGTTATAGGTGAGCAGATAAAGTCATTATCCATTACGAAGCTTGCAGGAATGCCAAATATATAAATTTAAGTCGATGACAAAGTGATGATATAGCTCACACAGAAATTATATTAATATTTTTTAAAAATGCACAGAGTCATTGTTAAAAAAATTTTCTACATTAATATTTCAATATGCCCCTCCAATATAGACTCCAGCCCCCACCACTATTAAAAAGAAAAATGTCCTGTATAGAGCTTCAAAAATTATCATTGGTGCAATTTCATGAACCAACAACAAGAAAGCCAAACAGGAATGTGATTTACACCCTTTGGAAAATATACATGATCTCGCCACAATTAAGATCACAATTCTGATCATATTTCTACAAGGGTTTTCAATAAATGGAAAGGATCAACTAGGCTCAAACAATCCTCGACTCTACAGCATGATAGAGCTATCAAAAGACTAATCAAACTGCCTTCGACTTCCTTAAAGAGCCAATCATTCCAGGGAAACTATTTGAACATGTTAAAATCAACCTGAACCTGTTGCAACCTGTTGCAAAAGATTTCAATACTCTTAGACAAAAAGGACTAGATAAGACTGATAAACTTTCTCAAGAGAACCTGGTCACGTACCCCAATGGTTCTTCAGATGAATCCCTCAACAAAGGCATTCTCTTCCTTCTTTCATATGACACAAGACAAGAATACAAAATCAACACTGATTAATCACCACTAACTTCGCCAGTGAGTTCCTGGAAATTAAAGATATAACCCTCACTTTTTACTTGACTGACCCGCAAACTATGGATACCATTGAAAGATTGATACTAATTGCAGATTCTAAATCGGCCTTAGAGGACACCATCAATGAAAAGACTAATATCACCTCATCTATAAACTTTCTACTAGAGCGGCTGCATTCCAAGGAAAATTCCTGTGTGCTGCAATGGATACCTGCCCGAAGGTAAATATCGAAGGAAATTAGTTTGCTGATCCTTTGGCCAAAAAAGCCAGAGACCATGGTCAACTAAGTACAAAACTCACACTGGCTGATGCTAATGTAGTAGCCAGATCTAGTCTCTTACCTCACTCCTTTAACAAGCCACTCATCATATATTTTGACGCCCCAAATCTTGACATCTACAATTGCAAGATTAAGGACTCATCACTTTAAGGATATGAGGATATAGACTGATTCAACCAGATCCCACACAGAGGGCAAAAACTGCCCAAGTATCCAATCGCTCATACCAAAACGCATTTTCAAATCCTTATCTTTTTCTCCTATAGCACTAAAGTTCGATTACGTACCATATATGGACCCTCTACAAGATATCCTCTATAGCCAAGACACGGATTTTGTAGTCGTTGCCACTTTAGGTGGTATATAGTGATTTTTCTTTTCTTTATATTTCTTCTTTTGTTGCGATCCTAGACACGGGAACAACAACAACAACATAATATTTTGATATTTAAAGAAAAGTGTAAATGTTACACTCTAATTGAAAAAGCAACGAGAAGAAAAGAACAATATCAGATATATAGTAAATATATAGTATATACAATATCAGATCTTATTGATTTTATACGCTTAAGAGAATAAGCAAAAATTTTCTTTGACTCTACACATTAAGAAGGACAAGAGCAAATATTTTCCTTTAATTTTACAAACCAAGAACAAGAGAAAATGTTTTTGAATTTACTTATGAAGCAAAACAAGAGCAAATTGTCTCACTATATACATCAAGAAGAACAAGATTAAATGTTCTTGACTTTATGTACTAAAAAGAATAAAAGCAATTTTTTTACTATACATGCTAAGAAGAACAATGTCAAATAGTTTTTCTTAAATTTTACACATTAAAAACAAGTGCAGATGTTTTTGAATTTACTCATCAAGCAAAACTAAAGCAAATGTTCTTAATTTCGCACACCATGAATAAAAACAAATGCTCTTGCTGAGCAGAATTTGTTTTCTTTCACATATTTCATGAATTTGAATTGGTTGGAAATACAGCTTTTTATGTGAAAAAAAAGACTCGATAAAATCAGAAGAAATATCTTTCCCATAATCAGCAGTAACCATTCGGTAATACTCTTCGGAATTCAATGAATTAAGCTTTTGTGTGTTGCTAAGGTAGAGAAAGAAAATAATCTGATATATATATATATATATATATATATATATATATATATATATATATATATATATATATATATATATATATATATATATATATATATATATATAGCTGGTCATTGTACCAGCGATGTCTACTAAAGGGTTAGTGGAATTGAATTTAACGCCATTCCAAATTTAACGAGATATAAGATCACTAGGGGAT
Organism: Latrodectus hesperus; assembly: GCA_037975125.1. Classification (NCBI taxonomy): domain Eukaryota; kingdom Metazoa; phylum Arthropoda; class Arachnida; order Araneae; family Theridiidae; genus Latrodectus; species Latrodectus hesperus. The sequence goes on from CM075853.1 coordinate 80,507,204, forward strand.
CTTGTATAATTTGGATTAGTATCAAGTTAAAACCAAACGATTTTACAACCATTCATACCGGTATCTTCCATTTCAAACCCGATAGTTGCGATGTTTCAAGCATAAATGTATTACATCTGAGCACACATTGTCATTACTATTCGGATGGTCATTGCAGCCACTTATTACACCAGTGCAAAATTAAACGCTTTTATTCAGAGTCAAAGGAAATCGAAAGAGCGATCACTTGCGAATATTCGATGCCAATGCCTAATGCTAATAGTTGTGAATGAGTGATGAATGAGCATACTTTCCTGCACCTAGCGTTGGCTCTACCAGTTAGATTAAAGCAGGTGGGTGGGACTTTTCGTAATTTTTAGAAATTAGTCAATTCGTAATCAGCCAAAAGACCCCATATACTTCACCTGCCACCTCCAGAGATAGTACTTTATTAAGAGGACTTTGTGACACCGATTTATTTAACATGCTTCAGCTGCTTTTAATGAGCACGACTTGTTTTCGGTGAAGTCGGGATATGATATCATTCATTACCTTATAGTGAGTGAGAATGAGATTGAAGCCCTAGCATACCAGTTCACTGTATCTTGTGCTCAACTGTTGTGCAATCAGCGTCCAATTATATGCCACATAACATTCACTGTGGTGAGGTTGCGGATGTGGTTAGAGTCCTCCATCGGAGTCATGCACACGAATGAAGCTGCGACAAGTCGTTAGCAATCCCTCTTGATGATCATTCGTCTACAGTCACAGAAGGGAACTCGCATGACTACCGTTTGTTTGATATTATGACTGATAATTCTCAATCGAACTCAAAAGTGTGTATGAATGACATTCATTTTCTTTTACGAAGCATGCTAAAGTTTCATATTCAAGAAATAGCTCGAGGAAAACCACTTAAGCGACAATTTTTCTATCTTTTCATACATTTGGAAGTGGCGTGGCTCTGTATTGACTGCTCTGAATTTGAAATCGCTTCCATTGCGGATTACGACGGGTGTGAATTCCACACTCTTTGTATAATTCCTTCTTGGTTTTGTGGCTTTTGATGGCCAACAGTGAGTTAAAAGAAAGTGAAATCATCGTATACTGTATATAAAGAAATGTTTGACATAATGAATATTTTAATTATCGATTCGTAATTTTTGAAAGCATATCCTGCAGCAATATTTATGACTCTTGTGACTCTTCTAAGTTTACATTATTATTTTTGGCATCATGATAATTTTTATAGGTTATATATTTACATGCTCAATAAACACTTCCTCTTTTTCATCACTTTTACTGGATTTTATTAAAGTGTTAAAAAAATCGCTCTATGACACTTATCTCTCTTCTTCTAACTCCATTAAAACATGATTTATCTGAATTAAGATATCAACATTAGGTCTTGTTTGTTTTACTTTTATTTTGCGTTTATATACTTGTTTGTTTGCAATGTGTTTCCGATTAGCTATTTTTGTCAACTGGAGAACTGCTTAACATAGCCACCTGATTCGTAATTTTGAATTACAGTTAAGATATGAGATCGACACCGGAACTGGCTAACCTTCTCAATACACCACAATACGCCATTCGAGAGATAATTTATATTATATATATATATATATATATATATATATATATATATATATATATATATATATATATATATATATATATATATATATATATATATATATATTTGTGTGCCGTCCAACCTGTCTAGTGGTCAGCGTGCTTGACTGCGGATAATTAGGTCCTGGGTTCGAATCCCGGTTCGGACAGGGATGTACTTTCTCTCTCTATCTATCCTGTCTTTGTACGTTCCTTGTATGAATGGGTTGTGAATGGTTGCCTACCCTATAAACGGGTACCTATGGCAAGTCTGTACTGAAGAAGTCGGACTCCACACCTAAAATGGTTCAGTTGGAAAAGTGGAGCAGCGCACCCCATATTGCCAGCCTAGCTGGTACACGACAACAACATATATATATATATATATATATTTGAAGTTTTAAATCTGAAAACTTTGTTGTTTCAATATTTTTCATAATAAAATAATTTTTAATAGTAATATTAATATTGATTAGAAGTGCAAGAACTTCTGACTCAAAATAATTTAATTTTGCTATTTATATCTTTCATTTAAGGTTATTATACATTAAAGATTGGAATTTCTTACATTTCGCTGAAACCACATTTCTAAATCGTTGTAAGTCTAGATTAAAATATTTGTTGTATTTGTACTTTAGTCCAATCTACTTTAATTGGTTTCTGATATGGCGATCTTACAGGCCTAGAAAATGTGTCACTATTGTTGTCTTGTGATACTTTAACATTGTGAAAAGGTCAATATACAGTTTTAACACTGCGCAGCGGAGGGCCAAAGTACGGATGAAATCCATTGCGTGTGTCTCCTTGGAGGATTTGTTGTGGTTTGTATTCCCGTATCGCAAGGCAGGATACATGGAAACGTCCAAGCATTCCCCGATATATACAGGTAACTAAAATACAGTGTCCTCTCCTATTGCTTAACAGTGGGGGGGGGGTTTCAATCTTTTTGTTTCAACTCCAAAAGTAGCGGTTTTACTACTAATGTACGATGAACCTTATATGATTGTTAATATGAAAATTTATTAAAATAATATAGTTTATATTTGCCAAGTGTTCTGCATCTAAAGAGAACTGTGAAAATAAACTGATTATGGTGCCTCTTGAGTAGTTGGAAAAGGCGTTTTCTCGCGTCTAGAAGGTAAACATTCTAGCACAATTTATATTCGATGACATATAGCCAATATGTAGAGCAATATACTTATAGCACAGAATATAAAACATAACCCTTGTGATAAAATTTAACCCTTGTGAAGCACGGTGGCGAAGTAGTAGCTCTTTGCGCTCCCGAGACACAGGTCACAGGAACCACCCTCGAGCTGAGCAGGGTCAACTATTCCTGTTGTTGTTGTTACTAATGACACTTGGACTAGCCAAGCTCGCTATGCCTTGGCTATGCGAATTTAAGTCAATTGGGAGCGTCTTTCGTTTTAATCAGAGCACCATGAAGGTGAACCTGGGGCCTGAGCAGTTACCAGGCGCGTCGGTAGGTGGTGGATCACCGAACGTCCTGTAGGAATGACAGGATAGCCTTGAATATAGAATCAGAGGCCGCGAACCAGCTCCCGTAAACCTTGGTGTTATGCGATCCGTGCCTAGGGCTAATTGGCACCGCGGTATTGGTGTCTTAACGGAGCCTCTAGTTGCCTGGCAAACTTCTAGAGTAATTTGCCTTGCCCAGTATCTCAGGCAATGCTGGGTGGACTTATATTACCTGAGCTTATAAATTGTTATCTTGTGGCTGAAAAGACACAAGAAAAAACAAACTTTTCTGCATCTGCAGGTGATGCCTCTGAAGTAGACCTTGCTGAAAAAGACAAGGGAACTCAGAGGCAGTCTTGTAAAGGGGCAGTAATGAATCCTTCACTTGAGGTAGAAATGACCTATAAACCACCTTCTGGTGAAAGTCAGAAAGCTATCCCTAGTATGACTGACTCTCTGACCAGATGGGACTGTTTCAGCAAGACCCTATCTGCTGGAAATGTCATACGCAAGAGGAAACGGCAGAGCATATCATTTACGAATGCGAGGCTCTTGCCCTCCCTAGATTAACCTCTTTAGGCATCATCCATACTAGAGAGTTACACCTAGACTCCATTAAAGGGTTATCGGACTTTATTAATAAAGTGGGTGACCCGAGCAACTGGAACTAGGAAACATTGGGTTTGGATTTAATGGTACAAAATGCTGATAAAAGCAGAGGTGCCCAATGACATACAAACCCAACTCTAAGAAGAAGAAGAAGAAGAAGATGAAGGTGAAAATGCGACTTTGCTCTACACACATAGGTACCCGTTTATAGGGTAGGCAACCATTCACACCTCATTCATACAAGGAAAGGACAAAGACAAGATAGATAGAGAGAGAAAAAGTACATCCATACCCGAACCGGGATTCGAACACAGGACCTCCTTATCCGCAGGCAGGCACGCTGACCACTAGACAAGTTGGGCGGCTCAACTATTCCTAAGTGGGTCGATAAAACTGAATGCCAAGCATGATTGGGAACTAAAAATTGGGGGCTTTTGTTAGACTGACCACCAAACCGAGGTCAGTCTAAGGGGCACACGTTCAACAAAACAGAGATGGGTACCCTGCGGACTGTTGTGCCACTGAATTTAGTTTATTTAATACTTGTATTTCACAGCTTTGGGCATTATAGAGCTTTTTTCTAAAGTCAGTTCTAAGCTAGACAGTGATGCCATTTGCTTTACGTTGAGAGGTAATATTTTTGAGTGTGTTAGACAACATGTTTATGAGTTCCAGTACCAGCATTTGAACAGTTAAACAGCCGAAGGGGCTTCTCCCAACACGAGGCATTTTCTTAGATAGTAGAAACATTTACGTTTCGCAAGGAAGAAATCCTGTAAAAATCCTAAGCACCCATCCAAATATACAAGAAGAAAGCAGTAATTGAATACCGATATCTCATTGTTCATCAGCGGCTGGGATTGAACTATGGTCGTTTTGCTTTGAAAAGTGCAATTCTAACGTTAAGCCGAAATGGGACTGGTTCTGAAATACCTCAGATGTTGATCAGGTATTTCCTCTCCTACGTATTTATGACTACACAATGAAGACAGTGTGTGTGTGTGGATACTGTTTGTCACTCCTATGAACACTCTCGTGTTGAATGGGTTTCTCCCGGTCAAGTTTTTGCAGGGTCAGTCTTAAAGGAAATGCAATATGAAAATTGGTAGAATGAGGTGATTGCAAAGATGTCCATCTCGCCACTAGATTGAGCGTCAAAAAAGGCGAAGTTAGATATATTTAGCAGATTCCATCTGTGGAAACTAATAAACACTCAAATAAAGTTTGCCCAGTCTTCAATAAATCTTCTTTGTTTGAAATTTTCAAAATATATAATTAGGAAATTTTTTATGCGAAAGAAACAAAAACCTGTAAAATGAAAAAGAAAAATGTAAGAAATAAAAAAAAAACTGTAGTAATACAGTATTTTAAATTTTCACGTAATTTATTATCTTAGTAGAGATTGTCTAATACGAGGGTTACTCTGAAATTTTTGAGATACGCTCAGACGAGAATTTACAAAATAAAAATAACGGTTTCATTTTAAAGTACAAAGTATTTTAACACAGAAGACGATTTTTTACTGGCTTACTTCAACTTGTTTAGCGTGGAATAAATTTTAAACAGAAGAGAAAATGGAGTTGACGCGAGAACATTTTCGCGCTATGATTTTCTACGATTTCAAAGCAGGATTAAATCAAGAAGAATGCGTTCAACGGTTGCAATTAGCATTTGGTGATGAATCTCCAGCTCGTGCTACTGTATTCAGATTGTTTAGAGAATTTAGAAGAGGTCACAATTTTCTTCAGGATGAAGAACACACAGGAAGGCAGTAATCCCGGATAATGTGTCTGCCGTTCGAAATATGTTAATGGATGATAATCGCTGTACCTATCAAATGATACAGAAAGAACTTAACATTGGATCCGCAGCCATACACAAAATCATTCATGAAGAATTATATATGAAAAAAGTAGTTTGCCGTTGGGTTCCCCGTAATCTAACTGAGCATCAAAAAGAGGAGCGTGTCAGAATCAGTAAAGAAACTCTTAATATGCTGAATGATGGTGGCCACCGCATCATTTCTAAAATTGTAACAGGTGATGAAACGTACATACCGTTTTCTGACGTTCCAACACGTCAAGAAAACAAAGTATGGGTCTTTGAATATGATCCCACGCCGACAATTGTGAAAAAACAACGCACACTGAAAAAAGTGATGTATGCCGTTTTCTTCAGAAGTACGGGATTGGTCAAAGCCATCAAGTTGGAAGGACAGAAGACAGTAACAGCAAACTGATATACCACTAAATGTCTTCCAGAAATTCTACAAGAACTGAATGTAAGGGGACTAATGCTTCATCATGACAATGCATCTTCACATACAGCCGGATTAACAGTTGAGTTTCTTAAACAAAATCAAATTAAAGTGATCGAACATCCACCGTATTCACCTGATCTAGCTATGTGCGACTTTTGGTTATTCTTTAATCTAAAAAAGAACTTATGTGGATGTCGTTTTATTCAGAAGAAGAGATTGATGTGGGTATAAACGCATTTTTTCATCTATTCGAAGAAATGAATGGCTTGAGGCATTTAATCTGTGGAAAATTCGTCTACAAAAGTGCATTGATGCTGGAGGAGACTACTTTGAACACACCTAAAATTTTGTTAGTGTAACTTTAAAAACCTAGTTGTATCTCAAAAATTTCAGAGAGACCTTCGTATGCTTTAGACAATTTTGATGGAGTATACAGAAAAAATAATTCATATTTTGTGTTTGAAGCGTACAGTTTGTGTGTGTGATAGCCCTTGTTTTTAAATATATATATATATATATATCGTAATTCTCAAGTAAATAGAGCTTTTTGTATTACCGGAAAAAGCATTTTCTTCCACTCTTTCTGAACGGCTTTCTAAGGTCTTCAAAGTGTTATAGGTCAACGATTGGGTGGATGCCAACGAATGCCGATTTTAAGAGTCCAAGAATCCATCACTGGCATAGCAGAAGATTTGCCGAAAATATCAGTGAAGAGTATGGTTTTGATTCCCGTTTTTTGTATCATTTTTTTTGTCTAGAAAAACAACTGTAAATAGCAATCTGTGGCTATTTGATTTGTCTTGAAGCAGTTTAACGAATTGATAACATTGTGGATGAAGAGATCTGGGATTTCATATTTAATAATTTGGTATTAAAATATGTTCTGAATAGTAGTTAGAATTAGCAGTTATAAACCCATGAGAAAACCTGTGTTTGGCATTTGGATCTTCTTTATTGACTTGACACCCACTTGTGGGCTAAGGCCTTCTTCAGAATCTTCTTCCACTCTGATCTTACTTTGGAAATAGATCGCCAGGTTTTATCTTTTTAATTCCAAAATCCTCGTTGACACAGTCGATCCATCTAAGTTTGGGCCTCCCTCTTGCCCTGATCCGATTGGTTTAGAGTGCAAAACACTTGATGTTAAAGAGCCAGGATTCATTTTGGACATGTACCCGGCAAATTCCATTCGGTTGACATGTAGTTGATGATATCTGCCTCTCTATACATCTTATACAGTTGGTATTCGAGAATCATGTACCACAATTTTTTCTTCTCAATTGCAATTTTTGCAACAAAAAAGATCAATTTATTATCATAAAATGATAATAAATTGATCTTTTTGTTGCAATTATTAAATAGACCCAGGCTTCATTTTTTTACTACATTTTTCCAATTTTCTTCTACTTTTTTATAAAGGATTCTGCAGCGTGTTCTATGTTCATTCATATGACTCTGAGAAAAATGATGGACATCATATTTTTTGGACTTTTTAAGATTCAAATCAAAATTAACAATTTTATTTACAGTTGTACGTGAATAGCTTAACGTATTTATTATGAATTTTTGAATTAAGGGGTTTTTATTTAACTTTACAAATTATTTTTATAATTTATTAGGATTTTTATAAATTATTAATTATAATTTATTAGGAAAACTGCTTTTTCTTTGGATATGTATTTGGAAAAAATTTCCCATTAGAAGACAGTTTATGAAAATTTTCCTTATCTTGGTTTAAATATGGAAAATCCATGATTTTTATAACTTTTCTGAACTACTGAATAAAAATTACAATAGAATTCCAGTTATACTATTCAAATGGGAGCGAACCCAATTCAGATAATCAAAAATTCGGTTAATTGGATTTTTTTGAAAAAGGTGTCCATTTTAATTAATTATTGTATGTTGAAAACGTTGGAAAAACTATTTTTAATGAAGTTAATGAAAAAGCAACCCTTTTGCAACAGTACTTACAAATACTGTATATTAATTTGTTATGTATTTACAAAATTGTAAATGTAAGTCATTGCTTATCAATGTCTCGGGCAGAGTGAACTGATTCACTGCCTTCACCCGTTTTCGGGCAGCCAAGTCGAGAATTTATATGACAGTGAGAATTTCTATGTGGTCACACTTGGACCGACACTCCATCTACTTCAAAGCCGGCAAATGCTTCACTAGCTGATGGTCCCATGTTTGCTTCAACTTGGACATTAAGATCATCTTTTTTCTTGACACTTATAGTAAGTTGACCATCATCTGCAATTAAAAATCCAGTATGTCTGTCTCATAATATATTCTCCAATATCTTTAGCATTAACTTCTGACCATCCATGAATTTTCAAAAGAATGTTTCTGATTTCCTCACACAAATGTCACATCATTCTAATCTTTTCCCTCCTCTTATCTTTCCTTTTCATGAGCTTTTTCTTTTTTTCTCATATATTTCCGTCTCTTCATTTGTCTGAAATTCCCAAAGAGATTCGGATAGACGGAGTTTGTATAATTTGAGTTTTACTATACTCTCTTCAAAAAGAGTGCAAATCTATTCTTCCAGTCAGTATCTTTTTAAAGGCGCCATTTTGAGTGTAAACAAAATTCTAAAAATATCAGACGATAAATAAAATTTTTAATGCAGACGATTTTTTTCTGAAGGTAAAATAAAGTCGCCCAAAAATGTTCGAACAACCACTGTGTGTTAACATTTCTTATCCATAAGAAGATACAATTACATTACATCTAAAAAAATAAAAAGTCGCGCCCGTGCGAATATGTCTAAATTATGATTTAATATGTATCATCAGAGTTATTCCAAACTCTCTTGCCATAGTTCAATGTTCTTTGATTCGCTGTAAATGATGGCAGAAAATTCTGGACTGTGAAAAACAATGTCGTATTTCAATTTTTAATCATCAATGACACTAACAGATGGCACCCATTTCCGCTGTTTCACTTCATTCATTAAGAAGAAACAGTTGGAAAAGGATTGTCTTTTGGGTCCTGTCCTCGTCATTCCAAATTCATTGTTTGTCAAGATTACTGTGCAGCTGTGTTGTCAAGATTTCAAACATGTTATTGCATTTTTTTTGTAAGAAAAAACATTAATTATTTTAGCAACTATGATGTCTTGATAGAATATGGCGACTTATTTTCAACATCCGTGTAAGAAGATTTATTCACGATAAATTTAATCATCTATTTGAGTGAAATCCTCATTTTGTTTGTTTGTTGAATTTTTGTCTGGGGTGAATTGAAAACTATTGCACATATTACAGTGCATCTATCTCTAACGAACTTAAAAGCAATGTTTCATTTCAAAATCTTGATTATAGGATTTGTAATTAATTTAAAATACTATATAAACACTAACTATGTCTGGATGTCAATAATTTAAGAAATGAAACCTTCTGCTCCGGAGCTTTTCTCGCTTCAAGAATGAAGTAAATGACTCTTTTTTTCTTTTAAAGTTGTCATCTATAAGTACCTACAGCTAGAGGAGGAAAAATATTTTGGAAAGAAGATACCAGTTTCTTTTCACATTCCCATAATGTTAACCCTTTTTTTTTAAAGTAGCAATATTTTTGTTTTGAAAAAAATTATTGTTTTACCAATTCCAACGTATGTATTCATACTTTTCAAATTACGTCACTCATAGGAAATGCGTTGGAAGGCCGATAAAAGGAATTCTAATTTCAATATTTAGCAGGTTTGTAACTTATTTTTCAAGCTTTCCACTCTCTTCATTCGATTTAAATTTTTGTTTTTAGCTGAGAACATAAAACTGATACAAAACTGCAATTTTAAGCAAAGCTGATGTTGGCATTCTTGGCCTGCTAGTCATAAATTCTGCTAATCTACCGAATTTATTTTCCAGGTTTGAAATAAAAATGGCTAAACAGAGGAGAATAAAACTTGTATCAAAGTATTGATCTCTAACCGACTTAAGCCATTAGCAATGTCTCGTTTCAAAATTTGGATTACAACATTTTTAATTAATTTAAATTCTACTTAACGCTGATTTGAACTCACTGTGAAGGGTGTTAATTAATTTAAACAATATAATATTGCACCGGAACTTTTCTCGCTTCAAGAATGATGTCGCGCGATTTCTCTCCCTTTTAAAATTATCATCTATGCGTAACTACTGGTGACTATAAAAGTTATTAAAATATCCAACCTCCTCTTATTTACACATTCCGACGTATTTTTTAAAAATAATATCTCCTTTTTTAAGTTTTTGAAAAATGTTGTTTTTATCCAATGCTGTGAACGTGTTTACGCTTTTCCGAATACGTCCGCTATTCGGAAATACATTTAAACGCTGACGAAAGGAGTTCACGTGTTCAATAACAAATTTATATTTGACTTTGTAAATGTATTTATTTTTGACTGATCCATAGACGAGATTTCATTTCATAGTGCAAAATAACGTTTTGTGAATAAAGTTAACTAAATAGAAAATGTTAAAAATAATATTATCGTTATTTTTACACATTGCAGTTTTCCCTTGAAGGCTAGGATTATGTTTTCCAAGTGGTTAGATGCCACACCCCACGAAAGAAGTCTGTTTTGGTGAGTAGATGTGTATGTAAATGTTGTTAATTAATTCTTGCAAGAAGCAGAAGATGAGTTCTTAAAGGAGTTCTAATAGAAAATAATTAAATTCATACTTTAAAAACGATAGAGCTGCTTTGACAGTTTTCAAAAAAGTCCTCTTGCCGCCATAAGAAGAACATCCTGGTTGGATCTTTCAAAGAAGGCCAAGAGCCACAACGGGTTGTCGAATCAATTATGATAATGATGATGACTTAAAAATATGAATTTTAACAATAAATAGGGAATAATAAATTAGTTCAGGATAAAGGGAATTTTATGAAATTTCTTATTCAGAAATCAAAATTATAGTTTGTTTATACAAGCATATGAATATAATAGAGCTGATTGTTTTCTAAAGATATTTACGACTATAAATTAATTTTTTTTTAATTTACACTATATTTTGCATTTTTTCTATCTTCTCATAAATTAACAACGCCTGTACGTTAGAAAGTAAGCTTTGGTGATAAAGTGGTGCAATTTGTGTCACTTTCCCCTAATATTAATTGATTACATATTCTTAAAAAATTGTTTTTTCTCAAATCAGTTCTGAAATTAATATTATCTACAAATAATTATTAAAATAAACCAGATTCAGATGTCACCAAATTTTCAGTATTCGGCAGTAGATTTAAAGTTAAAAAAAAAAATTTTTTTCCCAACGGCGGGCACTATTGTGACAAACCCTTTGCCGCAACAAGGCCAGAAACTGCTACTCATTTGTCATTACCCAGCGGGCACCTGTGAACCAAGTCACGGAGGCGAGTAGCGATGCCCACGCTGTACCACCACAAACCCGTTTATAGGGTGGGCCATATTCATACATCATCACGGAAGGACAGAGAAACACAGAGAGAACAGAGAAAGTAATATCCATGCCCGAACTGGGATTCGAACCCGAGACCCACAGCTCAAAAGTCAGGAGCGCTAACCACTCAGTCATCGGTCGGCTGAAGTTTAAAAATAATCTTAAAAATAACTTTTATATTAATAATTCACATAGAAGTAAACTTAGCAAAACCTAGCTATGTGGTCTTAATAGCTTAAAGACAAAACCCCTCTCTTCGGAACGAAAGTTGTTGAGTTTGATTCCAACTATTACTGATAAAGCGGAGATGGATGTCGTGCTTCTACTACTTATCTGCGTATATATTTGTCTGAGAGAAAATGCTTTGACATTGCATAATGGACAACTTAACGGTCTAAGACTGTTGTAAAATATTTTAATTCTAACAAACTTAACTGTTTACCAGGAGAACATTCTCATAGACAGAGGAACTTTGATAGAATTTTTATCATAGAAGCTTGGAAATTGAGAAATCTTTTGTGCACCAACTTCAACAGACAAGCATGCAGAATCGAACATCCATCTTACGTTTGCTCAACATTGGCGGAGGTTGCCCCTAAGCCTTTCGCACTGAATTGCGCCTTAATACGTGTTTTGACTTAGATTTTAATATCCATCTTATACATTGCTTCATAGATAGTGGGCATATCCATGTATCACAAGAGAGGAAACCAGGAAAATTTCCAAGGACTCAGCCCAGCAGAACGCAACAGCTACCTCCCCTTATTCAACAGAGGTTGGGAACAACCATGCAACCAAATGCTACAAAGAGTGCAGCCCTACAACTAGGCTCAGACCAGCTACTAGGCTTTTTCTTCTGACTCTGATAGAGCTCCAGTGGTTCAGTAGCTTCACGACGCTTCCCGTTAAGGTCAGCAAAGTGAAGCATCATTCGCAGCGGGCAGTAGTTGGAAGGGTGACCACATACACTCTCTCATTGGATTGCTGGAGCTCCGTGGATTGGGAACGTGTACACGTTAATATGTGACGTCCAAAGACTTTCCGCTGGTGTGGCGTGGATATGGAGAAGAGGATGCCAGTTCAGGTGTGACCTCGTTACTTGACCGTGGTTCAAAATGATGAGGCAGTTGGTGATGGGTGAGTATTCCAAACCTGTTAACCTAAAGTTATAGTTCAAGGCTCGCCTGCACCGCTATGTATGTATGCTTGCTTTGATACTGCGACATTGTAGACGCCTAGGCTGTTGTAAAGCACCGAGTAAGTTGATTTGCGAGATAGACTCTTCATAAATGTTTATATATATATATTCAATTTTCGCGAGGGAATGAGCCAGGAAAACTCCCAAGCATTCCCCTGATTGACGCGCGTGTAAAAGGCAGAAGCACAACCTACCTACCCAGCTGCCACGAACGATATCCGACTAATAGCCCACGTTGAGACGCTTTTACTTACATACTAGGATAATTTTCGGATTTTCTACCTTGTAACACGTGAATAAGATCTATGAAAAATTCCTTCCGAAAGTAGTAAGATGCAGCGAATGTTCATACGTCTTCGAATGTTAAGTTCTGTGCACTAGATGGCGTCTGTTCGTTTGTCACTAACTGTGACAGTGTGCCCATAGACATACTGTTGAAAATGGATTTCAAACCACTACAGACACCCATACTCAAGATCGGACTCGAACGCAAAACCTGTTGAACTGACAGCCAACCATTCGGCTATCAGCACGGCTATATCGTTGCCAAAATGTTCCTTTAGTTACGCAAAATGATCATTTCATATCAACGTTTTGGGGATTTTTGCAAAACATTTGGTGAAGTCTAACATTGGTCAAGTCTAATCACACACACACACACACACACACACACACACACACACACACACACACACACATATATATATACATATTACTACACAAAAATACTTTAAAATATCGAAAATAGTACGGAAAATTAGAAAGGTTTATCAAGTGACTATCGGACCCTAATAGTATGACACCAAGGCACATGTGCCGTATAATCCAGGATGCCAAATTCTAAGATTGGCGACTTTTTTGGCGGATTTTCTTATGTATCTGGCAACCTCGAATTTATTACATCATACATATAGAGACCTATAAGAATTATGCAGATAATTCTATTTTGGTAACCCTAGTATTTACGTTATCGCGCACGTCATGATACGTCATCTTGGCAACATTTCTTCATTGGCAAAAAAATTCAGAATTTGGAATCATGGATTATACGGCACCTGTGCCTGATAGCAATCTTCAGAGCGAAATATCTGGGTTTGATCCGTGCCATTGTTGAACAATATAAGATGGGTGCTGCGCTTCAACTTTCTGCTTGCATATCTGTCAGAGTGGGTGCTTGGGAGTTTTCTAGAATTCCTTACTCTCGACACGTTAATACGGCCAGCTCTCTACGAAAAACTTTTCCAGAAGGCAAATCATATGGTCTGCATTAAAATGCCTTACAGCTGCCTCAAGCCGTAAAAAATCGTGCCAAAAAGCGCGGCTCTTCATATTATATTGGTATGATAGTTACCATAGTATAGTTTTCAGTGAAAAGTTCGGGTTCGACCATAACCAATAGAAAAATGGGAGATTCCACTTCCATTTTTAGCAAACGTGTGTCAGGGTGTATGTCTTGGAGTTTTCCAGGTTTCCTAACCAGCGAATACGAGAACCATCTATGAAAAATAAACAAATTACGATGTTAAAATACCTTATATCAAGTTCCAGTTGACCGGCTGTTCATAATGCAGGGTCAAAAAATGTTAATTAAAACTGCAAAAATTTGTTGTGTAACAAACGTGTAGCCACTCTCTTTACTCAATCGCACGAAGTCCGAGTCAGAAAAAAAAATCATTAAATCTTTTTTATTTGTTTTTCTTTCCTGGAAAAAGTTTTAAATATATGATAATTATGTATAAACCACTCTCCAATAAATAAAAAGTGGAGACAGAAAGCACACAACAATAGTATTATTATTGTTCTGATTCTTTGTTCTAGGTGAAATAGTTAAAACAATTTGTCTTGCTCACAATTGCAACATCGTCAACTACTGCGTTGTTACGGGACACTCGCTTTACCTGAATATGCAGATGACTGTTTTGTTCCATTGTAGCTAAGAATAGACAGCAATTTTTACATCTATTCTATGAAATACGAAAGTGTGCCTATCCGTCATCTCCTCAGACATATTATTTTAATAGCTCACACCAGTTTTCTGTGGTCACATCAACTGTTTTTTTTGTTTATTTGTCACTCAAGGTCATATTGTGCACATGAATGCTCATTCGACCGCGAGCTAATTGCTTAAAGTGGAATCTGAACCCATACAAATAATCTAACCCAATGTGGGATTCGAACCCACGAAATTTTGAACCGAAGGTTAAAGCACTAAACATTCAACTGCAAGCTCGGCTATTTATCGGTCTATGCTTGAGAATGTTTTCCGTATTTCCTCTGCTGTTGATTCTCAACTGCATTTGAGAAATTCGAAATTCAGGAAAATAATCGAATTCAATAAATTGAAAAATGAAATGAAACTTTCAAAAACTTTTTAATGAAAATTTTAAAAGACAACATTAAAATATTTATGGATTTTGATTTGAGAGATTTGAAATTCATGTAATTGAACTATCTTGAATTTCCTATCATCGAATTTTTCAAACGATTTGTTTATTTCAATGTCATTTTTTTCATTTGTAAAAAGACTTGTGCTCTTTACTAATACTATAAATATGACGAATAAGATTAACGAGAATATTTATTCGAAAAAAGATGAAATGAAATAAAAATTTTAAAAAAATCTTTAATGAAAATTTTAAAAGTTGCTATCAAAATTTATGGATTTTGATTAGAAAGGTTCGAAAAATTCATTAAACGAACACTATCTGGAATTTCTAATCATCGAATTTTATAAACGATTAGTTTAATTCAGTGTCATTTTTTCTTGTTTGTAAAAGTCTTATGCTCTTTTCTAATACTTTAAATTTGACAAATAAGATTAATGAGAATATTTATTCAAAAAAGATGATTCATCTAGTTTTTTTTTTCTTTACTGTTCATTATATACTTAAGAAACATTTTTTTGAAATAAATAACAAATAAAATAAATCATTTGTAACTTTTAAAAATTGTAATCTTAGAATTCATTTTTGTTTTGTGGCAACATGTTTGTATTTGTTTACACAAACGAATCATGATTAATTATTTATTTTGCGCTTTATGATTCCTATGATGCAAGTGTATTATATATATATATATATATATATATATATATATATATATATATATATATATATATATATATATATATATATATATATATATATATATATATATATATATTAATTTACAAAATATCTTTATTTTTTTAATCTAAATGGATTAAAAAGGAAGTTAAAGCACGCCCCATAAATTTTAATTTTTGTTTTTTCTGACAAGCTTAAGGTGTATTTTTCTTGGAGTGACTCTCGTGCGAGCAATATATTACTATTCTTCATAATTTATGACTCTTAAAATGAAGATGAGATTTTGCAAATATGTCTTGAATTCTCATTTATTTATTCGACTGTCATCTTTCTTCAATTATTAAAAGCATACTATCAAAGGTCAAAGGATAGTTAATCTGTTCTCACACAACCAGCATTATGATGTTGATTTGAATTTTCACCACCAGTTAATTCTTAGTGGCAACAATTTCGAATGCGAGAACAGCCTGGATCCAAATCTCTCATGTTTAAGCAAAATAAAAAAAAAATTGCTTATATTCTTTGACACAGCACTGCAAAAAAATAAATAAATAAAATAAAAAGTTCTAATCATATCCGAGCTAGTTCTGGCTTCGTTTAATATGAATGAATCCATTGTTCTGGTTGCCCACGAGGAAGCAAAGAGAAAGACGACATAAATTTTCTGAACTTTTTTTTATTTTTTTTTCATTTTTTATATTGAGTGAGAGAGGGATAATCGAATGAATTATTGTCCATCTCTGCTGCAAATAGCTATTGCTTCTCAGATAATGGCCACAGAGGGTGGAGCTAAGATAATTCGCCAAGTGACAAAGATTGCTTAGGAATGCATTTTACTTTGTGTGCATTCTCAGTTTGTGTTCGAGAGGTTGAAAAGAACTGTTTTCGTATCTAAAAATAGAAATGATATGCGCTTAAAGATGCAAAATTTGTTACAATGAAAGCGTAGAGGTCACTGAGAATGGGTCACCTTTCTTAGAACTCAGAATGATATGAATTGCTTAATGTGCTCAAATTTTGCTATTATGCCGTTTAGCCTCTTACATTTTTTATGCAACATTCTGTATATTCAGATCTATTTTATATTTTCATGTTTCACTCTACTTGAATACATGAAATATGTGCAAATTTATCATTATTTTAAAGACCACCAATTTGAAACGCTTGAAATGGAAACGGAAACAATTTCTGACGTATCCATGGTTGTTACAGGAACAGCAATGAGAACCACGATTTTTGACACTTCATGCATGCCAATTTGTAATGGGTTTTGGCCCTCTCCGCAGAAGCTGTTTTTTGAAAAGCAAAGTAAGCAGCTTACGGTTTGTTGAATTTCTAGGAAAGAGGTTTCAGTTGATATCTGAATGCTCAGTAATCCAGTCTTCTGCTCATAATGAGGCCAAAGTTATGTTATTTTGTTGGAAATGTGAGAATTTTAAATTGCTTATAAAATTTCCTCCTTTGTTACATAGCTGATAACTGAACTTCCTCCTTCAAACGAGGAATAAATATGTAAATAAAAAGTATTAGCGTTTTTTTACCCTTTTTTTTGGACAAATAGCAGCGATTTTTTGACACAGACTGAGGTGCAAAATCTATGTATATAAAATGAATGTGTGTCTGTGTGTATGTCTGTACTCTATAGATTCAAAAACCATATTTCCAATCACCGTGAAAATTTGGGAACTTATTAGGTATATCCCTAGGAAGGTTTTTGAAAAAAATTTTTTAAATCAAATTGGGGTTCTATGGCTCCCGAACTAATATCCAAAAATTATCAAAATGACATTTAATAAGTAATATTTGTTAAAAGTGCAACCATGAATAAATTGAAAAATTAAAATTTTACCCATAAAATTTACTCATAGAATTTAATTGTATAAAACAAATTAAACTGTAAAAAAATAACATATCCATAATAACAGTTGTAATAAAAATAAAAATATAAATCACAAGGTAAGTAAACTATTGAATCGTTCTATTTATATTTTTTCAATTATTGTTTAAATGTTACAAATTACATTAAAATATTTTAAATACATAAATTGTGTTTCATTTAAGATTTCAACAAATTTATTTAAATTACAAAAAACAACTTTAATGCGTTTGATATTCCATTTTTCGCCAGCAAATTTTAATAAATGCAAAAATGCAGTCAAAAGACTTTTGCAATTATAAATAAGAGAATAAATTATTAATATCTAAATAAATAAAAATATTATTGATTTCCAGCTGAAGAAAATAATTGGAAATACGTTTTATTTTACCCCACAATTATGTAACCAAAGCGAAGTGCCATTGGTCGATCTACAAATTAAGCAAAAAGGAGGAGAGAAGAACGAGCTTCAGAAACAAGCGAGCAGAAAAAAAACTAGGCAAGAAAGGGATGGATATCACACTGCTCTTGCTAGATCATTAAAAACGAGTGAACAGAGACAAGCAAGACAGCAAAGGAATCGAATTCGCACGGTACAGATAAGACGAACGATACATACTGATTTAAATTTTATAGTTATAATTACAATTCCCTTTACAATTGCAGTCTTCATCCAAGTGTAATTATTGGAAAAATGGATAAAAAAATGTACGTATTGTGGTGCTCAAAAATTTAAAAATGAAACACCACAGGTATGTGCTGTGCTAGGTGGAAAAGCAAAGTTACCAGAGATTTGCGTTCACCACCTGAACCATTATTAACTTTAGTATCAGGTGAAATACGTAAATCAAAATTTTTTTGAAATATATACGCAAGTAAAATTCATGCTTCCACATAACATCGTTCGGAACACAACGAATATCGTTAGCGCAAATTATGTGCCAACATTTAAAGTATAAGGCCAAATTTATCACCATGCTGGATCACTACTATCCTTGCCAAATGCTGATCACAAATATCTTCAGATATATTTTAAGAGAAATACTAATGAACAAATCAACAGAAGTGTCAACTGAATATGAGTACTAAACGCGAGAGATAATTACAAAATTTGTTTGAACAACATAATGAATTAAGTTATTTAAAACCACTATTGAACAAATGCCATCTGGCAAATACAAAGTAATAATAAAGGCAGATAAAACACCTTTTGGTAAACAACGAAGACAACTGAATGCACAAACGATTGGTGAAGAGGCAATTGTCATAGTTGGTGAAGAATTTAATTCTCGCGATATAATTCACCTTAGAAATGGTGACATCCAGTAAGTATCAGAAATACATCATTCATATAATGCATTACAATATCTCATTCTATTTTAGCAAGGATTTTGGGTGGATATCATTTTAATATTAATATGAGAAATCCTACAACTAATGTGGACATTAACAAAAGGGTCAATGCCATGAATTATTATGGATATCGAACGATGATTCGTGAGAATGCAGATAATCACATATTGAAATGGAAAGTGCACAAAGCGATATCCTAGAGACTTTTTTGCTGAAACTATGACAGGCAATGAGGAATATCCACTCTATCGACGACGATTTACCGAAGATGGTGGAAAATCTATTAAACTAAAAGTACTCAACAATACTATGGATGTTGATAATCGTTGGGTAGTACCATATTCTCCATTACTACTAAAAACATATAACGCACACATAAATGTTGAGTACTGCAATTCAGTGAAAGCTATAAAATATAAATATGTGAACAAAGGAAGTGATATGGCAGTGTTTGGAGTGGAAAATACAACTGCATCTAATGATGAAGTCCCCCAATATCAACTGGGACGCTACATAATAGCAATGAGGCTGTATGGCGTATTTTATCATTTTCCATTCATGAGCGATATCCAACGGTTGTTCATTTAGCAGTACATCTTGAAAATGGACAGCGTGTGAATTTTACATCAGAAATTGTACATGTAAGAGCAATGTTACCACAGCTTACATCATTAACTGAATTTTTTCACATTATTTAGAAATGATACCTTTGCAAGGACGATATTTTACTCTGAAGTACCAACTTATTTTACGTGGAATACATCAACAAGAAAATTTCAGCGTTGTAAACAAGGTAGGGCAGTACAAGGACACATAAATTTATATTCCACTGATGCATTGGGTCTTCTGTACACTGCACATCCAAATAACGCAGAATGCTTTTACCTGAGATTATTATTAATCAATGTTCGTGGACCAACACCTTTCCAAGAATTAAAAACAGTCAATGGCCATGTGTGTGCTACAATTCGTGAGGCGTGCCAGATATTAAGTCTCTTAGAAAACGATGCTCATTGGGATATTTTACTCGCTGATGCTTCTAATATAGCTCAATTACAGCAGATACGTACACTATTTTCCATCATACTAACTACATGTTTTCCGGCTAATCCAAAGGATCTTTGTGAAAAATATAAAGACTATATAAGTGAAGACATTTTACATCGCATGCATAGAATAAATACTAATCCCAACATTCAATTTACATCAAATATATACAATGAAGCATTGATTTTAATTGAGGATGTATGTTTGACAATAGCTAACAAATCACTGACAGAATTGGAAATGATTGCTCCAAATAGATCTGGTAATGACATTTTCGATAGTGATATAGAACGAGAAACGCACTTCGATGTTAATGACTTACAAACATTTGTTCGAATTAATCTGCCGAAATTGTTATTAGAACAAAGAACAGCATATGACACAATTATAAATGCAATATCTAACAAGAGCTGTGGTTTATATTTCTTAGACACACCTGGAAGTACTGGCAAAACTCTTCTTATTTCAATTATTCTGGCAACTATAAGATCACAAAATAATATTGCACTTGCTATTGCATCATCTGGTATTGCAGCAACTCTTTTGGACGGTGGTCAAACAGCACATTCAGCATTGAAATTGCCATTAAATATGCAGATAATTGAAACTCCAACATGTAGTATTAACCAATATTCTGAGATGGGAAAAGCACTAAGATCATGTCAGCTTATAATATGGGATGAATGCACCATGGCCCTCAAGAAATCATTGGAAACACTCAATCGCACGTTAAAAGATTTGAGAGGAAATGAGCAGCACTTTGGTGGTACACTCATTTTGCTAGCTGGTGATTTTCGAAAAACTCTACTAGTTATACCATGGTCAACATCTGCAGATGAATTGAATGCATGTCTCAAATCATCATAGTGTTATGGTGGATGAGAAAATATCCTTAAAGACCAATATGCGTGTTCAATTACAACAAGATGAATCTTCTGAAGGATTTACAAAACAATTGTTAGATATTGGGAATGGTAAAATGGAAATGGGCGAATCCACACACTGTATTACATTACCAGAAAACTTTTGCCTCATTGCAAGATCCCCTGATGAATTGATTGCCAAAGTGTTTTCAAATTTATTGCAGAATTATAAAAATAATCAATGGGCAGCCAAAAACATTGATGTGACTTTAATAAACTGCACAATTCGAAATGAAATACCTGATGAAGAAACAACATATACATCCATAGATATTATTGTCAATCGTGATGGATCAGTTGATTATCCGATAGAATTTTTAAATTCATTGGATCTACCAGGAATGTCACCGCATATTATTTTATCTTTGAAAATTTCTTCCCCAATCATCCTTCAACGAAATATAAATCCACCGTGACTATGCAATGGGACTAGGTTATCAGTAAAAAAATTAATGACTAACATAATTGAGGCAACCATTTTAAATGGAAAACACCAAGGGGAACATGTACTACTACCACTCATTCCCATGATATCAACGGATACTCCATTTGAATTCAAATGTCTTCAGTTTCCTGTACGACTGCCTTTGCAAAACCATTAACAAAGCACAGGGACAATCATGCAAGTATGTGGATTAAATTTGATTAATCATGCTTCTCACAGGGACAGCTGTACGTTGGGTGTTCACGAGTTGAAAAACCATCAAATGTATTTGTTCTTGCACCAGATAGAAAAACAAAAAATCTCGTATATTTACAAGCACTACTAAGATAAAACTCACCATCAATCATCAAATATTATTCATTTCATGATGATATTTAATAATTATTGTTCAATTGAAATTCGTTTGCAATATTGTTGAATATCACAAGTGAAGAAGGATGTTTATTCTACCAAAAACTATGTATATCTGTGTTTTGTACATATGTTATATTCAAATGACTTATATGTAGGGATAATTTTATTGTTAATTTTCATTTTGATGTTTTGTATACATTTGATCATTAATAAATTATGTTTGAGGTATCAAAACTGTCTTTTTGTTCAAACACAGCAACGTGTGAACGGGTACAGCTAGTTTTAGATAAAAGATTTAAGGTGGAGAAGCGATTCTTGGAATTGTGTGTATTATGGTTTTGATTGACTCAATATTATATATATATAATTTCGGGTTTCTTACTCATTAATATTCAGTTGCATAGTTCTTAGCATCCTACTGTGAATGGTATATGGCGCTTCTATCAAATAATTTAGCCTTGGAATCGGATGTTTTTCTACTACAATGTTATTCTTCTGTTAAGAGCCTGACTTAGCCTATTTGGGACCCAATGCAAAAAATTCTTTTGGGTCCCGCCTGTGCTTCACAACAAGAAACTTTCTATTCAATTTGACAAAGGATTCTATTCGATTGACAACGTAAAATAAACTTGCTATTTGATTTGGGGGCTCATCTGATATCGTGGTCTAGAACAACTGCCCTGCCTTAATCAAGCTCTGCTTCTCTATGCCAGATTTTTTTTCTCTAAATGCATTATGGCATTGATAAATATTCGTATGTTAAAGAAATTTAGTACCCAAAATTTGAAATACTCTTCCTTGTTTTGCTTGTGATTATTGAGTAACATAACATTATTACATTTGCCTTTATTCATCAACTATAACCGTAAAGAAAGTTTATGATAAATTATTGTTTATAATCTTCCTGGGGAATCTTTTTAGCTGAAGTTATGCGTGAAAGAACACGATAAATTATTATGAACCCATATACTTTTTTTTTCAATTTTGTCTGACCCTATTCTTTAACAATGATGATAGAGAAAAATGATATCTGCTAGTATAGAAGTGTAGATCTAATGGTGTAGTGATAAAGCTTCACGCTCCCAAAGCACACGTCAGAGGTTCAATCCACGGGCTGTGCAAGATCGACTCAGCATTATATCCCTCCAGTAGGTCGATAAAATTGAGTACCAAGCATGCTTGGGAATTAAACACTGGGAGTTTCACGTTTTGCTGACCATCTATTCAGAGCATATGCTTAGCACCCGAAGGCCCTTGGTCGTAAAAAATATAGGGGCCTAGGTCTGCACTGCAGACCTAGGCCCCCATATGGCATGTTTTGCCTCTGAGTTTAAATTAGTACGGAAGTGAAAGTAAATGATCTGCTGATTTGACACTAAAAGTACTTTCATGAGCTATTATTAGAGAAAATGGTTTTCGTATCTTTAATATTTGACTACTGCGTTTATTTTAAGTCTGCAATAGGAGTACAAATTTATGCTGGGGATTACTAAAAGGTAGCAAAACTAAGAAATCTTTCAACCTCACTGCTACCGTCTGTTGTTGTTACTTATGACACTTGGACAAGTCAAGCTCGCTCTGCTAAAGGCTAAGCGAATTTAAATCAGTAGTGTGGGTCCTACGTTTAACCAGAGCATCATGAAGGTAAAAGTACGACTTTGCTGAAAGACTTCTCCTATAGATGGCACCACCAGAGGATCCTCTCATTCAATTTTGACATTCAAATCGTCTTGTTTTGCTATTCGAGTCGTTGTCACTACGTGTATCTGCAGTTTTATTTAGTAAATTATAAATTCTTGGCACACTATAGTTGAAGAAACTTGGCTTTGCGGAAGGTAAGATAAGGGGGAAACAACTTATGCGAATCAAACATTTGTGAAAGGTAAATTTAAGAGTGTTCTTTTATTGATACTACTATATTACCTATGTTAAACTAGCTCTGCAGGGAAGCCGATATTTAATGAACAATATTATATTCAACTCTTTTGAAATTGCAAATTATAAAAATGAGTTCAAAGCCAAATTTTCGAGTAAAATTATGTTCTAGAACCACATGACACTTAAAGCATCTCAACGGCAAGATGGCTGAATGTCAATCGTTCTGAGGTAAGTAGACAAGGAAATGGATTTCTAGCTAATAATCAAATCCCTCTAAGGCCTAACGGGTAGATCAAGAATTAATTTTTCTGGAGACGATTGTATATGCGATTAAGTGCACGTAACAGCTGCATATGAAATCCACCTGAGATTATTTCTCGGCTGACATTTTTCTAATGCAGAAAGAATTCTAGCAGCCACCATAATAAACAGAAAATTGAATGAAAACGCTCTGTGGATGGAGGGCAACAAGTATTGTTTGCCATTTCAGGCAGGAGATTTTATTTATCACTCAATAATCATTTTTACCACATGAGGGCTATTTAGTAAGGACTTGAGTTTAAAGTGGATTCCGAAACACTACATACAAATAAATTCTAGGAGAGATTCGAACCAACGATTTGTTAAACCGAAAGCCAGAGAGCTTATAATTCGTTTCACAGGTTTTCTAATGAAAGGAGGGTTAGAATTGAGTACATAGTGATGCAAATTGGATTAAAAATTAGTGAAGGTTTACCAAAATCATTGACAACTCCAAATTCGCATATGATAGCCCGATTTTTTGCAGATTATTTATATTTCTGACTTAGTACAAGGACTACAATCATTCTTACAGTAAGGCTTATTTCCGCCATATTATGAAAGGATTTAATGTAAAGCTGAACAGGCATCACCTGATCATATCTTGAGCAGCTCGAATTTTGACTTGGAAGAGGTTTTTTCAAAGTCTCTTATGTTTTTGGGTTTCCTCTAACTGTTTATGGACTTATGAAGTTGGTCTAGTATTGGAATTGGACCATCTAGGATTAGTAACAACAACATATTTTGAAAGGTAATTTATAATCTCATGGAAGTATATTACATGTACTTGCGCAATACTATACTTTCATGAAATTATAAATAACTTGAATAAAAATTTCAGAGATTATAAATAACCGCTTCAGTGCTTTCTAAATAATTTAGCATTTGGTTTTAATGAACTTATGGTTTATATCTAAGTGATCGCATTCCTATTTAATTTACATTTTATCAGGACTAGTTATGAAATTAATATTTAACCTAGTTATGAAATGATGTTGTTTTTACTTATGACATTTGGACAAGCCAAGCACCCTATGCCATTAGATAGCGAGCTTGAATAGAGATAAAATTCCTTTAATGTGCTATAGAAATTATTAGAAACTAATTTCATTTCCATTCATTGATTCGACTTCCATTTAGAACGTGGATGAAGTATTCTAGTGGTTCGGAATTGTAAGCTGCAGGCTGTAGTCTATTTAGCCTTAATTCCCAAAAAGTTAACCGTAGGGAAATAAAAAACCAAACCAAACCTACGCAGCTTCCAAAAACGATTTGAATGTTTTGAAGTTTCCTCGGTTAGTTAAGTCATCGAAGAATGTAATATTCGTCGTTACTTTTTAAAATATGTGCTCAAATACGGAAGTAGTGCTAGGTTGTATGTTCATGATTGAAATATTTCAATTGTTAAAAAAAAATCAGTTTTTAACATTAAAAACTTGACTGCATTCGTCAAAAGTTGCACTTCTCAGAAAAATATAAAAGCTAGTGGAATAAGATGTACAAAGCCCAAAAATTTTTGTCTGAATTCATTTTTAAAGAAATAATGATGATGCTTTGAAAGACGATGTCAAAATAAAATTAATTCACAGGTGAAAAGAATATTGGTTGCCGTTCTTTGTATAGTCGATTCTAGAACAACTTTTTGATCAAAATAATCCAGATAAAATGAAAGGAGCAAACGAAAGTTAACGAAAACTGGTACATTAAGAACCAGATATAGTTACAGTGCCAGTTGAATTTCTTTAATATTTGGCACATAAGCTCATATTTTTTTCATGTCAAATAAAAATACATTTATTTGGTTTCTTAGTTCATTACATAAAACAAATAAAAATATCAGTGGTATTGATACAGTAAGTGCTCATTTTTAACGATCTCTAATTTATAAACACTATCGATTTCACAAAATAGAGGTATGGTCCCACAGATGCAATGATAATATTGTCGTTGTCATTTATGACACTTGAACAAGTCAAGCTCGTTAGCTGAAGGCTATGTGAAATTAAGTTAGAAGGATGCGTCTTTCGTTTAATCAGAGCACCACGAAGGTGAAAGTACGTCTTGACTCTAAGACTCCTACGATAGATGGCACCACCAGAGGATCCCCCTCCCACAATTTTGACTTTGATCTGGAGGGGGAGGAAATTTTCTCCAGACCATCAAACCCATGGTATCTGCTCAATGACCGACCACAGGACTTCCGATTCCACAGATTCAACGAGCACGTATATGTCATGTACTCGAATGATAATTTTAAATCCCATTTACGAATTAAAATTTTAAAAAATATCTTGATAGAAAATTTTGAAAATTTTTTTTTGCGAACTCATTTTTATGATTATTATTCTTTATTATTCATTATTATTCTTTTGCCTTAATTTCTTATTATGTGTTTTATGGCTAGAAACTTGGATGAACGTTTTCATTAAGCAATCATAAGCCCTTCTAATTGTGGATAACAAACAGAGCTGCTGATTTTGAGATACCGGATTTAAAGCAATTCCTGTTAAATTTTCAAATACAAATATCGTAAGATGGTGCTGTTGAAAGGAGTGATCATGGTGTGGAATCGACTCATGAAATCGATGTTGCAGGTGCAAAGCATTTACCAATCACACTTAGAATGATGT
The DNA here is from genome assembly GCA_037975125.1 of Latrodectus hesperus. Taxonomy (NCBI): domain Eukaryota; kingdom Metazoa; phylum Arthropoda; class Arachnida; order Araneae; family Theridiidae; genus Latrodectus; species Latrodectus hesperus. The sequence continues at coordinate 80,533,618 of CM075853.1, forward strand.
TGCAGAAACAACGATATCTGGGTCATTTTGACATGCCGCCTTTATTATTACCAGAACAGAAGAAAGCAACAGAACAGAAGAACATTTATTAGAAAAACACCGGAACAGAAGACCATTTATTAGAAAAAGCACCAGAACAGAAGAACATTTATTAGAAAAAGCACCAGAACAGAAGAACATTTATTAGAAAAAGCTTCAGAACAGAAGAACATTTATTAGAAAAAGCACTCAGAACAGAAGAACATTTATTAGAAAAAGCACTAGAACAGAAGAACATTTATTAGAAAAAGCACTCAGAACAGACGAACATTTATTAGAAAAAGCACCAGAACAGAGGAGCGTTTACTAACGATTTGAGTGAGGACGAGTTGCTCATTCAAGAATTTCGGTAAAGAAACCCACTTCTGCACGAAATTCTATTTCAGAACACTTAGAACATGGATTCGGATGTTATTTAAACGTAAGAATTTTATTGTGTGATTAAAAGATTGAGAATATAATGAATGAGAATGAAAAAGAGCTTTCACATACACAGATACCAAACAGGAAGAAAATGACGAAAGTATAGGAATAAATGGCCAACGGGATTGAAGTATTTTTTTGGAGAAACAACAGAGAAATGCTTTGTTGCAATGACAAAAATGGAAAAAATATGTTTTTAAAAATGTAATTTTGAAATAAGAAGAAAAAATAAAATCATTTCTTGCCTTGTTTCTCACCAATAAAATGAAACTAAGAATTGTCTTTAAGTATGAATTTTATATTGCATGTCTCTCATACGGTGCCATGCTAAATAACATTTTCTCTAATTGTATTTTATTTATAAAGAAAGAACAGTTTGAGAAAAATTAACACTTTAGGATCTAACATTTATCATCATCACAACTGAATCCCGGTAGCTTAGTGGTAGCGTTTCACGCTCCCAAGACACAGGTCTGAGGTTCGATCCTTGGACTGGGCAAGGTTGACTCAGCCTTTCGTTCCTTTCAGTGGATCGACAAACTGAGTACCAAGCATGTTTGGGAACTAAACACGGGGATTTCGCATTAGGCTGACTACCTAATCAGGACATAGGCTTCGCACCCCAGGGCCTCCCGGTCAAGAAAATAGGGATGGATACTGTGGACCTTGTCCAACATGGGCTGTCGTGCCACAGATTTTTAGTTAATATTCATAACTAGCTATATATGCTGTTGTGGGCTTTAGCCTACTTTAAGAGATTCAACCAGGGTGTTCTCCTTTTGACCGTGGGCCTCCAGTTTTGGATTTTAATAACTCCAAACAGTCGATCCACCTCTTTTTCGGTCTAGCCCTAGGTCATTGTCAACTAGGGACTGCATTGAAAACTTTCAAAGCAGCTCTGTCTCATTCCGTTCTCACAAGATAACCAGTCCATCTTCTTCTGTTCAATTTAATATATATATAAAAATATCAAAATGTCACCTTCGCTAAAGAGTTTGTAAAGTTCAAAGTTTTGTATCTTCTTCTCCAATTTCCACTGCCACTGATGCCACTAATTTCGTAATATTGAAAAATTCGTAGCACTTTGTTTTCAAAGATCAACAACTTTTTATCTCTATCATTTATACATTTACATTCTACAAACTTTATGGACAGTGAACTTGTGTATTTAAGCTGCGTTTGAGTTGATTTGTCGTTTTACTGTTGCTTTTGGTACTTGGAATTTATGACTTTGGTCTATATTTAACGAATGTTCTAAGAGTGAGTAATAATAAATTCCTCTACCTTTTTGGTGGGATTTAAATCCAAGACCTGTTGAACTAAACCTAAACTAATAACCTAATGATTCGGTCGAATTTCAGCAAATGTTTCAGCAGAATTAATTTAACGGGAAAAGGAAATAACTGAAATATATAATGACATTTCTTATGTACATTGGAAAAAAATAATAAAATCATGCCATTTTTATTTTATGATTATCCTATTTTTGCATCCATACTTAGTTATTAGTTTAAGTTAAGTTTAAATTTTTCGTTTCTTAGTCTATAAATTCAAATTAGTGAGTATTTTATTTATAAATAATCTTAGTGTTATAACTAGATCACAATAATATGTTAAATGACTATATCTTCAATTGTATTGATCCACAGTGTTTAACTAATAACATATTACGTACGCTATGTATGAATTTTACTGAATCAAATACAAACTACAGTAACCTTAAAAAAGGCGTTATTTATGTCAGATTGTCTAAAATATTCTCTTTTAAGCTACGAAAAAAATGGTTTTGATTCTTTCATTCCAAAGTACTTTTTTGTCTTTGTTATACTTTGTAAATATTGATTCAGAAGAAAATTATGATTTACTCTGAACTATACTGATTCAAGTTAAATTATATTGATGAGCCATACTTATTCAGAGAACTATACTGATTTAGAGAAAAACCATTTTAATGGTCAACCATTGGTAAATGTCTTCTAGTTGGCTGAACCTGAGAAAAAGTGCTAACAAGTAATAATTTCTCAAGTTGAATTGTGCTTATTCAAAGGAAAACCACTGGCATATTAATTATTTTATTGATTCAAAAATGAATTAATAACATACTAAATAGTTTTATGTTGTATTGTACAAATCCAATAACCCGAATGGTTAGAGTGTCGCTTTCACTATAGGAAGGAAGTGAGTTCGAATCCTGGCTTAACAGAAGATCCGTCGTATTCGCTGAAAGCGGCTGAGTCACGTTTAATATATGTCCTGGTCTCAATATCCTCCAAATGAAATGATACCTTTGGTACTGGTAGGTCATTTATTAGGGGTCTTCTTCTTGATCCCTCGCTTCTAGATTATGAAAATATTTACCGAGTTGCTTCTATTAATTGGTAGAGCCCAACTCAGGAAAAGAAAAAAACATGCTATGTAACAATAAATCCAGTAACGAACCAACAAAAATATTCAGATTGAACTTACCTGATTTATTAGATTTGTTGATAAGAAAAAGACTATGTGTAATAAACTCTAAAGTTTTATTATTTCTATTTTTTTCAACCAGAATACCAAAACAACCGCAAAAAACATTTTCGCAAATTTATGTTTTAATTTTATCTCTTCTCCTTCCCGTCATAAATTTATTTAATAAATCATCCCAAGTCTTATGCTACATTAAATTTAACTAAGTGTATTTGTTACTTTGCAATTTTAAAAGAATTATTAAAATGGAATTGTTTGAATAACAATGTATTTTGCAATATTTTTTGTCTTGATGCACAGTTTAAGAAGATGTGTATTAAAACAAGCACATGACAAGATTCAATATTTAATACATACTTTTTAGAGGCAAGCAAACAAATAGAAAATGCGTGAATTTAAAACTAAACATTTGAAAATGACATTTTTATTGAGGCATTTGTTCTTCCATAATATTATTTAAACATCATTGTGAACTACCATGAAATCTAAGTAAACTTTGGAACAGGTGAAACGAATTATTTGTCGGATATCTCATACTAAACTTTTACTGTCCATAATAACAAAAACAATAAAACGACAACAAAGCTGCAGGTGGCTTTTCCTTTAATTCAATATTTGCTTTTGATTTATTACCCTTATTTAAATGGGCGGAGTTAACAAGAGGAAAAAGGATTGTTCGAAAATTTCTCGGTACGTCGCGAACAAGAGCATCATTTATTTTTCCACAAGTCGGATGCAATTAATAAAATATATGAAACGTCTAAATGTTTGATTGGAGGTTTCGCAAAAATATATGTTGCCATTTTATATTTTATAATATATTAGCCAATTATGTTAAATTATTCCATACCATAGCTTTGTTTAATTTAAAAACAAATTAAGGCATGTCAATTTGTAATTGAAAAGAACAGATATGATTTTCAAAAGTAATTTTAATGAATTTGCCAAACGATAATTCAAGAAATTTATTTTTACACAACCTCAAACTGTATATGTCATGCAGTATGCTTTGCACGAATTAATGGAGAAATACGATTCGCTCTAATTAATGAATAAAACAAATTAGTTTGTAGTTAATAATTTGCTTTCTTTTTCAAACTGTGCATTTTAATATTTCTTTCCTCTTATTTCAAAAATAGTTTTGCAGGATTTTTTTCTTTAGTTTATATGCTCTAAACATGACAATTATTACATGACAATTATTATAGAAAAAGTTTGTTGCATATTTGTAACACAATTCATATTTAACACTGAAGTGACATAACAACCTGGATTCTTCAGATGTCACTTATGTAAGAAATGTGTGTATCTAAAATGTTCTTGATCGCAAGCAACCGAGAGGAAAAATGCCTTCGATTCTTTCCTTCCTAAGTGCTTTTTTGACACTGTTCACATAAGCGAATTATTTTATCGTTTATTTATTTTTTAACTGTTTTCCCAAAAAGATAGTTTACAAATCTTAGCACTTTAAAAATACATACAATATATGAAAATATTTTTAGTAGTAATGGGGAATTTTATAATAATATATACTACATATTGTACAGCGTTAACAAACATAAGTATAAAAAATTTTATAGTCACACATTTAGCTATTTTATTGGACTGTCAGTGCATGATTATTTGTATCCTCTAATTCTGTTTAAATATTTATTTGGAATTAAGATATTTTTATAACTTTCATTGCTTAAATAATCATTTAATATTATTCAAAATATTTTGATTCCGCTTTTTTGTTTTGACAAAGAATATTTACTTTTTTAGATTTGGAAAAGACTATAACTACCTAAAGTAAATAAATTGTCTTTCTAATAATAAGAATTTAAATTTTTCATAAGTAATCTTTACTTGACTTGTAGCACAATTAGTTTTAAACCAAATTAAATCTTAATATTTTCTCTTGCAAAACTTCCAACATAGATTTCAAAGAATACAACTAAGTTTATAAATTATTCCTTTTTTTTTTTTTGGTACCCAACTTTCTCATGTGAAATAGGACAAGCTCTTTATCGTCAATTTTTTTTTAATTTGCTAGTTGTTATTTCATTTTAATTTAATTTATTCTTGTACTTTTTAATTTTTCAATTTTACTTCAATTATTATTACCTGTTTGGTGTTCTGAAGGCATTTTCTTGTATTCTGAACTATACATCGTGTTATATAAACTCCTGTTTGTGAAAATTGCAACACCATGAAGGAAGCATCATAGTTGAATGAAATTTAATACACAGTTGAGTGGTAATGATACAAATAAATGATTACATTTTCAAACCAAATAAACAATAATAAGAGATAGAAATTAGTATTTTGTGTGGCCACCACGCGCCGCAATAAGAGCTGCTACACGGCGCGGCATGGAGTGAAACAAATTTTGAATATCTGCCTGCGGAAGAGTGTTCCATATTGTTTGTATGCGCAACCAAAGTTCGTCTGTCGAAGCAACAGGACGAGGATCACGAGCGAGACGCCGCCCAACGATATCCCACACATGTTCAATCGGTGACATATCCGGCGAATACGCAGGCCAAGGAAGAAGCTGTACCTGCTGCGAATCAAGGTAGGTTATGACAGTCCTGGCGACATGTGGACGGGCATTATCCTGCTGGAATACAGCCCCTGGCAATCCTTGCAGAAAGGGAATAGCTTGGGGCTGTAAAACTTCGCTTATGTATCGGGTACTGTTCAAATTGCCCACAATTCGTAGCAATTGTGATCGTCCATGATATGCTATGGCACCCCAGACCATAACTCCGGGGGTTCGTCCACTGTGGCGTTCGATAATGCACTCCGGGATGTTCCGTTCACCGGCATAGCGCCTGACACGAATTCGGCCATCATGGTGCCACATATTGAAGCGGGATTCGTCAGAAAAGACGACCTGCTGCCAATCAGCACGCCAGCTCCTATGGACATTGGCCCATTGTAGCCGCAGACGGCGATGGTTTTGTGTGAGAGGAATCCTGTATAAGGGAACCCTTGCGCGCAGCCCACGCTGCAGCAGACGTCTCCGAATTGATGAAGCACACAATGACACACCTGTAGCTGTTGACCACTGTGCTGCCAATTGTCTGGAAGAAGCTGTGCGGTCCATCAGCGCCATACGCACCAGGTGTCTGTCATCGCGAGCTGACGTCACATTCCGGGGTCCACTCCCGGATTTCCGAGCTGTCCGACCCTCGTCCGTCCACAGCTTCCAAACACGCATGATTGTGCTTCTGTTACGCTGCACACGAGCGGCTACTGCACCATGAGATAATCCAGCTTCACGGAGGCCGACGATTCTGCCCCGTTCAAACTCCGAAATTTGCTCAAATTTCGCTCTCTTTCGTCGAAGAGGCATAGTAAAGATTCAGTTAACGTTTACCACTAGCATATAACCACCGATAATCATACACGCCTCGAAACAGCCGTCTATTTATATTCGGTTCTATCCGCCGTTCGGGGGCGCTGCACACCATACGCATGCGCTACCGGTCTGCAATTCTAATCATTTGCATATCATGCCCTACTTTACATTTCCTGAAAATTTCAGCTCACTCACGTATGTCCTTCGTGGTGTTGCAATTTTCACAAACAGGAGTTTATATATATATATATATATATATATATATATATATATATATATATATATATATATATATATATATATATATATATATATATATATATATATATATATATATATATATATATATATATATATATATATATATATATATATATATATATATATATATATATATATATATATATATATATATATATATATATATATGTTTGTGTGTTACTTTCAGGTAGAAAAAACCCACATAAATAAAGCTGAATTTTGATTGTCTTCGCCGTCATCAGAGTCCCAAAATCTTGAAATATCTTATGACAGATGGATTCAGAACTTATAATTCATATCTCATACAATGTCATCAAGAACTGAATAAGAATAATGTATTAAACGGAATGAATTAAGAAGTCTTGAATTTTACTTTTGTTGAGAAAAGTAATTAGACTACTATACATCAGTCTTCGAAATATTATTCACTATCCGATTTAATATTTACGACAAATCCTGATCGAAATTAGAATCAAAATTATCCGTGTGAACCCAGTTACGCATGCTTCTTCTCGTACAATATATCTTAATCTAGAGATATAATTTATACATTTTTTTAAATCTTTATCGACTAAAAAAATGCTTTAATTATATCTAAAGATATAATTTTAATCATTTTTTTTAATTTTAAGTCTATGGGCGATATTTCCACTAATCTTTTGCTTTATTTTCTAACCATATGGAAATATTTGTATCTTTTCAAGTGACTGTTAACAGAATCATGAAAAAAACATTGCTAAGCATTTAACTTTTAAACATGTAAAAGCAAAGGCGTATCTTTTGGGAATTCCACACAAATGTATGCTTTTATATGTTTTTAGATGTGTTTGTGTGAGATAAGAAGATATGTATATAACCCAAAAAAGTAACATGCTATACCCGCAAAATTTCATGGCTAATCCAACGTTCTGTAGTGTGTGTGCATATATATATATATATATATATATATATATATATATATATATATATATATATATATATATATATATTAGAATGGCGGTCACTGAGTGACTAACCCTTTACAACAACAATGCCGGAAACTGTTATTCATTTATCGTTATCCAGTGGTCACCTGTAAACTAAGTCATGGAGGCGAGTAACATTACCTATGCGTTACCACTACAAACCCGTTTATAGGGTGGACCACATTCATACATCATCTCAGAAAAAAGGACAGAGAAACACATAGAGAAAGAAATATCCATGCACGAGTCGGGATTCGAACCCTAGACCAGCAGCCCATGAATCAAGAACGCTAACCACTCAACCATCGGTCGTCTTCTGTGATATTCAAATGATTACATTTGCTACGCAAGGTAATCATTTCAATCTGTAAGAGCATGTCATTTTTTAGAAAAGTTGCAGTTAAACGTCGCTGGTGGGACGTGGATGTGGATTTATTCTAATAAATGTCCATCTTCAAATGTGAGAGCTTGTAAGTTTTCTATTTCAGCCCTAGGGAGGAGTGAATACGAACTACAATTTATAAATATTTCTTGCAGAAAAGAGATAATAAACTCATAAAAGCCTTTACAACATCTTTTAATCATTATGTTTTCCACAGTTAAGGGTTAAGTTATTTAAATTTTGTTTGATTTTAAATAAATTTATATTTCCTACCGATTAAATGAAGCGAGTTTTTGTTTATATAAATACAGCATAATTCACAAAATCTATTTGTTCCACAACATATAATGCACATAACTGCTTTTTAAAATTATTCCGAAAAATTTTTAGAACATTTTGTTCGATTGGTTTATTACTTCGCATTGTTGTAACTGACCAGCAAATATTTTTTTATTCTTAATATAATTACTATTTAACAAATGTTTATTTGAAAGGAAATTTAAAATTTGTTGTTCCAGTAGATTATTAGGAATTATACAACTTTAAATAATATAAGAGAATTTTAGAAAAGTATATAGATTGTATAAGGAGTTGAAGCAGCGTGATTTTGGGATAGAAAATTTTATTTGGTTATGTTATGAAAGCGACGAATTTTTTAAACTTTATACTTAATTACTTAACTTTTATTTTTCATTTCCTTTATTTGTTTTAAGGGAGGGAAAAATAGCTGCATCGTTTTAAATTATAAGACAAATTATTATGATGAAATACCTTTTAAACTTGTAAATAATATAATTAAAGTATCATTGAACTGATTAGTAAATTCAAGTGAAAAAATAATTATCTATATACATTCACTAAATTTTTTGCACTTTCAAATTATAGAGAAATACAGTTTATAAAATCTTTAAATCACAATAACACTCAATTTTTCATCTCTAATTAAAACAAATGAAATTGCAGATATTTAGTTTTTGTGAATTAAATTTTAAAATTTATTTTTTACCACTTAAGTAAATCTAATGCAAAAATTAATTTAAATAAATGTTTTAGTATATATAAAAAAATAATTAAAATATATATAAAAAAAGAATTTAATAATTGGAGTTCTACTGTATTCGAATATTTCAGTTTGGAAATTTCAATAATAAAGTTCATATTCTTAACTCTTAGCAATGGAATACATATATATATATATATATATATATATATATATATATATATATATATATATATATATATATATATATATATATATATATATATATATATATATGGATACTTAATTGGGTGTGATAACATCTACTTTATACTTGCATTCAAAGGGTAATTTTTCTCGGTAGATAGTGTCTCGTACTTATCCATTTTGATGTTAAATCATATTTTTATTTATAAATAATATTCAATAAAATGAGTATTCTTAAGCGATTGTGCCCAAAAGCAAACAAAATTAATTTTAATTTCCTACTCATGTTTATTGCGTTCAATTAGAAGTATTAAAAAATATTATTGAAAATCTTTTAAAAAATTTAGTTTTTCTAAATTAAATAGAATTTATTTTCGCAGAGATATACCCTTGTAATTTTTGGACATGAACTATATTTACCTTCGTTTCTTATATTGTGCATAATTTTTAAATTTGAAGATGGAGAGTACTACATATCGTCAGCAGATATTTACTCGTTTATCGATTTCCGTGAAAACAGAAAAGAAATTGATTTTTTTATCAGGATTTTTCTCCCATATTCTAGCTTATACAAGAGTTTTTACCTATTGTTAGAAACTGGTAAAGCAATTTCAATTTTTTTTAATGCATCTTTCATTATTAGTAAAGTGTATCTGGCAACGATTTTGTTTCAATCAACAAGAGGTAAAGTTATGAATGGGGTCACCTTTCTGCTGGTAATGATTCCAGTAATCCAATCATGACTCAACTAAAACGCCTTGGTCTTATTCAATTTTTAGCAAGAATTTTGCTTATGAGAAACGGGGGAGGGGGTAGAAATTGTTGGGAGAGAAGGGGGAGTTAAACGAACGTATGCAATTTATCTTGTGAGCCATATTCTCACAATTTGCTCGATGATGTAGTCAAGATTGATTTTGGGGGATGAAAAATTTTGTTCTCTTTTTACCTCTTACGGGGGTAAGGGGGCGCCACGGGGGCAAAGGTGACGAGCCGGATGCATGTGATGTGGCAGGTTTGTTTGAATAACATCGCAGATAATCATAGAGTCGTTAGGTCCTTGTTAACATCAGCCTCCCCCTTCTATTCTACCCCCATTGGAGCGTGATGGAATGCTCCACTACCTTCGCACACGCACACGAACCAATCATCTTCTCTATCCGTTCTCTTCCCCCCCCCGTCCCAATCTTTCCGCCGGTCTTAATTTATGGTGGGAAACCGGCCTCAGAGGTGCAGCCACTCAAAAGCTTCCAAAAATTATCCATCATCAAACAAATGACAATGTTGAAACAAAACGCCCCCTGGCGGTGGTGAAAACAGTTGAAGAGCGCTGATGATAATGATAATGATGAGTTGGGATATTATTATTTTTTTTTCAAAACGATTTTTTTTATTTACTAGAAACCTCAGAGGAATTTATGAATACGTCGACAAAGCCTTCCCCAAGCGAAATAATCATTAAAAAGAAATTTGCCGTGATAGCTTTTTTTTTGTTTTTTTGTCTGCACGAATTAAAATCGCCTATGATGAATTGAACGTCTGGGCATGCGCGATGTCAGCGCCAGCCATTCTTCTGAGTAATTTGCGTAATTGTGTTGGTTTTTCTACCAACCAGACGTATAATTAAGAGACATTATATGGGGTTGCAGCTCTGCAAAGTAGAAAAGGTGGAGTTGCTATACGAAGCTAATAATTTGTCATTTAAAGGATTAATATTCATACTCTTTCCTTAATGTTTGAAGAAATACATCATGATATGTCTACTCCATGACAAGTCGTGATTTTGGACCCACTTAATTTGAAGCCGCTGTTTTTATTTATTCATAATATTCGAAGCACACGCATCTAAAGTAGGGCTTGGACACTTCATCAAAAGATGGTTTTATTATCCCGACATTTACAAGTTTTAATAAATAGCTGTAAAAAAAAACCCAGCACTCCACTTCATATCCTAAAAATATCAGAATGTGTCTTTGTCTCATGCAATTCAATCTTGTTTCGCTCCAGTTACTTTAAACTAAGCGGAATGTTGATTGTTCAAAGCTTTAGCCTTCAATTTCATAGTTCATGGGTTCAAATCATACTTCAAGTGTATATAGTTGTTGAATCAAGATCCACTTTAAACAGAAGCTTTTCTATTGCGAAAAGCATAGATAAAAGATAAAACAAATTGATTGAACAAACAAATTGATAAAACAGATTGAGCATAGATAAAAGATAAAACAGATGCTAAATTTGACTTTTAGTGATAAGAACTTATAAATTGAAATCGATTAAAGAAAACAATTTGTGATTTAATTTAACAGAGAAATAATATTGAAATGCCTTGTGAAGAAATGAAAATAATTTGGAATAAATTTGTTCTAATTTAATCAGAGCGAATGGCTCCATTCCATTAGTTTGTGCAAACGATATTACATACAAAAAAAATAATAAATAAGTAAATTGATTTAATGTAACAATAAATTCTGCTATTTATCGTTTGGCAAGTTCATTTTAATTGGTTTTGAGAATTTGATACATTATTTTTAATTTATACAGAAACACAAATAGGATTATTTATTAGTCAAATAAAACAGTGGGATCTAATAGTTTAAAACTATTAAATATTACATTATGAAATTCAAGGTTATAAGCCATATAGGGTAATTTACATTAAAATAGTACTTAAGAGTCAGTCTAACACGAAAATAACTCCCATCCCCCCAATTTGTCATGCCTATATTGTCCACTAAGTTGTGCGAAAAGAGTTCCTTTGTTTTGAAATGAAGTGAGGATCAATGAAAGAATGAAGATATATTCCAAAATTAGAACATGCAGCGCCACCTATGGGATTTATAATTAATTTTGAGACTTTTATATCACATGCTTATGACTTTTCCTATCGTTTTACTTTGTTTGTACCTCTATGGTTACATTTAACGCATGAAGGTAAATTCGATAGAGCCGAATTTTAAAGTGCATTTCCAAGTATCACAAACATCCACGACTGAATTGGGAATCGAATCTACAAGCTGCTATACTGAACTCCAAGGCAGAAACCATTTAACTGTCAGTTCGGCTGTTTTTCCTTTGAACATGTTTTTGATTTCATTCTATTATTAATTACCATCCCCTAATTATTTTGTTCCAAAAATTAGGAAATTTCAAAGGGAGTTGGCTTCTTTGCTCAAACAATTTTAGCAGCAATATTTCTGCACGAATGAAATCATCATTAATTTTGACGAATGGTTTTTATCGTCTATTCCAAGAAAAGTAATTTAACGGCCTTTTTATCATCACTGTGTTACATTTTATGACTCGTTGCAAAATGTCGCGCTCTCTAAAATATGGAGCAATTATCATGTCAACGCCGATGCTGAAAAAAACAGGAAAAGATTTGTACTTCTCTTTCAGTTTTTTATTTTTATTTCATTTTTTTTTTTAATCTCTTGTTTCCCTTTTGCCGACATATGTCTCCAGCACTTATTTCAGCGCGTGCATGTAATAATTAAGCTTTTTTTTGTCCATGGAATAACTTTTTTTCAGGAAAATTATATAGAGAACATTTCTGCTGCAACCCTATTTTCAAATAGTCCTTTTGAGTTGCCAAAAAATGAGGTCTAATTTTTTATCACGTTATAGAATTATGGGAAATATATAAAAAAATCTATAAAAATTAAACTTACAAGGACGCTTTTTCAATAATTTTTTTTTATTTCAGTAAGTCACCTTTTACTAAAATCCGTCTTCAATTGAGCCAATTTTTGCCAAATATGCCCTAGTGATACATTATTGCAATTAATTTGGGTTACAGGTTGTGTCAGGTATCAAACTTAGAAACATCTGAGTTACATTATGTGGTATGAATAAACATAAATTCGATTTACGAATATTTAAACTGTAACGGGATAGATATCCTTACTTAATAGGACTTTGGTTGGTCACTCTGTCCATATTCCTTACCAAGTATTTTCGGGTTCTCAGAACTCAACTGCCATTCTAACCATTAATTGACCATAATAAATAGAAAAATAAAATTTTATATTAAATATAATTATATATAAGGCTTTTAAATATTGTCACTATGTATTTCACTGAGGTTAGTTTATTGCAGTATGTATCCGATTACCGGTTCTTGTTGACTGTGAGGACATTACACAATTGTAATTTAAGCACCTTGACATTACGCAATGGACAACCTAATGACCAAAGGGAGGAGGATGCAAGGGAGGAAACAAGGAAAACTTTCGAGCACCCTGATAAAAATGCAGGTAGAATTCATTCAGTTTTTCCTCTTCATAGAATAGTCAGCATTTATATATATGCAAAATTTATCTTTCGTTGCTCAACCGCGGCGGGATCGAACCTGGGACATTTTGCTCTGAACAATGCTGTCCTAGGGTGTTTCGGATGTAACTCACGAATACGGCCCACTATCTATAATGAGTCATCCCGTAACGCAAAAAGTTTTCTAAAAAAAAATTGGTTGGATAAATAAAATGCTTTCAAGGGAAAAAATATATATTTGATTTTATTTTTGACAAGGCAATTAGTCTCATCTTACGTTTCGTAATATATATTAACTGTGATATATTTCCAGTGTTGTATTATAATCATACTTTAATTATAAGTTATTTTGGTGTTTTATTTTCCTAGTATGTTATAAACCTTGACTTAGTACGATTTATTCATCCAATTAAGTATTCTTAGAATCACATATATTCCAGTACTTGGGCTTATAGTGACTTAGTAGTCGGACTATGTTTTTTAGAATGGAAGGTTTTATGTTCGATTCATGTCTGTGGAACTACAAGAGTCGGTCACCACGATTTTGTAAGTACAACTATCGGCATGCATGATTGGGAGTTTTCCGAGTTTCCTCCCTTGTGATGCTTGAATATGGTCCACTATTTATATAAAGTCTTTCTGGAAGATAAATGCGCAAAGGATTCTCGCTATATCGCATTGCTCTAAAGTCAAAATATTTCAATTATTTAGCGTTTTCTGTTCAAGGTTTTCATCAAAAATTATACAAAAACATTCAGGTTAAAAATACTATTTGCTTTCAAACTCATTCATACTATTTTAAATTTTACAAATGATCTTGATCATATGGGAACTTGTAAGAATGTGTGTGATTTGTGAAATAAGTTTAAAGCATTGATATCGTACTGATTCCCTATTGTTATTTTATGGATAGTTTTAGTTGATGTTTTAATAATACGAAATTTGAACAATGCATTTTTTATACTAATATTCATAAGCTTTATAAACATTAAAATCGATTTTTTATTTTAATGAACACTACATTCTTTAGCTGTAGTTTGCTAAACTAGTAGTTGAATCATTAAAGCTTGTATCTTCAGTTCAGCAGTTTGTTGGTTTGATACCCGCTTCTGATGTAACTGTTTGTAGCAGTTCGCAACGAACTTCAAATTATAAGGGACAGTCGAATATGCATTCAGCAGAGAAAATCATTGAGTAACAAGCCCTTTTCAAGGAGCCTTAAATTTTTTTTTTAGTATAGAGCTATTTTCTTTTAATGTAAAAGTCTTTTGTTTATTTTGACCTATAGTTAATTTAGCTGTTTTTTCCATAATTATCTCCGAAACATGTTTGATTCGAGATTCTTAGTCATTTAAACTTAAAGCATAAATCTTGATTTTCTGCTTAATACAAAAAAGTTTTTATGACTCATTAGTAAATATTTGATGATATTTAAATAAAATATTTGTAGTATTTATATTGGTCATGGTGCATTAGAACGGCCAGCATTTTTGGGGTTTAAATGAATAAAAAAAGGGATGTCGATAGTAGCTGCAGTGAGGACAAGAACTCGAGGAAGATTCTTGTGGTCTCATTATTTTGCAGATAATTTGTAATGTCTTGTTAATAAATTTATTATTTGATTCTTGAAGAAGGTTGATTTGTCTCAATTTTCATAAAAAGTTCCAAGCACAAAGACAAACCCTTGTTAAATAAGATTGCAATTGCTATGATGTGCATATACACCTTTCCAAAAAACTTTACTGGAGCCTCAACATACTTAAAACTGAGTTTTTAACTCTTTTTATCAATAAAAAATCATTTATTGTGTCTTTTTTCTGTTTGTCGTCATAATATGATTTTTATATATTTATTATGAGGAATGTTAATTTTCAGAGAAGTAAAATACCTTCTTTTCTTGTCTCTGAAGTTGCGGGCTCGTGAAAGATGTCTTCGTGAAAAGATTAATGAGCGTTAACATTTCACAGATTCTAATATTTTTCTGTTGCAATGAATGTGAAAGTTTGGATATTAATATGCCAACTCAGGTGTTGACCTCGTAATGACCATGATTTAAAACTGCGTAGCTTCATATAGTTGCGATCAATAGCTTCAGTTAATAGAAATAAACAACCGAAAACCCATTGGATTAATCTAACTTAACTTCCTTGACAATGAGAGTGGAATAGAATCTAAAGAATTTAAGTCAGAATTAATCGTAATTTGCTAAAAGTATGATCTGTGGATCATCAGCGAGGATTGCCTCTGAAATTCTAAGATGCTCTAGGAAGAAGATACGTTTAATCGTAGGCTTCATAACTGGGTACTATCATTTCAGAAAACACCCCCATAAAATGGGACTGTTTCAGCAAGAGCCTATCTGCAGGAAATGTCATGCAAGAGGAAACGGCCAAGCATATTATTTACGAATGCGAAGCCCTTGCCCTCCCTAGATTAACTTCTAGGCATCATCCATACTAGAGAGTTACACCTAGACTCCATTAAAGGACTCGGACTTTATTAATAAA
Organism: Latrodectus hesperus; assembly: GCA_037975125.1. Lineage (NCBI taxonomy): Eukaryota > Metazoa > Arthropoda > Arachnida > Araneae > Theridiidae > Latrodectus > Latrodectus hesperus. The sequence goes on from CM075853.1 coordinate 80,549,459, forward strand.
GTGGGTGACCCGAGCAACTGGAACTAGGAAACATTGGGTTTTGAGTTAACAGTACAAAATGCTGATAAAAACAGAGGTGCCCAATGACATACAAACCCAACTCTAATGAGAAGAATAATCGTAATTTAATCGTGATATTGTTATTTTATTTAACATCACTCCTAATAGTAAATCGATTTATTTTAATAATTTCAAATCGTAATCGATTTGATGTCTGATTAATAGGGCATGTAAATTTTCCTAGAGACCTTTACCATCATCCGGGTCAATATTGTTGCATATTTGATCTTTTAATAAATTATTTTTTAAATAAAAAAACAAAACAAAAGCAGCTGTGACGGCCATTTGAGGATGTATTGCAGTGTCAGTTTAGCGCGCACCGGGGGGTGAGGGAAGAAATATACCTCATCCCCCACGACGCCAAAAATTGCTCGATTACTCAAGCTGCGGGCGACTTACGATTACACCGAAGCAACCAATAGCACATGAATAACCTTTTTCCCCTGGCGCATTATTTTAGCTCCGAAAACAGAAAAACTATTGAGATAGGGGAAGAAAGGGAAAAAAAAACATTCGAAACACGAGACTTGTGGATGTCCTGTCAAAAAAACCAAACAGCAGGACTACATCACATTTTTTTTCCTCTCTGATTTTTCTTCGAAACGAGGACCACGACCTTGCCAAAGAGCTTTCTTTCTTTCTTTTTTTTCTATCCTGAGGTTGATGTTTATGTTTCTTCTTTTACTTTTTGTTTTGTTTTCCCTCCGCGAAGGGAAAAGTGCCCAGCGGGGTCAGCCGCTCCCGACAGGAGGCCTCCACTACAGCACATCATTTATTTGCCTTTTTTCCCCTGTTCTTCATTGCCACTTATTTTTCCCTTAGATTTTTTCCCTATTGTAGACATAAATCCTTATGAAGCTTAATCTGATGAATTTTTTTTTGTTGATAGATGGTGAATGTTTTTCTTGCCATAAAAAATGTACTGGATTTATTATTGATTAAAATAAATACAAATAAAACGTGGTCGATAATGGAATGATTTCTTGACTTATTATGAAGCGTTGGTATTTGTGGCCTGAGTAAATAACGTATTTCCTTTAAAAGCCTCGTTAGAATAAGAAGATAAATAGAAATCAACACGTTACATCGAGCCGCGACATTATTATTAAATGCTTTTCAGGTTGATTAGTCGTAAAAAATGTGTTTTTCTTCGTTTTCACATCCTGGTATCGAATCCCACCTTGGAATTGTTTGTTTGCACTGGTTTTTAAAATGCATTTTAACCTGTTGATCCTATCTATTATCCCCGTGTGCAAACAGTGATCGTTGAACGATAAATCAACCATCCTGAAGGTTATCCGAGATGTCTAAATTTTTTTTAAAAAAAATTATGAAAATAAAATATTTTAATGAAAAATACTTTTTAGCTGATTTTCTAAAAAGATTTGGTAAATATGTGTAAATTCTAAAGTCGTGAACGATTTCATTATTCCCCAAGTTGTTGTTGTCTTGTGCCAGTTAGGCTAGTAATATGGGGTGCGCTGCTCCACTTTACCTACTGAACCTATTTTGGTGTGGAGTTCGACTTCCTCGGTACACACATGCCATAGGTACCCGTTTTTAGGGTAGGCAACCATTCACGACCCATTCATACTAAGAAAGGATAAGTTTGGTTGGTTAGTTTGTTTGTCGCTCAACGGTCATTTTTTACACACTAGGGTTAATTAGACCGGGATCTACGGTTTAAAGTGGATTTCGAACCACTACAAACATCCATGCCCAAGATGGGATTCGAGCCCACGAACTGTTGAACCGAAGGCAAGAGCGCTAACCATTCGGCTGCCAGCTCGGCTAAGAAAGGATACAGACAGAGAGAGAAAGTACATCCATTCCCGAACTGGGATTTGAACTCAGGACCTCCATATCCGCAGTCAGGCACTCTGACCATTAGACAGTGTGGGGGACATTCCTCAATTAATAAATATCTTTGCTATGTTATATTTTTTAAATAATCAAAATATACATATTTACGTTAATTTATTCTTTTTTTCATAAATTTTGTGGATTATCCATAAAATTGGCTTATCCGTAATAGCCTTATCACTCAGTTACAGGAATAATCGGACGTTTATATTGTAAACACTTTTTCACAGAAATTATTTTTCCTTGATTGTAACACATTAAGACATTTTCACATGCGTTAGTATTCGATATTATAACTGTGCATTAAGTTTTATATCTTCATTTTCAAGGAAATTCAAAATGGAAGAGGAATTTTTACTTACTACTTCCATAAAGGCGCTCTATGGTGTAATGGTAGAACTGCGATCTAACATATAGAAGATTGCTTGTTCAATTCCAACTACTGTTGAAGAATGCAGCAATATTTTATCTTTCGGCATGTACATCATCTATCAGAGTGGATACTTGGAAATCTTCCGACTGTCCTCTATTGCCATAAGTGAATGTAGTTCATATCCATCTCACCATATTTCAGCGGCGCTCTTTGATATCGAAGATTCCAAGCATATTTCGAATAGCTGTTGAACGGCATTAAATGGATATGGCGCTTCAGTTCCTTGTATAATCGTTCATTGTAATACAAAATTACATCCTTTGTAATACAATATTGCACATATTAATAATTAATGGGAATATTGCATACATTAATAATTAATGGGAATATTGCACATATCAATAATTAATGGGAATATTGCACATATTAATAATTAATGCGAATATTGCACATATTAATAATTAATGGGAATATTGCACATATTAATAATTAATTGGAATATTGCACTTATCAATAATTAATGGGAATATTGCACATCATGCATGAAAAAGTCTGCCAGGAAAGCTCGATCCCGCCGAAAATGGATCAGAACTGATTTCAGCTCGTAACAGACTTTCCACAAAATACAGTATCAAATAAATCTCTACAAAAGTAACTTAATAACAATAATTTCGTTATAAAATATTTTAAAATAAAACAAAGTTTTTATATCAGTGAATATGCGCCATTTGATGCAGGGAAACAACAAATAATGGCGACACACATGCCACGTTATTTTAGAACTCTTTATTTATATTGATTATAGAAGATTATTATGGACCTCTTTTGTGATTACATAAATTATAAAACTCTTTAATTATCTTTTCACCAAATTTGCATGTTATGCCAGATACATTATTTATTTTTTTAATTTCAGAAATTTTATGACTATTATCAGGATTTAAAAAGAAAAACGGTAAGGAAATAAATGTAAAAAAAAGAAAAAGAAAGAAAAGAAAGTTGTTCTGTGTTTACATATAAAAAAGTCATTTTCTTAAAGTCATTTGAAATAATTTATCTCATACGAATATAAACTGCATTTAAGATGTAACTAGCCCGACGTTAACGATTAATATAATTACGGTTAAAGTTATTACTAAGAAGCAAATTGATTATTTTTAATGATTACTGCAACTT
>CM075853.1:80557930-80569843 GCA_037975125.1 Latrodectus hesperus
AATATGAACTAACGATCTTAACTAGAATAAATGTTCTTAATTAGAATTTTATTTCTTAACAAAATGTCTCTTTTCGATGCAATCGTCAGACAGGACTTACCAAGAAAATTGCAATAAGCCATGAGGAATATCTATTGTAACTGAAACACCATAATTATTTTTCATCATTTTAAATCAATCTTTTATTCATTTGAATCACCCAAATATTTGGGGGAGGGCTGTGGCACAACCGCACTCCCCCTATTTGTATCTTATGTGTCTGAGCGCTTGAAATAAAGAAATAAATAATCATCCTTACACAAAAACTGCACTTTACATATAATATTAACACGTTCTTCATAAAGTTAACAAAGAGTTGTTGTTGTTGTTACTAATGACACTTGGACAAGCCAAGCTCGCTATACCTTGGCTATGCGAATTTAAGTCAATTGGGAGCGTCTTTCGTTTTAATCAGAGCACCATGAAGGTGAAAGTACGACTTTGCTCTACACTCATGCCATAGGTACCCGTTTATAGGATAGGCAACCATTCACACCTCATTCATACAAGGAAAGGACAAAGACAGGATAGATAGAGAGAGAAAGTACATTCATGCCCGAACAGGGATTCGAACCCAGGACCTCCTAATCCGCAGTCAGGCATGCTGACCACTAGACAAGTTGGGTGGCTAACAAAGAGTAAATCTGCTTTGTAAAATCAATCTTGCATTTCTTTATTTAAGAATGAAGCAATATGCAACAATGAAGATACCCTAAGTTTTTTATGCTAATTGTGCAAATAAAAATATAAAGAAATAATGCTTATTAATATCTGTTTTAATGGATTTCTCAAACCAAAATCAATATAAAGTAAAGCAGTCATTAAAAACCCTTTTATTTTTTAAGAAAAATAATATGGTCTATATTTTAAATAAAAGAATCTTAAATTATTTTGCCTCTCACTGTCATTTAAGTGGCATTTGGTTTTATTTTTTAATAGATATTTATTACAAATATAATTTCTGAAGCGTGAATGTCCACTTTTTCACCTCAAATAGAATAGGAAATTTGTGTTACATACAAATAGGGATAAGAGTTCTGTTCTTCAAATAATGAGCTAGTTGGGGTAATAGGCCAGTGCATGTTGTATGGTATATTGCAATAGCATGGCTTATTTGCTAATTACATCACTTCCAAACATAAACAGGCTAATTAATGAAAGTTTGCTTAAAATTTGATTTCTTATTGTAAAAATATAATTATCTTATTGATTTCTGATTATCTTATTGAACATTTATAATATACAGCAATTATACAGCGAAAGATAATACAATGCAATATATTTGAGTTTTAAAAAACAAAAATGATGTCGGTTAAATTATTTAAAGTATTTTCGATGGATAAACACTGTATTTGGAAAAAAGAACTAACAGTTTTAACTGCGAAAAAACACAAGTAAAATTAATCTACTTAGGAGTATTTTGCAGAAGCTGTGAAAAGAAAATAAGTATAAATTATGAAAGATAAAAATTTAATGTGAAAGTTAATGAATCCAAGTAACAATAATATTTTTATAAAAGTTTATCAGTTTCTTTAATTGGAAAAAAGTTATTTGAAATGTTACACTGAAGATATAATTTTTGATAGCATGCATGAAACCTGTAAAAAACTAATTTTTTATATTCTCTTTAGTTAACATTTATTAAATTGAAATAAAATTCCCACAAAAACAAAATTTTTTTCTAATTTAAATCAAACACTTGTTACTTATTAAAAGAAATATGTATTGGAAAAATTCGATCAATTTTAACTCCACTGACAAGAGATGGCGTTACTGCCCAATAAAATATTTAATATCCAGTTAGACAATAAAGATAGAAATAAAAGAGATTCGTGAAAAAAGGAAGACGAACCATCAGGTTCATAAATAACTTTGTTTATTATTAGTACCATACTAGTAATATACGTTGTTTATTATTATTAAATATTTTCTTTTGTAACTGTTTTAATCGTATGTAATGTCTTAATAAATGTTTTGTTTTGTAATTTTCTCACTTCCATTTTCTTATGTCCTCTTACAGTGTTTATAATAAATTCTCAATATTTGCATTTTCCTTTAATTCTTTTGCTCATATATCGCAAAATATTTCTCAATATGCTGAAAATAATTTCGTGGATTCTCTTAGTGATTATTGTTTTCAAATTATCTATTTGTTTAAAAAAAATATTTAAAAATTCTCTTTTTGAATTGCGCTAGGAAAGCTAATAAATCAATGATTTGCAATTGGAGACGAATAGTTAAAGCTGTGCCTTTCCGTTCAAGAATTTGGTGGGTATGCATCACATCGCTTTTATGTGTTTGCAGTCGTTTGAAAAATCTATGTTAAACATTAAATCCCGGTCTAATTAGGCCTCTTATGCAAAAAATGGGCGACAAACAGACCACAAATTATGGGTTTGAAAAACTGAAGTATCTTCATTTTACGAATGGATTGTTTTTTCCAAAAATGAATAGATTTGTCATAGTTTAAATACTGTAGCCTATATAACCACTTAAAGAAATTTATGCTTTATAATTTTTTTCTTCTAAAATATGGATATTTTTTGATTTTTACTTATAACTATTAGATATAAATATGTTTCTTAAACTTCAAAAACATAAATAAATAAATAACAATTAATTTCAAATGAAATAAAATTTTTCAATAAGATAAAAGTTAAAATTTAAAAAATAAAATAAAATTTAACAACGCATCAAAGTCATTCTACAAAGAGTAAAAATATGCGACACTGTTATACTACACTTTTAAGTCAAATAAAACAGAAACGATAAAAATTAATCGATTAATACAATATGCAAACGATAAATTTCAATGATAATAATGACAAGAATACATAAATGGTGTTGCAAGTTGAAATAACTTTTTTTTTATAATTTAATCTCATTTACAATTATATTATTTTGAAATGTCTTCTAAAAAATTGGAGCACGCGCTGTTGATAATTGGTGAAATAACGTTTTACTTTGGTGGAAAACTATGCCAATTACTAATCAAGTAGGAAGTTGTGAAAAGTTGCATTCCTAAATTTGATTGCTTATTTTCTTCCTTTTATGACCGAAATGCTCTCGCTGAGACTTTATTGCCTTTACACAACACTTGTCATATTCTGATTACCAGTTTAATTCAACGAAATACGATTTAATTCAACAGTTTGTATGTAAAAGAAAATCAAAACGCAATACGCATATAAGGAATTCTTAGATTTTTGCAATTTCACCTTAGTGAGAAAATTCTAAATAATATCACTTTTTACATTGACGGATAGTAAAATTAATTAAAATAGTGATTTTGCATTTTGACAATGTAAGACTGAGTTAGTCCATAGTATGGAAGAATATGGGCCAACATGGAATAAGAAAAACAGTTTCATGTTGTTTGCAATTACAATTCTAAATTGAGTCAAGAAAATTCTAAATTACATTACTTCATATATTCTCGTCATCGAAAAAGTTAAAAAGGACAACAATTTAGTTCAACCAAATTTATATGTAAAAGATTGTTTTTAAAAGAAAAGTAAAAAATATTTTAAGTTCTTTTCGCATTCAAACAAGCGTGAGAGCGTTACATTGTATCATTTCACATATCCTGAAGAAATTGAACAAAAAAAGAATTAATTTATCCGATTTCATAAGTAAAAAAAATGCCAGGAAAGAAAAAAAGATAAATAATAAAAAATACATAAAAATATATAAAAAAACTTTGCAATTTTAACTGAGAACTAAATTTTTAAATCTAACTAATTTTCCTCGCCAACCACAATTTTCCATATTGGGGTTTGCAAGAAAATTAAAATGAACACGATTTTGTTCCACAGAGAGTTTACAAGTAAAAGAATGTGTCAAAAAGAGCGAAACAAAAAATGTATGAGTCCTTTACGCATACAAGGCTTGAAAACACGACTTAATATTATTTCCTATATTTTACTTATTGAAGAAAGTGAGAAAAGAACTAAACCATCCAATTTCGTAAGTAAAAGAATATGCTAGAACAGAAAAGGAATAGTTATAATAATAATAAATATAATTCTTTTATAAATATTTTATGATTTCAATCAGAAATGAAAATTTTAAATCACATTTCCTATATTATGACTATCGAAAAAATTAAACGGAAAACGATGTAGTTCTACTGAGTTTACTTACAAAAGAATGTGCCAAAGGTTAGAAAAGATTCGAAATCCTATACGCATCCAATTAAGCGTGAAACATAATATTTTACTTATTCTTCATATCGAGGATATTAAAATAAAAAATGAACTAATTCATCCACACAACTTTGAACATAAAAAACACCCCAGCACAAAAAAAGCGGGAAAAATCCACGGTTTATATATATATAATTTCAACTTGGCGGGAAAATTTTAAATCGTATCACTTTGCAAAAGTATAATTGTAAAAAAAATAATAATAAATAAATAAAAAGAAGACGATTTAGTTCTACGGATTTTGTTCGAAAAAAAAATATGCCAACAAAAAGCGTAAAAGGAGAAATTCTAAATTCTTTACAATTCCAACTAGGCGCGAAAATTCCTAAGGTAAACACTCGTTTGAAGCTCAATCGTTGGTGGGGAAGCGAATCTATTGAATATGAAAAGGGAAATACTAAACGTATTTTTCAGCGTCAAACAACTTGAAAAACAGTTCTTTTCACTGATGAATTGAAGTAAGCTGAATCCACGAGGATTTGATTTGAAATTCGCTGTTTGGCGTCCGAACTGGCTACATTTTCAATACCCAGTTCCCCAGCTGGACTATCAAAGAAATGCAAGCGGTTCCTTTTGATCTCCCGCGTATTTTCTCCCCCTTTCTTTATCCAATCGCTTGTCAGAAGCACACAGCGAAATTCAAGTTCAAGGTTTTATATATTTTTTTCTCTCTCTTTTTCGTCTTTCCTATAAACGGATTGCAATTTATGTTTGTATTTTGGTAGAAATGCCGCTGCCTCGTGGTAGCCTGGTGGAGTAGAGAACTGTGTGTACCTTGCGGAAAAAAAAAAAAAAAAAGATAATGGAGTCGGCTCTATTGAAAGGCAGAAATTAGGTGTTTAGTACCTTTTTATGGAATGGATGTTCGAAAAGTAATTTACTGTTCTTTTAAGAGAAAAGTTTTTCATTCTTAATAATAATTCTTATAGAATTGTTTGGAGAAAAACTTAAACATTGATAATTTTATCACAGTTATAGTTATAAAAAGTAGTTTCAGAATTTTTGTTATAATTGTAGTAATCTTTAATTAGTATCATGAGTTTTCAATTACACACATTATCTGTTATTATTCCTTAAATTATATTAATAATATTAATTATTAATTATAATTAATATATTAATAATATTAATTATATATAAATAATTTACATAACTTTATTGACACCACTTAGAGGATTTCCTCACGGTTAAAAATAGTTGTAAGGCATTTCATCAACCGAGAAAAATGTCTTTCAAGATCTTTCTGGATTTTTTTCCCCACAGATGTTGGGCCGTATTCATGTGTCACAAAGGGAGAAATTTGTAAAATTCTCCAGCACCCAAGTTGGCAAGCATGCATGCAGAAGGTAGAAGTGCAACGTCCATCTCTCGTTGTTGAACAGTAGCTGGAATCGAACACGAGACCTTATGGTTTGAAGAGCAATTTCCTACCATAAGGCCGTTAGTTGAAATTTATATAGTTTTCACAATCAAAGCTCAATTTCATTTGTTTCTCAGTAGCCCTTTGTCGATAGGAATCTCCAGAACTGGCATTTGCATAGTTAGCAATTTGACCTTCAGTTTAATAGCTTGTGTATTCAATTCCTTCCTCAGAGGTGACAGTAGTACGTAGCAGAAGACAACTTCTGCTCTAAACTAAGTCCCAGTCGAGTCAGCGCTAGTATGCAAAAAGTGGTTGTAAAATGATAAATAAACCACTCTGTTATAACAAACTGCTTAAAGTTGTTTCCGAACAGCTAAAAACATCTATGTTTAAACAATAATCCCTTCGCATTGCATTTTCTAAAATCATTTTAAAGTTAAACCGAAGAACACCCTGAAAACTACATTAGCAGAATCCTTATCTCGATTTAGATCTCGAAATGGGTTTAGGTTTAGGATGATGTTTCTAGGCTTGTTTAAAGCTCCCTGATATAACAAATTATATTTATATGTTGAATATTTTATAATTGAGCACGTTTTTTAAAATATTAAAACATTTATAGACCAACATGTTAGTAACTAAGGTGATGACTCAAATGAGAAAGATTGACGTTGACAATCCTATTTCTTTTGAAACCTAACATAATTGTGATACTTAATATTTATTTTCATAAACACACACAGAATTCTCTTTAATATTTTTTACACAAGTTTTGCTTCTTGTAAATTGTTGCTTTGTTAGAGGTAATGACTTGTCTCATTATTGTAACGAAACGAAGAACTGACCTGTTGATTTTTAGACAGTATTAAAAAGAGATCATTGTTTATATTGTTGTACATTATTATGGCACGTTATCTATAAAGCCGAGGTGATATAAATTATCGTCTTTTTTATTTTCAACTAAATAGTTCAGTTTTAGTTGAAAATAGTAAGTATTTGTTATCTTTCGGATTATAAATCACTAGCTGAATTAATCCTCTTTTGCAAGAAATGAGAATATAGCAAAACCAATGACTAATTCTAAAATTACACATTACGGCACAGTTATGAAAAAGATTAATCAATATTATTGATGCAAATTTGATCAAATGGCTCTGTCAGCGATCTAGTAATGAATCCGAGTTCTCCGGCGTGGTAGGTCCCGATTCGATTCCAGCTTATTTTGAACAATGGGAAGTGAATGTTATTCTTCTGCGTGAAGGGGGTGATGCATAGATTGGGAGTTTCCGAGTTTTCTATTTTGCCACACAAGAGTCCGGCTCACTATCTATGAAAATTCCTCTCGAAAGACAACACAGTAGGAATGTAAAAAGCTTTCTTTTATTAGACTGTCCACTCCCTGATCAAGGAGGGCCACTCCTATTAACGAAGTCCTTTATGAACCCCCAAAAGGGATTGATAAAGAACATCTGGGCATACATTTATCGGGATGTTCATGCAAATGTCTTTTATAACGACCATTATGACGATGTCCTTCATGAATCCCTTTTGGGGGTTCATAAAGGATATCGTTTACAAAAGGAGAGTATCAACTGTTGATTACTTAAAGGCCAGGATTCCAGTCGTAATAAACTCTGTAGATGTCGATATAGTTGTCCATACGTGGCCTGAAATTAACATAATATGTCCTTTATAACGACCATTATGACGATGTCCTTTATGAGTACCTTTAGGCGGTTCATAAAGGACATCGTTTACAGAAGGAAAGTATCAAATGTTGATTACTTAAAGGCCAGGATTCCAGTCGTAATAAACTCTGTAGATGTCGATATAGTTGTCCGTACGTGGCATGAAATTAACATACAATGAACGGGTGGAAGAATATTGTAAATTGACAAGAGCTGTAAAACCTTTCGAGCCTATCAAACCATTAATGTTATCAATTTAAATTTATCTTCATTATTTTACGAATTATTTAGAGCCAAAATGAGTCTTTTACAAACACCCAATATGTTAAATAAAAACTAGCATGATAATTTTTGTTTTTAAAATCTGCTGTGTAATTTTCCTTTGTGATTTATTCTTTTCAATTTTAGGACAACTTGTTTTTCTCGTGGCCAGGACGATATGCGTTTGATACATCATGACATCAAAGATTTTTGAGATGAAGAAAACAGAAAATTCCATTGGATCTTATGCCCTCTATTGATGGGACTTGGAAACTCGGTATAAAGAGAGTAGCAGCTCTGGTGTCCCCCACGTCATTTGATTATGTCTCAAAATTAAAAGGCGGTTGACTGGGCTCAACGATTGGCAGAAACAGACAACCGGAAATAAACACAATAAAACAAATAGCAAATATCGGTGGTAACCTTAGTAATTGTTTCCTTATGTCATCAACTCTAGATCAATTATCGTTATCTTTTATGCTTGCATGAGCTGATGTGGAGCTAGTAGGGTATATCTCCCCAATTGGCGACCTGAACGCATGTTTTTAGAACGGGAAATTTCTCAAAGTCCACAGAATTGAAACGTTGTACAAAAAATTCAAATGTTGTTGAAACTTAAAAAGACTATATATTTGACGCAAAACTGACTTAAACCACGATAAAAAATCAAACCTGGCATCAAAAACTCAAGTTGGCAACACTATAATAGAAACAAAGGACACTAGATTTGGCTTGAAATCTCTTGGGGGGGGGTTATATCATACTTATACCGCTGATATTCTACAAAAACCATTAGGACTATGTTTTGAGAGACCTAAAATGTTCTGTATTATTTCAATATAAATTTATAACATAGAAAAACATTTTAGTAATCGGAACTTGGTAAATATATTTTTATTAATATCCACACTAACTTTTTGATGATTGGTGGGCCAAAACTTTGATAAAAAGAATTTCATTTCTCTTTAAATTTACTCAAAATTACTCACAATACATATTTGGGTTCGATGTAAAAGCGAGTACACCTTGGTTTGGCAATAGTTCTAGTAACCCTGGTATTTTTAACGTTTTAACTAACTTAGTTTTAGGGTTGCAATTTTGTTATTCCCATTTTGGTGACTATCTTGGCTTCAAAAAAAAAAAAAAAAAAATCTCCAAGAAATCAAGAGGTGCTCATAAGTAAACTTATACCATATATTTATGCTATGTCCTTTCACTTTAATATACAAACATAGCGTACATAATATACATCAAGCACCTCGTAATTTTAAATCACGCTCTGGTGACGAGGTCATCATATGAGCTGGCACCCTCCTCTCACCTCCTTAAAACCCTGATAATCCCACATAAAGTATAGTCCTCTGACACAATAAACCTTATCTCCATAGAGATTTTTATTCTCGGAATTCAGAGTTATTGAACATGACAAGATCCTTAGCATTAAATTGTCTCTATTATATTTTATGTGTATTATATTTTGTTTTGAGAGATTTAAGAATTCATTTAGTAGATGAAATTATAATTATTTATCTTTTCATTTTCGCACACACAGTTAAATACAAATTCTTCTATATATACCTAAAAAACTCCATCTTTTATTGCTCAACTGTAACTAAGATCGAACACATAAACTTTCACTTCGAAAAACATGGTCATAGACCATTAAGTATAAAATTATTGTTTTTTACGTAACTCTAAGAACATTCAACTGGATTAGTGGATGCTATAAGCGAACAAAATATGTCATCAAGCAAATGTAGAAAGCGAAAATTAAAAAAAAAAAATACTACAAAAAAAGGAAAAATTTTTTTATAATATTTGAAATTGCTTATTATAAAATAATTTTACATTTTTGCATTTTTAATAATATTTTTAATTAATAAAATATTCATTCAGTTTCGAAATTCAGTTTATGTAATAGAACGCTGGTAAAATTTGTTATAGTTTGCAACTGTATATTAAACATTATTAATTGGAATTAATTCTAAAATAAGAAAACATAATTTTCTAACTATTGCTAATATTATAATATTTATATATTGCTAATATTATAATATTTATATTTTTATATTAGGTTGGGGAAAAAGAAAAATCCATTACCATTTATGTTAACTTTATGTAACATATTCCACATAATCAATTTTGGTCAAATATGCACCATTTTGTTCTATAATTTGTTGCCATTTTAAAGATGTCTCTCTCATATGCATTTCTTGATACCTATTGGTGAAAAAACTCTAGTAATCGATTTTCACAATTTTCTCTTGATGCAAATTTCTAGTCACTAAGGTAATTTTACAATGCTAACATTTCACCATGCTTTGACATCGATCGCTTACACACAACGTTGTCCATTTGTGTGTAAGCGATCATGATCGTTTACACACATATTTGACCCATATACAGTCATATTTTGACTCATGTATTTGATCCATATGTAGAGGCCCATATACCTACAGGAAACGGAGATCCAATATATATATATGCACACACTCGTGTCCATAAATTAAGGATAATGCAAGTTCAGGCAAAGAAAGAGACAGTAGCAAAACAAATGTGACTTATTTGTAAAGTCTATTTATTAAACAAAAGGTAAAGAGCAAAAAAGATTCTATATGTTTGATATCATTAATAAAAATTGCGATTTTTACTCCCTGGAGCAAATTTTAAAAAAGAACCTATTTACAAAAACATATATAACATGGTTAGTATGATGGTTAATACATAGTATGCTCCCCAGACGATGCAATACAGGCCGTACAACGCCTAGGCATGCTGAGTATCAAATTATCGATCTGATCTTGGGGAATATTACACCACTCATCAAGCAATACTCTCCGAAGTTCCGGTAGACATGTGGGAGGGGGTTGACTGGCTGCAAATCGTCGGCCAAGCATCTCCCACGCATGCTCTATTGGATTCAAGTCCAGTGAGTATGCTGGCCAGTCCGTACGGCTGAAGGCATTTGTCTGTTGTTGTTATTGGTTATCCTCCATGTCTGACGGAGTCAGACTGGATCCACGAGTTCGTTGACTGTAAGGAATTCGAAGACTAAAAGAGGATTGCTAAAGAGATCCTCCCTAGAGAGACCCATGCAATCCAAAAGATGCTCAAGAGAAGCCTGATGATTTTGGCACTGGAGAGGGAATGTGCAGCTTCTGTTAGACCAAGGCCCGGAGCACCAGGAGGTAGAAGTCTGTCTTGGCTCCTTCGCCTACTGATATTTAGCTGGGCATAATGGAATGGCCTTCACGCCTTGGGGGCATTTGTCTACAATGTTTGCATGGTGAGGACGGGCGTTGTCATCCATAAACAGAAATTCTGCACCCATGGCGCTCCGAAACAAACACACATGCTGTTCCAGAATGACATCCCGATTGATGTGGCCTGGCATGGTTACGTTCTTAACATGCAGGTGAGTTATGGAACCCAGAATAATTCCTCCCCAAACGAGCAATCCTGCACCACCGTAACGGTGTCGTTCAATTGTGTTCTCTTGATGGTAACGGGTACCAGGCCCTCTCCATATGAAAGTCTGGAGAGAATCAGACTGAAAGCTAAGCCTGGACTCGTCAGAAAACATCATACAAGAGCACCGTTGTCGTGTCCAGAATGCATGCTCTCTACTCCAAGCTAACCGCAGGCGACAATGAGTTCCGGTAAGTGGAACACATGTGACAGGCCTACTTGCATATAGACCAATGCACCCTAAGCGATTTTACACGATCTGCCTTGAAACTGTCGTGCCGGTAGCTGAAGAGAGCTGACGAAACAGGTCTGATGCTGTGCTCCGTTTGTTTCTTTTGACAGTAACTGCCAAATACCGGTCCTCATTCGGTATTGTAACTCGGGGGTGACCTTTGCTGTAACGTCTACTCACATTACCATCATCTTGGAACCGTTGCCAAAGCCTGGAGTTGACATTCTGGGCGATTCCAAGTTTCTCGGATACTTCCAGCTGGGTACGTCCATATTCCAGACCGATAATTCTACCACGTAAAACATAATCCAAATGCTTCCTTTGTGCCATAAACATGCGGTTGTTGCAATGAAAGGCATTTAAAGCACTTGTGAACAATTTTACTTCTTTGCAATCATTCCTTATACACCCCTCTCTTTCACTCTCGCCATTTTGACGTATTATCGGTGCAACTGTCTCTTTGTTGACTTCTATTTTTAACATCCAGGTAACTCAAATCTGAATGAACCAAACAAAAACAGCAAAAGAATTTTTAGTGCAAAATTCCACTGTTCCAACGGGCATAAATCGGAAAATTTTTGATCGATACTTTACGATATCAATTATTCCAGGCATCTACCGAAGCAATTATGAATTTCTTTTTTCCTTATACACTAA